>JANFOE010000406.1:392500-417500 GCA_025667525.1 Glebionis coronaria | reverse complement strand
CACTCCACCAACTAGGCCCAATATGACCAAAACAGCTTTAGCAAGACCTAATCACATGATTGCCTCTAGTTTCTCTAAAAATACCAAGACCACGTCTAGAACTAGTTCAGATGACGTTCACCATAAATCTGGTCTGAGGGAAGTTAAGCAAAAGACACAAGTAAGAGATAGGACTTTCAAACCTAGACAGATGCCTTCTAGATTACCCAACACTGCTAACCATAGCATGTCAAATCCTAGGAGCATCAATCAATCGTCCTGGAATTCTAGATCTTACTTGGACATTAAATATGCTACTTGTAAAACATGTAGAAAATGTGTCTTTACGGTAAATCATGATTCTTGTATCAAGAAACTACTTAATGAGGTGAACTCCCGTGCTAGACTTAAATCCCAGTAGGTTTCTAAAATCAAACCCATTGGTAAAATGTGGCGCCCCACTGGTAGAACTTTCACTATTGTAGGAAACGAGTGCCCTTTAACTAGGATAGTCTCTGATTCTACTAAGACTACTAGGGAGGAAATTGAAAAGGAGGATACATCACTTAAGCCTGAACTTAAGGTTTTATATAAAAGGAAACGTTTACCAGCTAAGAGAAGTGAATCATCTCCTCAGGTCACCTCTAGCACAAGAAAAGAAAATTGTGAACCCCCACTTGCTTCTAAGATAGATATCGCTAACCCATATCAAAGCATGCAAATTCCAAATGAGAATGCAGGTACCAAAGAGGATGTTCCAAAAGAACGAAGCGGTCCAATCATTGTATACCATTCAATTAAGGACACTCTCAGAGTTTAGTTGCTGAAGAAGCTGATATCTAAGAAACAAGTGTCTCAAGGGATTTGCAGTTAAGCTTACAGTATACAAAGGACTTACAGTCACATCACAGACTGTAACTCGTTCATCAAAGAAAGGAAAGTTTATCGCCGATGATAAACTTATCCTAACAACGAGAAATTAAGTTTTCTCGGGCATGAGATTATATCAAAAACATTCCAAGTTTTTAAGCTCATGCACAATGGCTCACATTCAAATCACAGTCTGTGACCCGAACTTTAGAGAAAGGGAAGTTTATCTCGTCAACGATAACTTACCCTCAAAACGAGAAATTATTTTTTCTCGAACACGAGCATACATTAAAACCATTCAAAGGTTTTTAGCTCGTGTACATGGCTCCTCGTTAAATGACAGACGATGACCCGGACTTCAGAGACAGGGAATTTTATCTACGCAACGATAACTTACCCTCAAAATGAGAAATTACGTTTTCTCGGACACGAGCTTATCCTAAAACCATTCAAAGGTTTTAAGCTCGTGTATAAGGCTCATCATTAAATATCAGCTGATGACCCGATCTTCAAATAAAGAAAAGTTTATCGCCGATGATAAACTTATTCTCATTAACGAGAACTTAAATTTTCTCGGACGCGAGCTTACATTAAAACTATTCAAAAGTTTTAAACTCGTGTAAATGGCGTATAATTATATTTCAGATTATGCCCCGGACTTCTATTTTAGGAAAGCTTATCTTTAAAGATAGCTTATCCTTGTAACGACAAATTAATTTTTCTCGGTCATGAGCTTGTATTAAAACATACCAAGTTTTAAGCTCATAAAGTAAAGTGTATCTTTTAAATAAGAGAACTTTTCTTCTTAACGAGAAATTCATCTTTCTCGGTCATGAGCTTTACGTTAAAACATTCAAAGTTTTTCAAGCTCATGAAAACGACTTCTAAGTAAACGTCAACTTAGAACTCGTTCTTCAATTAAAAGGAAAGTTTATCGTCGATGATAAACTTATCCTTACAACGAGAAATTAATTTTTCTCGGGCATGAGCTAATATTAAAAACATTCGAAGTTTTTAAGCTCATGCACAATGACTTACAGTTAAATATCAGACTGTAACTCTATCTTCAATTTTAGGAGAGCTTATCTTTAAAGATAGTTTATCCTCGTAACGAGAAATTCATTTTTCTCGGTCATGAGCTTGTCTTAAAACATTCCAAGTTTTAAGCTCATAAAGTAAAGTGTATGTTTTAAATAAGAGAACTTTTCTTCATAACGAGAAATTTATCTTTCTCGGTCATGAGTTTTATGTTAAAACATTCAAAGTTTTTCAAGCTCATGAAAACGACTTCTAAGTAAATGTCAACTTAGGACTCGTTCTTTAGTTAAAAGGAAAGTTTATCGCCGATGATTAACTTATCCTTAACAACGGGAAGTTTACAACTTCTCGGACTTGAGCTCGTTTTGCAAGATATTCAACATCTTAAGCTCAAGTAATTGGTTTTCAAAACGTTGAACACAATTTTTCGAGAATTTATCAAAAAGGTTTTTCTAAATCTTTCAAAATTGTGTGTTAAAAATGTTTTAATAAAAAGAGCATGTCTTCTGGAATCGATAATATTTACGATACTAGAAATGTCATTCAATAATGACACGGGGTTGTAAATAAAGTTCGAGCAGAAGTTCAAATGATTTAAAACATGCTCAAAATGGTTTGCTATTATTTCAGATAGTAACCTGATTTTCTTATACAAGTCAAGCATTTCACCGGAAAGCTTTGACTCAACAACGGGAATTAATTTTCTCGGGCATGGTTTACTTTATAACCATGTAAGGGATTGTGTTTACGTAATAACACAATCTAACACAAATTTATGTACGTGTCAGTGCATTTATTTGTTAAAACAAGAGAAATCTTGTTTTTATGAAGTTATCATCTCCACCAACCGTAGCAATTTTCAATTGATATCTATATACTCGACGATGCGACTACTCAAACGGCGACTACAACTCTTTCAATAGAACACGGGTCAACAATTGAGGAGGAACAATTGTCCAGCATTCGGAATCTTTGACGCCGAAAGTGCCAAGTTCACATGTTGGTGTCAAGACAACGATATCAATCGTACACATGGAGTCAAGAGATAACTACAGACGTGATGAGGCGACCAACATTCGTGAACAAGAACCATGTGCTTTTTTCATATGATGTTCTCCATCATTCAGGTCCAACCTCATAAATCGCTAATCTTGTGAATACATTATCATATATGATCTTTGCACGTGATAAATACCTTACACTTGTGTTTAAAAGGTATTTTATTTACGTTTCAAGTACACCCTCATTAATTTGAGGGGGAGCTTGTGTAATTCATGAAGATAATTGGATTTGCATTTTTCTTCCCAAATTTTCTTAAAATTCTATTAAATTAATTGATATTAAAAACATCGACTGGGTTAATATTTTTAATATGGGGGAGAAAATGTGATTTAATATGGGAAATGATTAATCACAAATGGTTTGACTTAACGTGCTAGCTCATCCCGACATGTGCGAAATGTTTTCGGATATCGTGGCATATGTTAAGGGGGAGCAAAATGAATTTGCACTTCAAAATGGATTTCATGGTGATTTATACTTACCCGCAACCCATTTATTACACGACGATGAAGATTGTGGTGACATAAAGATGGTAGGATAGGTTAAAGTCCAATGATTTCTCTAGAACTGGAGGAATCTTCCCAAGGACATTCCATAGCTAGAAATAGTAGTCCTTAGGAAAGATGGAGAAAGATTGTGAACGTAGCTGAATGCCGACCAAGTACTTAAGTTAGCACTGGAACAATCACAACAAGGTGCTAGTGATGACGTATTGGTAAGCATTGAAGGGGTTGAAGAATGAAAAAGAATTGTAAAGATAAAGGGTGTAAAGAAAGAAGCCCTCCTTATAACTTAGGCAGAAACCGGGTCAATACATATGCTATTAAGATCATTGTTCTAAATGATTCTTGATATTGAAGACAAACATCATGGACCCAGTGAGGCAAGGCACAACCCATCCCAGCTAACTCAGATATCTCTTAAAAGATATTTGTTTTAATCACACTGAGACAACATGTTATCCATTGATTTATTCACTCCGAATAAATTGGTATTGAAATGGTGGCACTCCTCTCCAGCCTCCTATCACTAAAAATCCAAAATGCACGATCGAGTCTAGAGCCATTTGGGATCATCAAATATCTCATTAGGACACACTTTCATATTTCCTTGCTTCTTCACACACTGTGAAAAGTAAGAAAGATCTTAAGATTCCTACGCAATCTTCATGATCTTGCCTAAACATCTGAGTAATAAGAAAGTATTTACAATGAAGATGGAAATCCTTCTTGAGCGAGCATAAAAAAGCTCATGGTAGGTGACTTGTGCGATTCTTTATGAATCAAACTTGTGATAACTGGAAAGCAACAGTGGTTTAATTCTTAAATGAATTTAAACACGTTCCAGGCCTCTACGCAATATCTTAGTGATCTTGCCAGAACACTCAGAATGATACCTTAGTGTTCATAGTGATGAGTGGAAATCCTTCTAGTGTTAACCTCAAACAGCACTTGGTGGGTAACTTGCAAGATTCTATACGAATCAAGCTCGTGACAACTGGAAAGCAACGATGGTGCGGTTCTTAATTGAATTTCACTTGTTCCAGGAACATGAATTGACAGCTTCAAAATCATGCAGATATTTTTATCCAAATGATTCACTCTTTATGTTCGCAGTTAGCTTTGGACGGTCGAATAAAGAGAACGGGTTTACCCGCGAAATCTTGTCAAGGAGGTTCTTAATTGAAACTACCTGTCACAAGTACGATATTTTTATATCGTCCAACGGTCTTCACCGACCGGAGGTAAAATGCTACCGAATTAGAATGAAATGTTCAAGGCCATTTCATCCCTGTATATGTTTTGTTGCTAACTATCTTATGCAGCATAACAAGAAGGTGGCATTGCGGTGTACAATCCAGAAGAAATCGTCAACACATGCTTATGCTTTATGCACTTAATACGTCAACAAATTCAAGAAAGTCTAAAAGTCAAGTCTTCCGCTGTATAAAACTCTGAAGCTTTCAAGAATTTTAAAAAAGTATAAGTATGTGGAACATGAAGTCACAAGGAGGCAAATATCACTAGTGATGAATGCACAAGGTCAAGGCAAGAGAACATGCTCAAGACTAAAGTCGAAGATCTCATCAGCATATTCACAAGAACAAGATCGAAGACTCAAGCATAGTATGCTAGGTTTAAGATTTTGTAAAATGGTGTGACCTCCCTTTGGGGGAGATTGTTGGAAATACGTTTTTCCAAGGAAAGTCTCGGTCACATCATTATTAGCATAGATCACGAGCTATAGACTATTTAGGACATTGTAACTTAGAGCGACCTCCCTTTAGGGGAGATTGTTGGAAATACGTATTTAGAGAGGATCGGTCACTCCAATGATATTGGGCTCGTGATCCAGTATAGCCCATATAGCCTACATGTAGGGTGGGCTATATAAACCCCCCTCCTAGCATGTTAGGAGGGGTTGAACACTTACCATTTATCATATTTCATCTTTATTCTTATTCTCTCCTTTCTCTCTCTTCTTTCTCTCTCTAAGTTCTTCCATTTCTTCCATCATTAAATAGATTATCTATAACATGCCTAATCCTTAGAAAAATACGATCCTACATATATATATATATAGATATATATATATATATATATATATATATATATATATATATATATATATATATATTTATATATATATATATATATATATATATATATATATATATATATATATATATATATATATATATATATATATATATATATATATATATATATATATATATATATATATATATATATATATATATATATATATATATATATATATATATATATATATATATATATATATATATATATATATATATGTATATATATATATAGATATATATATATATATATATATATATATATATATATAGATATATATATCTATATATATATATATATATATATATATATATATATATCTATATATATATATACATATATATATATATATATATATATATATATATATATATATATATATATATATATATATATATATATATATATATATATATATATATATACTAGTTGCAAAGCCCGTCCGATGGACGGGCGCGCTTTTTGAGTATCTTTAGAAAAATTTAGGTAACGATAAGTACGCACAATGTTAAATTATAATATAGTGAATAATAAATAAAAAGTGTACGAATAGTAATCTAATAAGAAGAAATAAAAATTACCAAAGTGTCCGCGATTACAAAGTATATAGTTTTGGCTCAAACTCGATGCAAATAAGCTTATGTATAAACAACGTTAGTCGTAGAATTGTTATAATTATTATTTCTATTACAACATAAAATCTTCAAGCATTTCTTGGTTTTGACCCTCAATACATAAAGTTAACCATGAGAGAAAACCATTTGAATATCCAAGAAGAAAAAATAAGTGACGATTAAACGATTATAAATATTGTAACATATTAATCCAAAAAATAAATATTATTACATGGAAAGAGAGTTTTCTAACTTTAGTTATTATATACAACACTTACTTTTAACTTAATATAAATATAATATGGAAATATGATAAAAGCAAATAAATAATTTTATATGTGCTGTCGCCATAAGTCACGCTTTAAAAACGGTAAAGCTTCGCTTTAGCGGCTAAAATGTGTAGCTTGGACATGTCGTCACACGACGCCTCACACTATTTATAACCATGGCAAATATAGAAAATTTCAACCACGTCTTAATACATGAGTAAGATTAACTTCTATAACATGTATGACCTTTACTTTTATTCTCTCGCGATGTTCAAGCACATAAAGCTAGGAGTGAATAGAGACTCAAATAAGTTATTAATTTTTATTTTTAGGTAAATTTAAAGTTGTTCGAATTATGTATTCGTCAATTACTAATGTTGGTAAATGTTCATCCGTAATGAGAAAGATATATTTATTTAAGTATCTGCAAAACAAAGTATAATACTGCTACTTTCATCTTTTTCTTCTCCCGAATCATGCCTGCCACATCAATAAAGTTTTGGAGACTATCGTCGGCAATGACACGAAAGCACAACTAACCTAAATAGCAATCCTTCAAATAAACTTAAAAAAAAAAACCTTTTTATATCAAACAAACCTTTAACTTCTTTGTGTTAAATTAAAAAATCCCATGAAATAGAAAATCTCAATGTATATAGCAAGACCTGATTATGTCCTAAACATGTTGGCTAAAAGTATTTTAAATTATTTATCATATGTAACAAATTTCATTAACTAATTTGAATTAGTGTTGTCATTCACTGTTTTGTTTATACTAATGTAATGCGTTAATCATTTATAAAAAAAGAAAAAAAAACCGGAAATCAATTTAGACCAGTATGTACATGTTTATTTGGATAGAAAAGTGACACAATCGTCCATGTCCAACATAGCCTCAAAATAATACTTCGACCATCATTTAAAATCATTAGACATTAATAATATTGGTCTTATTTAAAGTAAATTGGAAGTCATGTTAAGAAACAATCCAAACAACTGTAGTTACAACCACTTATAGAGTTACAGGGGTTGTTTCAGATAGCTTCATAAACAACTTACAAATGAGACTTTTCCGGATAGCTTCTTGAATAAACAAAACTTCGCTTGCTCAATATTTTTCACCGAATGATCATGATTATAAAAAAACCTGGCTCGTATAAGCATTTTATTCTCAATTTATCTAATTCATTAATTCAAAACTCTCTACACATAATAATAAACTGCTCGAGTAAACACTTCGCAAAGGGAATTTTGCTCGACATATATATATATATATATATATATATATATATATATATTATATATATATATATATATATATATATATATATATATATATATATATATATATATATATATATATATATATATATATATATTGTGACACCCTAGAACCGAGGTCATTAACGTTACCCTAAATTACGCTAATTTTTGAAATTTTTAATAAATTTTAATTTCTATATATATATAAGTATTTTGGTTAAAGCCGATGTTCGAGGTTATAATTTTTACGATTGACGATTCAAGAAGGACGATGACGATTACGATCCCGAGGGATGCCCAATTTTATATAATTATTGACGATTTATCGATAATGTAATTTTTCGAGAATTTTACTTACGATTCGTGTTAAGTTGAGTCGGGTGAGTTTTATAGCCTTCCGAGTACATTTAAAGTATCCCAACAATATTTTGGAGTGTTCGGGATGATTTCCGACTCCCGTAAAATTTTCAAAATTGACTAGTGAGTCGAACCCGCAAAGTTTTAATAGCGTTTTTAACTTAAGGCCAAAAGAAACCTTTATTTGCAATTTGGTCCCTCCCAATACCACAAAAATGCACAAACACAAACACATAGAACATTTCACCAAAAACAAATCAAACACTCTCTCTCTCTTGTCCTCTAGCCGACGGCTACCCCCCCAAAACCACCATAATCCACCATTTTTCTTGAGTTTTTACAAAATCTAACTTAAGACCACCTCTTAGAATTCATTGGTGAGTGTTAATCCATGGTTTAATTACACATGCATTAACAAAAATTTTCCAAAATTTTTCAAGAACAATCAAATTCGTTTTTGAGGCTAATTGTGATGATGCATGTTAAATTCATGCCTAGTGTGAGTATAATCACCAATAAAACCCACCAAAATTCATTTGGTTGTGGTGATTTGGTCACCCAAACCCCACGGCACAAGGGGGTGTTTGGGGAGCCATGGTGGTTGATGAATTTTGAGCATTATCTTGTGTTTGGCATTGTGTTTAGTGATGTTTTAAATGGGTATAAGTATTTGCATGCTTGTTTTTAGATGTTAGGATTATGAGGTTGATTGATCAATAGGGGTAGGACTGAAAATTTGTGTTTGGTTGTGATTAAGGAAGCTTAGGATGATGCCTAGTAGTGATTAGTAGGTTTGGAATCGAGTTTAAGCATGGTTTTGGTATAGCCAAATTTAGGCAGAAAGTTTAAGGCCATTTCATAAAAATTATTTTTCCTACAGGTCTTGAAAACTAAATGTAGTTATAGAGGGTCTTCTTATCTTTAATTTGGTATAAGGTAGAGCCCGTGACTCAAAACGAGCTAAAAGTTATGAGGTTTTAAAGATCGAGTACCGGGAGACGAGGACTTTCATAATCCGAATTTATGTATAGTTTTAGTCAAATCCCGAGGACCACAAGTATGAATTGGTAAATGGTCAAGGGTCAAATTTTGGTCACAAACCTGTGTAAATGAGTCTATAAGTTGACTTAGGAGTCAAAGAAGTCAAAGGTGCATTTCATATAGGTCAAAGAAGTCCAAGTTGGTCGAAGTACAATTTCAGCCCGTAAAATGTAGTTTTTGGAAAAGCGTCGAGTAACGGGTCGTAGAAGTAAAAACTTTTATTGGGATTAAAAACATGTTATCTACAGGTCTTATAGGATTTTTGAGAATTTTGTCAAATTTTATAAGAATGGTTAAGTGTAGTAAAACAGCCCATACTTTCGGTAAGTACCGGCGAAAATGGATAAAAATGGATAACGTAAGTAGTAAGAACGAATGGTATAAAATGAGCGATGCTTGTTGTTTTGTTTTTGGCGTGAGTTATAATTGTCCTAAGTGACTAGTACATATGTATTTTATACAGTACCGTAAGGTATTTAAAATGAGATTACTCATTACGCGTTATTTGTTGATAGGTGTTGATTTACCCGGGCATCCGTAACATCGTCAGTGATCATCTCTTGAACTACCGACTACTTAATATATAAGGTGTGAATTTATAGCCTCGCTTATATTTATTTCAAACTGTTTTACCCGCGAGGGAAATGCATGCTAGTTTTTAAAAGGAACGTATATCATGAATGATTGTTAGACCCGAAAGTTGCCTTAGAAATTGTGTTGAGTACCAAGTTGCAAAAGACCCTAAATTCATGAACTATTAACTATTGTCCTGCCCTCGAGTAGGGGGAAATAGCCGCTTATACAATTTGTAGTACTACGGGGCTAACGACCCAATGCTATCCGAGAAGCTGTACGTTGAGTAAGTTCTGCGGTAGATTATCTTGTATGAGAGATAAGGTATAATTGCAACTGATGCCTTTAGAAGGGGCACTGGTTTCATCTGAATCACGCCGGTAATTATTACGCGGGTGATTGAGTTAACGGATTAGTGTCATGAGCTTAAACACAATTGTCAGTATCCTGAATATAGATTTTTTGATCGACAAGTCTATAAATGATCACGAATGGTTTTTATTTTATATACGTTCAAATGGATTGTAAAACCTATGAATTCCACTCAACGTTTTCGTTGACCAAAATTTTGGCATGTGTTTCAGGTAACCGCTGAAGTGTAGAATGGAGCATGCATGGGATGGATGTTGTGTGTATGGCTTGGAGTCCGCTTGTTTTTCCTCCTTTTTCTACTTAAACATTTTTAAAGTTTAATGTAATGTTGTTGTGAAACTTAAATTCTTGGGTTGAGATTCATGGGGACCGAAAACGCTAAACTCTGTTGTACCAAGTGGGGTGGGAAAAACCGTGGACATGTATCATCTAACAATTTTTAATTTCAAGTTTTAAGTTGACGTCTTTTTAGCGTCGTTTGATATATCTTATGTGCAATGAATACTGTGTAGCACCCAATGTTGTAGTTCCGCTGCGCATAGCATTTGTGAGGGTGTTACAGATTGGTAATCAGAGCCATGAGTTATAGAGAACTAGGTCGTTTTTGAAAAGCCTAAACTATAACTTTTGGTGTCGTAAGAAATGGTCCAAGCACACACAACTATCCTGCATGGCTCCGGTAAGATTTATTTTTGTATTCATGGCATTTGACGTATACTTTTGAGTGAAGTATATATGTGGGTAATTATTACGTAAGTATGGAGATTACTATATGTAGACGTTGAGATTATACGTGGAATATCCGACATCGTAATTTTTGTATTAATCATGCATGAGCATCATATTATTACATTTCGGGCATATGTACCACCTTTGCAATGCATTTGCATGCATGTATTTATAACTATTGTATAATTACTTATGTACCCTCCGAAATTCGCTGTTATTGCAGGAATGGCCGAGGTACCGCCTAATGATAATGGAAACGATTACGTCGTAGGTCGCGAAGGGGGAAGTGTTGGAACAGCAGCTGAAGGACAAGCTGAGACGAACGATGTACAAGTCCAGGACCCCGACCAAAGGAGAACTACTTGCCCCAGGCCTATGCGTACTTCCCATCTGGTTGGTGCACCAGGTATCCCCAGAAGAGCCGAAGGTGCAGTGAGCGCAAATTCTCTTCATCAAGGCATCTCCAGAATTTGCTGCCCCGGACCAAGAGTTCATCATGACGTACGACGTGTTGTGAGAGGTTTGGACGAATCGATGTGCATGCGGTACGTAGTGGAATCAAGGGTGATTAGTAGATTCGACGAGAATGAAAGGGCAGACCAAAGACTGTTGGAAAGGACTGCAAGAATTGAGTATGATGGGAATGTAAACAAAAGTGATATCAACAGTTTAAGATCAATGGTTGCAAATTTAAGCGCTAGTCTTGACCGTGTTAGGGAAGATCAAGTGAGGTTGTCGAGGATGCAGAGTTGGGAGCATCGTGTGAGAGCATCATTGCCCCCGGATTGGAGATTCGTGGACGATTTGGAGATGGAGGCAAATGACTTCATGATTCAGCCGCCTACTAGAGGTGCTTGTATTACGGTGGGAAGTCAGGTAGCGATTGAGTGTGGGTCTACATCAGGGACGAAAAAGGAGACGGAATGTGGGCCGGATGATAAAGGAAAGAGAAAAATGGATGATGTGGATGAGGACGATAGTGATGAGGAACCCGAGGAAGATGATGACGAACCGCCATCCAAGAGGCCGTGTGGATCACCACATGCCTAGTTACTTGTTTTGTATTTTTCTTTGATCATTGTAATAGAACTGTTTTAGACTTTTGTATGATGGCATTATGACGAGAAACTTGAGGACTTAAGTTTTGTGGTGAACGATTGTAGTGGCAATACTTGTCACAATTTTGGTTAATTATCAATACAATCCATGTTACCTTTCATGATCTGTGATATGTCTTAAATTTGATCTTTTGTGATGTGAATTGATGAATATTAGTAACTCTGTAGTGATGTGTCGTTGTAGGTATATTATGTCTGGGAAACTTGATATGTATACTTACATTGTTTTTCTATTTTCCATGTCTTGCAGAAAGAGATATTCGATAACACCATGCCTCCAAAGTTGACCGCCGATCGTGTAAACACAATGATTCAGGAAGCTATAGCAAATGCGCTGGAAGCGGACCGAGCCGGGAGAAATCAGGACCAGGGAAGGAACGCGGGGAGACAGCAAGCCCCGAGAGTGTGTACCTATTCTAGCTTTATGAAATGCGGTCCCACGCAGTTTCGTGGAACGGGTGGAGCTTTAGAACTTAGACGATGGATGGAAAAGGTTGAAAGTACGTTCGAAATCAGCGGTTGTGCAGAAGCGGACAAAGTGAAGTTTGCGGCTGCTACGTTTCTTGATGATGCGTTAAGTTGGTGGAATACCCAGGTAGCTACGGTTGGATTGGCTGTAGCGAATGCAAGGACGTGGAATGCGACAAAAGCTCTGTTGACTAAGAAGTTTTACCCGGAAGAGGAATTAGGACAATTGGAGGATGAGTTGAGGCACTTGACCTTGAAGAACAATGATATCGCTGCCTACACTAGGAGGTTTAATGAATTAAGCCTTTTGTGTCCAGATGTTTTTGCCAATGATGCCAAGAAAATGAAACAGTACATTAAGGGTTTATCCAGCAATATCAAAGGTGAAACAACTTCGTCAAAACCTGGATCGTTTGATGAAGCGGTCCAGATGGCTCACGCATTGATGGACGTCAAGCTCCAGGACAAGCAGAACTCCATTGCTGAAGGCAACAAGAGGAAATGGGAAGCGGCACAAAGCAATCAATCCCAGGGCCAGAACCGAGGTGGAAATCGAAACAACCATGGTCCGAACCGAAATCAGCAGTTTAACCAAAGAAGGAACGAAGGGATGAGGGCAGTGACGAACCCTAGAGGTGTAAAAGTGAATCCCCATTGTGGTAGGTGCAATTTGTACCATGTCAGGAATTGCCCGCCTGCATGCGGCAAGTGTGGAAAGGCAGGTCATAGGACTTCTGGTTGCCGAACGGGAGGAGTAGCCACTGGGGCTAATGCTATCAGAATGAGGGGATGTTATGGTTGTGGAGAGAGAGGTCATGTGCAAGTGAATTTCCCGAAGGCAGGAAACAAGCGGGGAGGTAACAACGCGGCTGCTGTGTATCAAGTGGGAACGACTGATAAACCACAGGGTCCTAATGTGGTTACCGGTACGTTTTTGCTAGACGCTTGTTATGCTAGTATTTTGTTTGATTCTGGCTCCGACAAGAGTTTTGTAGATGTTAAATTTAGTCGTCATATTGATAGAAAACCGGTGTTGTTAGCGACTAGTTATAACGTTGAGTTAGCCGATGGAAAAATTGTTAGTACGAATTCTATACTGAAAGGGTGTACCTTGAAGTTAGGAAATTACGCTTTTAAAATCGACTTAATTGAACCTTGCAATTGATCTGTTCCAGTGTATACTCAAAGATCGATTTAAGATCAGGGTATCATCAACTGCGTGTAAGAGAGGAGGATATCCCTGTAACTGCCTTTCGTACGCGGTATGGACACTTTGAATTTCGAGTGATGCCGTTTGGGTTGACGAACGCGCCTGCTGTATTCATGGACCTCATGAATCGCGTGTGCAAGCCGTATCTAGATAAGTTTGTTATTGTTTTCATCGATGATATACTTATTTACTCTAAAAGTAAGGAGGAGCACGAGAAGCACCTGAGGAAGATTTTGGAGTTGTTAAGGAAGGAGAAGCTGTATGCGAAATTCTCGAAGTGTGAATTTTGGTTGGAATCAGTGCAGTTTCTAGGTCACGTGATTGATAGTAAGGGAGTTCGTGTGGATCCTGCCAAGGTCGAAGCGATCAGGGAATGGTCGGCACCGACGACGCCGACTGAAGTTCGACAATTCCTTGGTTTAGCTGGGTATTATCGAAGGTTCATCGAAGGATTTTCGTTGATTGCAAAACCATTGACAAGGCTTACCGAAAAGAATAGGGTGTATGAATGGGGAATTGAGGAAGAACTTGCTTTCAAAACGCTCAAGGACAAGTTATGTTCCGCACTGATATTGTCATTGCCTGAAGGAACCGAAGACTTCGTAGTGTATTGTGATGCGTCTCGTAAGGGTTATGGAGCGGTATTGATGCAACGTGAAAAGGTGATAGCTTACGCGTCGAGGCAACTGAGGAAGAATGAGGAGAGCTACACGACGCACGATTTGGAATTAGGAGCTGTAGTTTTTGCGTTGAAGTTGTGGAGACACTATTTGTATGGGACGAAGTGTGTTGTATTCACTGACCACCAGAGTTTGCAACACATTTTAGATCAAAAGGAGTTGAATATGCGACAGAGACGATGGGTTGAACTACTAAGCGATTACGACTGCGAAATTCGCTACCACCCTGGCAAGGCGAATGTTGTAGCGGATGCACTGAGTAGGAAGGAACGGGAGAAACCTTTGAGGGTCAGAGCTTTAGTGATGACTGAGAGCGTTGACTTAACCGAAACTATATTGAAGGCTCAAGAGAGAGGACTAATGAAAGGGAATGTTGAAGCTGAGAACTTGGGACGAATGTTGAAACCTCTTTTCGTGATTAGGTCAGACGGACTGAGATATTTTGAGAATCGGATTTGGTTACCGTTGTGTTCATCAGAGGAAGGAAAGCCTGGAGTTCGAGAATTGGTTATGAACGAGTCGCATAAGTCGAAGTATTCGATACATCCTGGATCGGATAAAATGTATCACGACCTGAAGAAAGTTTATTGGTGGCCGAATATGAAGGCGGATATTGCTCGTTACGTTGGTAAGTGTTTGACTTGCGCGAAGGTTCAAGCAGAACATAAGAAACCATCTGGATTGTTGGTACAACCAGAGATCCCAGAATGGAAATGGGAGAAAATCGCTATGGATTTCGTGACGGGTTTACCTAGAACTCCTAGTGGATGTGATATGATATGGGTAATAGTGGATAGGTTAACGAAATCTGCTCATTTCTTACCTATGAAGAAGACGGACAGCATGGAAAAGCTAGCCAGTGTGTACGTGAAAGAGATCGTCTGTAGACATGGAGTGCCGTTATCGATCATTTCGGATCGCGACAGTAGATTTACATCGGAATTTTGGAAATCGCTTCAACGTGCGATGGGCACTGAACTGAGTTTAAGCACGGCTTATCACCCGGAAACTGACGGCCAGAGTGAACGAACTATTCAGACGATGGAGGACATGCTCCGAGCATGCGTGATTGATTTTGGAGGAAGTTGGGAACGCCACTTGCCTCTAGTGGAATTTTCGTATAATAATAGTTATCATGCGAGTATCAAGGCAGCACCGTTCGAAGCATTGTATGGAAGGAAGTGTAGATCGCCTGTGTGTTGGAGTGAAGTAGGAGAAAGTCAATTGACTGGACCCGAAATGGTTTTAGAAACGACAGAGAAGATTGTGCAAATCAAGAACCGACTACTTGCTGCGAGAAGCCGACAGAAGAGTTATGCCGATAACAGAAGGAAACCGTTGGAGTTTGAAGTTGGAGATATGGTTATGCTCAAGGTATCGCCGTGGAAGGGTGTAATTCGTTTTGGGAAGAAAGGAAAGTTGAGTTCGAGGTATATTGGACCATTTAAGATCGTCGAACAAATTGGACCAGTAGCGTACAAATTAGAATTGCCGAGCGAACTTAGTGCTATTCACGACACGTTTCACGTATCGAACCTGAAGAAGAGTTTGGCGGATAAGGAATTGGTGATTCCTTTGGACGAGATTCGACTGGACGACAAAATGCACTTTGTGGAAGAACCTGTGGAAATTATGGACCGAGAGGTCAAGAGACTGAAGCGTAGTAGAATTCCTATTGTGAAAGTCCGATGGAATTCTAAGCGTGGACCGGAATACACTTGGGAACGTGAGGACTTTTTCAAGGAAAGATATCCTCATCTGTTCCAGTAGAACGAAATGTGAGTACAAGAAGAGGCGAGCGCCGGGACGTCGCTCTCTTTAAGGAGGGGTGGATGTGACACCCTAGAACCGAGGTCATTAACGTTACCCTAAATTACGCTAATTTTTGAAATTTTTAATAAATTTTAATTTCTATATATATATAACTATTTTGGTTAAAGCCGATGTTCGAGGTTATAATTTTTACGATTGACGATTCAAGAAGGACGATGACGATTACGATCCCGAGGGATGCCCAATTTTATATAATTATTGACGATTTATCGATAATGTAATTTTTCGAGAATTTTACTTACGATTCGTGTTAAGTTGAGTCGGGTGAGTTTTATAGCCTTCCGAGTACATTTAAAGTATCCCAACAATATTTTGGAGTGTTCGGGATGATTTCCGACTCCCGTAAAATTTTCAAAATTGACTAGTGAGTCGAACCCGCAAAGTTTTAATGGCGTTTTTAACTTAAGGCCAAAAGAAACCTTTATTTGCAATTTGGTCCCTCCCAATACCACAAAAATGCACAAACACAAACACATAGAACATTTCACCAAAAACAAATCAAACACTCTCTCTCTTTTGTCCTCTAGCCGACGGCTACCCCCCCAAAACCACCATAATCCACCATTTTTCTTGAGTTTTTACAAAATCTAACTTAAGACCACCTCTTAGAATTCATTGGTGAGTGTTAATCCATGGTTTAATTACACATGCATTAACAAAAATTTTCCAAAATTTTTCAAGAACAATCAAATTCGTTTTTGAGGCTAATTGTGATGATGCATGTTAAATTCATGCCTAGTGTGAGTATAATCACCAATAAAACCCACCAAAATTCATTTGGTTGTGGTGATTTGGTCACCCAAACCCCACGGCACAAGGGGGTGTTTGGGGAGCCATGGTGGTTGATGAATTTTGAGCATTATCTTGTGTTTGGCATTGTGTTTAGTGATGTTTTAAATGGGTATAAGTATTTGCATGCTTGTTTTTAGATGTTAGGATTATGAGGTTGATTGATCAATAGGGGTAGGACTGAAAATTTGTGTTTGGTTGTGATTAAGGAAGCTTAGGATGATGCCTAGTAGTGATTAGTAGGTTTGGAATCGAGTTTAAGCATGGTTTTGGTATAGCCAAATTTAGGCAGAAAGTTTAAGGCCATTTCATAAAAATTATTTTTCCTACAGGTCTTGAAAACTAAATGTAGTTATAGAGGGTCTTCTTATCTTTAATTTGGTATAAGGTAGAGCCCGTGACTCAAAACGAGCTAAAAGTTATGAGGTTTTAAAGATCGAGTACCGGGAGACGAGGACTTTCATAATCCGAATTTATGTATAGTTTTAGTCAAATCCCGAGGACCACAAGTATGAATTGGTAAATGGTCAAGGGTCAAATTTTGGTCACAAACCTGTGTAAATGAGTCTATAAGTTGACTTAGGAGTCAAAGAAGTCAAAGGTGCATTTCATATAGGTCAAAGAAGTCCAAGTTGGTCGAAGTACAATTTCAGCCCGTAAAATGTAGTTTTTGGAAAAGCGTCGAGTAACGGGTCGTAGAAGTAAAAACTTTTATTGGGATTAAAAACATGTTATCTACAGGTCTTATAGGATTTTTGAGAATTTTGTCAAATTTTATAAGAATGGTTAAGTGTAGTAAAACAGCCCGTACTTTCGGTAAGTACCGGCGAAAATGGATAAAAATGGATAACGTAAGTAGTAAGAACGAATGGTATAAAATGAGCGATGCTTGTTGTTTGTTTTTGGCGTGAGTTATAATTGTCCTAAGTGACTAGTACATATGTATTTTATACAGTACCGTAAGGTATTTAAAATGAGATTACTCATTACGCGTTATTTGTTGATAGGTGTTGATTTACCCGGGCATCCGTAACATCGTCAGTGATCATCTCTCGAACTACCGACTACTTAATATATAAGGTGTGAATTTATAGCCTCGCTTATATTTATTTCGAACTGTTTTACCCGCGAGGGAAATGCATGCTAGTTTTTAAAAGGAACGTATATCATGAATGATTGTTAGACCCGAAAGTTGCCTTAGAAATTGTGTTGAGTACCAAGTTGCAAAAGACCCTAAATTCATGAACTATTAACTATTGTCCTGCCCTCGAGTAGGGGGAAATAGCCGCTTATACAATTTGTAGTACTACGGGGCTAACGACCCAATGCTAGCCGAGAAGCTGTACGTTGAGTAAGTTCTGCGGTAGATTATCTTGTATGATAGATAAGGTATAATTGCAACTGATGCCTTTAGAAGGGGCACTGGTTTCATCTGAATCACGCCGGTAATTATTACGCGGGTGATTGAGTTAACGGATTAGTGTCATGAGCTTAAACACAATTGTCAGTATCCTGAATATAGATTGTTTGATCGACAAGTCTATAAATGATCACGAATGGTTTTTATTTTATATACGTTCAAATGGATTGTAAAACCTATGAATTCCACTCAACGTTTTCGTTGACCAAAATTTTGGCATGTGTTTCAGGTAACCGCTGAAGTGTAGAATGGAGCATGCATGGGATGGATGTTGTGTGTATGGCTTGGAGTCCGCTTGTTTTTCCTCCTTTTTCTACTTAAACATTTTTAAAGTTTAATGTAATGTTGTTGTGAAACTGAAATTCTTGGGTTGAGATTCATGGGGACCGAAAACGCTAAACTCTGTTGTACCAAGTGGGGTGGGAAAAACTGTGGACATGTATCATCTAACAATTTTTAATTTCAAGTTTTAAGTTGACGTCTTTTTAGCGTCGTTTGATATATCTTATGTGCAATGAATACTGTGTAGCACCCAATTTTGTAGTTCCGCTGTGCATAGCATTTGTGGGGGTGTTACATATATATATATATATATATATATATATATATATATATATATATATATATATATATATATATATATATATATATATATATATATATATATATATATATATATATATATATATATATATATATATATATATATATATATATATATATATATATATATATATATATATATATACCACTTGTTCCACAAATATTATAGAGCGTATTTCTTGAACAGTGAGACAGTTGAACATGTAAGAATCAAGATACAAGAAGCCGAACGGGGCTGCAATAAATGGGATGATATTACCATGTCTTTTGTGGCTCTTATGTTTGTGTTTCTTCCAGGTGAGATTCGACAAACCACTGCATCATGAAACAACATAAGCTATCAACAGACCTATCAAGTTGTAATCCAAACAGCCCCTAGATACATAGTATCTCATAATCAGTTTCAATAACTTCTCAACAAATGAAGGAACACAATAAAGTAATATATGAACACGTAAACAAAATGCTTACTGCTTCATCAGCCTTAAAGCAAGTGAGTAAGAACATGTTTCTTCAAAATCGCAAGTTGGGATAGTAAATTAATCAACCTCTCAATAAACGCACAACCTTCATCAGCCTCTCATTAAGCGCATAACCTTCATCAACCTCTCATTAAACACACAACATTCATGATTTAAAAATAGATCAATATTCATATCCCATAGTACGCAATCATTCCCTGTTTTTGGTGAAATTGCCTCCATTTTTATGTAGTTTCATTAAGAAATCCCAAACACCCCTTTTTATTAGCATCTTCCTAACAGAAAATGCTTATAAGTTGGCTATTTTAGATTGTTTATTGCAACTACTAAATAATACCAGCGACAAATTCTCTAGTGACACCTGCACCTATTACCTACCAGTTAATTTTTTTAACCTGAATTAAGGTAATTCTAATATTGTGCCCACATATAAAAGTAAATGGGACAAAAACTTCCACTAGACCACCACTAATCGAAACTATAACCTAATCTAAAAAATATACGTGAAAGAGTATTGTATCAAATTATTAACATCATAAATGCAATCTATAAAGAGATTTAAAAAGATGATTACAACAAAGAAAAGAATGATTTAAGAAAGAAGTTGTGCATACACATATCGAATCCTTAAAAGTAAAAAACTTACCTTTTTCTGTCCCCTTTTCCCACCTTTGATATCAGCATCAAGTCTTTTTTCTAACCATTGAATAACAAAGGGATATTAAACCGTAAGAGAAAAAGGTAAAACAACATAATATGATAGATGAATAGTAAATGGTAAAGAATAGGAAATGTCAGTACCATGCTTGATTGAATTATATTCTCGTATTGACGAAGAGCGTGAAATTTATCTACTGCAAGGCTTAATTTCATGGTACATCATACTAAAACCGCCAACCTATATAAAAGTTTTGATATGATAGTTATGTTATGTATCTTGTCTGCCAGAATGTCGAATAATATGTCATATATGTTGGAATAAAGTAAGAAACTACGACCTCTTAACTTTATTACAAAATTCCAATTGCTAAACTTAAGATTTAGTTGAACAAACCTGAATAAACATTAGTCCCTACTTCACGGACATGTTAGATGGTTTCCAATTGTTCCTCATATGTTCTTGTTCTAATGAAATTGGGGTAGTACTCTCTTGATGTATATAAGTGATGCATGTAGGCTGTAAGTCATGATTTGTTCAGTCCCAAATCCTGCTGCATTCATATCATCCACAAAGTACAATAAATCTCCATTCCCATACACTAGAAGATTCATACAGTGATTATGAGCTCTACTTTTGAATGGTAGGTTAAACAATATTTTCGACATCAAAATTTACTTGGTTTTTAATAATTTTCTAACACAGATGTTTTACTTGTTTTCCCAATCAATAGAAATATCCAATATGAAAATAGGTATGTTAAAAACCCTAATTCTCTCTCAAACTATGGGTGACCAAAACAGCCGCCATCTTTAATTTTCTAATTTCGATTCTTCCTTCTGTGATTGATTCCTATGCATTATAACTGATTGTATAATCACGTCTTTTTGATGTATTAACGGTCATTATTTTTGTGGGTGAACCTTTGCATCTAGGGTTTTGATTTTATTTTTAGGGCGGGGTTTCCAATTAGTTTGTTAGGGTTTTTTTATTTTGTGTCCTTGTGATCTACTGTTTATATTGAATCTGATATCATGGACGCTGGTTAGAGGCAGGAAGATCAAACGTCATTTGATAAAACCCTATTTAGTGTTTTATTAGATCTATTTTGTGGGTATTGTTTAGGTGTGGTTTATTTAGTTAAGAGAGGGATGGATAATAGCTATGATCCGGTGGATATGGATGCACTTAATGCACGTATGATACGGTTGATAGAGCAAATAGCGGGTAATGGAGGTGGATCGAATTTGGGTGCTGCTAACCCTAATTCTGATTTGGTTCACAATCGTGGGAATGCTGATGGTACGTTGGGGGTTTCTCATCATCAGGGTTCTATGGATAGGGCTGTTGAAGTGCAACATGAGTCCAGATCTGATGAGCATGCTGAAACTCTTAGATCGATTCTTGTTGATGGCAATACGTTACAAAACCTAAAGCGTGTAATGGACGTTTAGGGTTTCTTCGAATGCTGATGCTCATGACAGTCATACGAAGGGTTTTGGGCTTGGTAATGAAGGGAGTATGGCGTCTAGTCCCTTGGTAGCAGATGTTCATACGGCTGAGGTTGCAACGGCTGGTGTAAATCATGATCAAGGGGGAAACTAATGCGAATTCCTTTGCATCGATTATGATTAACAAGGCTGTCCCTAATAAGACGAATACTAAGATTGTGAAAATCTCAGAATTAAGGTGTGACGAGCATGTTGAGGGGGCACGTATTGCAATTCCTTATAATGTTGTTGAAGAGGTTGAATCACGATTCGCGCACACGCTATATGGGCACTTTATTGGTAAACAATTAGCTTTTCTGCTTGTGGAAAACTATGTCAAAAGTGCGTGGGCACGGTTTGGTTTAAAACGAGTTCAACTTCATGAAGATTTTTTCCTTTTTCAATTCAATTCGAATGAAGGAATGGAAGGAGTTCTTGAAAATGGCCCGTGGTTGATCAGAACAGTTCCTATTATCTTGAATATGTGGTCGCCTACTACTGATTTGAAGAAGGCGGAGATCAAGAAAGCACCAGTGTGGGTTAAGCTTCATGATGTTCTGATTGTTGCTTATTCAGAGGTTGGACTTAGTCTTATTACTACACAAATTGGTACTCTTATTATGTTGGATTCCTACACGATTCATATGTGTGCTAACTCGTGGGGTCGAAGTACCTATGCTCGGGCACTCATTGAGGTTTCTACTGATGTTGAATTATTGGACTCGATGGTAATTGTTGTTCCTAAAGGACGTGATAAAGGACATTCATTGGTTACGATTGAAATTGAGTACGAATGGAGACCACCTAGATGCTCTACATGCTTGATCTTTGATCATACTAATAATATGTGTCTGAAATTTCCCAAGGAAGTGGCTTCTCATGCTACTAATGATGTGGTGGATGATGGTTTTGAGGTGGTCAAGAAAAAGAAGAATAAAGGTAAGAATAAGCAACCACAAGTTGCAGGCACTAAATTAAATAAACCAACTCTTAATATTCAATTTTGTAATGTTGAGAGAGGCGAAACCTCTAAAGATAATGCTACTAGTCATCCTAAGAAGGCAGTTCTGATGCTTAAATAGGGTTTCTTGAATAACAAAACATCGACTTTTGTTGCTAAGACTAGTGATAAGGAGAAGAGTTCTCATAACTCTTTTGGTGCTCTTTGGGATAAAATGGATGATGGGATGGATTGGGAGGATGGTTTTAAAACCAAGGATGATGTGGTTAATGCTAGTGATAGTGAGGTTGAAGAAGTCATTTCGATTGATGATCGACATGGTTCTCGTCAGTCTGATGTTTGCTCTAAGTGTTAGCTTGATGTCTTTCTATTTACATTATTCATGCACCTTTAGGTGGTTCTTTCCTATTGGTGTTATTTGTTTTGTAATTGTTTGGTAGGATCATATGGCATGTGATATGATGTAGTGGTTGTTCAAGCTTTTGATTGAGGTTAATGTAGCATTGCATCTACATTCCATTGTACTTCAACGCTTTTGGGAATATAGTTTACCGGGGATAGTCCCCTTTACCAAAAAAAATAGGTCTGTTATTTTAGAAGTCAAAGTGTAATCCACTAATACCTCAACAGTCGCTATAGCATAGTAATGAAATATAGAAATCTCATGTAGAATACTCGTGAACTATTTTTATCGTAACTGTGAAAATTGAGTTACCTCATTATAATGACAGGCCATTGCCAAGTGATCTGTTTTATAATCTTAAGCAGTTCCTAAAATTGAGTTACCTCATTATAATGATATGCAATTGCCAAGTGATCTGTTTTATTATCATAAGCAGTTCCTAATTCTCATTGGTCTACAAAAAGAAACAATTACAATCAAATACAAAGAACAAAACATAAAACTACCATTAACCACAACTTCAGAACGTATCTACAAAAGCCAACATATGAAGAAGACCCACATAACCCACACCAAGTAATGCAGCCACTGGTATGAAGGACAAGAAGGACCAGAAGAAAACCATTGGCAAAATCCATATATAGACGAATTACTTGAAAATTAAAGAACATATCTACAAAAGGACATATCTAAAAAAGCCACTGGATGAAGAAGCCCCATATAACCCACACCAAGTAATGGAACCACTAGTATGAAGGACAAGAAGGACCAGAAGGACCAGAAGAAACCCATTGGCAAAAACCATATAAAGACAAATTACTTGCATATTAAAGATAAAAAACTTGAAACTAATTATCCTTGAAGCCACATAGAAATACATCCCACACAATGTCTTCACATAAGGATTTGTAGTAGTCACTGAAAATACTCTTTGCTTAAATTTGAAGCATATCTGAAGCAAAATGAACCCAAACACGCGGAAGATACCAACACGGAAACAATTGTTGGAGATCTGTTAGAAGAACCTTGCGTTAAAGACACAATAAATAATCACTCTAATATTTAAGAAGCCTTTGAAAAAAATATCCCTTATATTTTATAACAGCCGTTGCATTAAACTCTCTTGACCAGACCCATCATTAATAAAAACCAAACTATATCCAAATCTTTATTTGTTCCCGTAATAATTGTTGGTAATCTAACGTTAGAGCTACTTGTTTTGATCTGTTACCCCCTCCCCAATTTGGCACGCTAGTCCAAACAGATGTTTTAAAAACATGACAACCTCAACTATATCATTGTCCATTCAGTAGTTATAAAACCCGTACACCTATTGGCTGAGGTGCAATTCATACCTATAGCTAAAAAGTAAAAACATAGATACCTGAATTTGTATCGCATATGAAATTGAGTATTGTGAATTTCGTTTATTCTCGATTCTTGACAAATCGAAAGTCTTAAAAATATCAAGCCTTTAATTGTTCTTGGTTGTTAAGGGTATTTGGAAGTCTATGTCTAATTCAATCAACACGTAAAAAGTGGAAAATAATAGGCTACGTATCCATAAAACACCTTGCAAATACCAATTACTATTTACAAAATACAAATTTTAAATGCATAAAAGTAAAATTGCTTGAAATGCAAGCTAAAAGAAAGTATAAGGGCTAAAATGTAAATTTTAGAAAATACAAGGACAGAATATGCAAAATTATAACAACTAGTAAAAACTTAACAACTTTTTAAAATTGCCTAACTGAAAATGTCAAAAACTGAAACTTAAAGGACTGATATTAAGAAACCCTAAAAATTGCAAGTTTAGCACTGAATTCAAACTATTACAAACAATAGGGACCAAAGTGCAATTAAATGGTAATTATTAACAAAAACGGGCTAAGCACAATCAATAAGCTGGTTTGAGCTTATTTCTCAACCAAATCAACTCTGGTTTGTTTTAAAATGCTTAAAATGGAAATGAGCTAGACTTGTAAAAGGAATCAGCTTAAAAGCTTGTAAATCACAAGATTGCTTATTCTAATAAGCCAAGAATAAGCTAGAATGAAATTGAGACTTCCACAACTTGATTTTAATGCACAATCTGATTAATCAGCTAACAGG
>JANFOE010000406.1:0-390000 GCA_025667525.1 Glebionis coronaria | reverse complement strand
CTAAAATCCACTCTAGCTCATGTTGAGTTCTGGGTTGGTTGCTTGAAGAAGATGACACGTGGATGAATTTAATTGGTTCTCAAAGGGTCACACAGATCATTATCCAATTTTGGATAAAGGGGGATTATTGCATGTTGCATTGTGATTGGCTAAAAAGAGTATAGTGCGTTTCCACTGTTTGGATTCGGTATTAAATGAAAAGTGGTTAGTGAACCAGCTGACATCCCATTTGGCAATCCGAATCTTCTTTTTCTTGAATTCCCATTGGCCCTTGTGTGTTAAACCGGATTAAGACCAAATTTAATGTAAATTTGTCACTTTCAGCCCTTAAACTTTAGCAGATTCTACATTTAGGCTGTTTTCTTTATTTCTTTGGCAATTTCAGTCCTTTGACTTGCATTCTTGAATATGTAAGACCTTTGACTTGGTTGACTTGAAGGTTGACCAGGTTTGACTTTAATCTTGACTTTTTTCCAAAATTGCACTTAAGTCCCTCAACTTTTGAACATTGTCAAGATAGGTCCTTTATCTTCAAATGGCTTGTCATCTTTGATCCTTCTCTTGTCTTTTCTTCATAAATGAGCTTGATTTCACTTGTTCCCTTGAAATTTGTATCCTTGTTACCTATTTAAGCACAAACACAAAACATACCACATAATACTGATTTATAGCTCACAAAAGTTAGGTATTTTCAATGTGTTTTAGTGTGGTTTGTTGACTTATTGATATGAGATTTTGCTCATATCAAATCCCCTACACTTGATAATTGCCATGACCTCATGCAATGCTATGTCTTAAAGCAAAAATTTACATTTTTCTCATAATTAACCCACCTTGGCCAATATGAAATACATTTACACTACTCTACACTATATGATGCATGATTTTGATTTTATACAATGCAATGCAAAGGAGATCAATTCTATTTATATATTTCTGATTTTTCATAAATGGTTTTGATGGAAAAATTCATAAAGAAATCAATGACTTGGATTAGGGCTTTTGGTACCATGAACACTTATCACCCTCAAGTTTCACTTTCCCCATACCAAGCTTAAAAATGGGATCACTGCATTCACAAGTAAAAAGTGCATCAACTTATTCATGACAATTAAATGTGGAACCGGTAATTATTTGAGCAAATTGGTTGAGAGCAAATTTGTCATTATTTAAAGCGTGAAGTATAAGAAATGTAAACTCCAAAAATAAGGAAGCACGGTTTTAATCCTAAGTAATCCTCTCATCCATTACTCGAAAAACCGCTCACAATTAATATAAGTCCGACTCAAGAATAATAAGTCATTCGTTTTATGTGTAAGATCCTTATGTCATGCATTAATAAGTAGCTACACACTCGCTAAGGAAAGAAAAATAAAACTCACGCAATAATTTACATCCCCCGCCTTTTTGAGACCTTCGATCTTCAACCCCGCAACCCGTCAAGGTAATATTGGATTGGAGCAATGATGAGACTGCTTTTATACATAGTCTCATCGTCCAAAACGGGCTTTAAATGCATTAAATATCATGTAAATGGCCAAATATATGCTTGTGTTTGTTACTTGTGTATTTTAGGTACGGATATTGAGAAAATGACAAAAGATCACAAGAAACATGCAAAAACGAACACAGGAAACGGAGCCGCACAATGAACCAAGCCCTAATGAAGATTTTCCAAGAAAAACCCTTGAAGAATTGAAGATTATGCAAGAAGGGTCCTCCAATATTGAATAATTGACACTTTAAACCCTTGTTTGTTCATAATTACAAGTTTGGTCCTTAAAGTTTGTCAAATTTACAAAAAGGGCCCTCCACTTTGAAGAATTGGCAAGAATGGTGCCTCAACAATCATGACTTGTCAATATTAGTCCTCTAAAACGTCAATCATACAAGTCAAGACCATTATCTAGGAAGAAAATGCCAAAACAACCCTTTAAGAATCAACAAATGGCAAGAAATACCCCTGAAAATACTTTGGAAAAGTATTTGGGGCAAAAGTATGAAAAAGGAAACTTCAAATACAAAGGAATCTGTTTTTGGTTGAGTTTAAACTGAATTGACAAAGAAAGAAGAAATGAGGGGTTTAGGTTGGCAGACAATGAAACTTACCTTAACCACTCTTGGCTTGACACCTGTCCCACTCACCAAACCTACCAATTAGAATCCACCAACCTTCCACCTCACACCCCACTCATAACTAATTTAGCTAATCTCTGATTAGTTAAATAAAACGCGCCTAACACCTTTTTCAAACACAAAAATGGATCAAATCGTCTACTATTCATGTTCTTTTCAAAATTGGGTTTTCCTAATTGGCTTGAAATTAAACCTACAAAATATCCAGATTTATGATAAAGCTAATCCTAATCATAACCCAACTTCAAAAACCCTTGCCACATCACCCCATTGTCACATGATAAACCCTTTTCCCACCTTTTGAAGAAGATGCCAAAAACCCTGCCAACATCCAACGTCCAATATCCAAGCTTACTTTTTAAGCTTCCTATGAGCCTTTGGATGCAATTTCAACCATGACAACTCACACAAACAGCCAAATTCAGTTACATGATTCCAAGATATTCAAACTACTCAAGGGCAAAATGGGGACTTCATCAGCTTAGGGTTTATGTTTTTATGCATTGTAGTAGTTCATTTGTAGCCTATATAAGGCATAGAAGCTGCATCATAGCATCTTGCTCTTGGTTTTTCTTTTGTTCACTTTTCTGTAAATACTTGCTCTTAATTAATGAGAAGTGTTTGTATTTGTGAAGAAAACCCAAGCGCCAATCTTTATATCTGCTTGTTATTGTTTAATGTTAACTAATCTTGAATCTCAAGACGTGTTTTCAAACCTTGTGCAAGAAATTGTACAATAGCTAAAAACTTGATATTTTGCTAAGTCTTGGTTTAAACCTTGGAATTCTTGGGCTATAAGTGGATCATAGCATCCTGATAAAGTGTTATCAAGGTGTTGTGAGGCTTATAACTTGGGGATAATCAAGTGTGGGAACAAGGTTGCATCAATCAAATTTATTTTCAAAGTTGTCACCTTTCTGTTTTTGATTTTATTGTGCTAACCTTGTTGAATGTTAGCAGCTTGTTAAAGGAAGCTTGTGCCTTGTTTTGCTAGGCACATCAGCTCAAAACTTCGTGAGTGTGGATGTACATTCATGAGGTTTGAGTTCTTGAACCCAAAAATCTGAAAAATACTTGATTTTTATGATTTTGTGTCTGCTTGTGTTCTTGTTGTTTTTATGGTTTAATCTTGCTTGATATTGCATAATACATATGTTATTGTGTTTGATTTGGCTTGGGTAACATTGAAATACACTTATACTTGTTTAATCTTGAATTGAAAAAGATAAGGGGTGTTTGGGTTAACCTGTTTAAGATCATAACTTGTTATTGTGTTATTAGAAGTTGTTTGTTTGAGTTTGTATCTGCTATTCACTTGGTTGTGTGCTAAAACCTGCAAGTTATTGGACTTTAAACATCAAATCTAAGATTGTGCTATAAAAACTTGAAATCTGCTTATTTTGACCTAAGAACTTGGTAACACTTAGTTTGTATGCATGCTTAGGGGTAACAAGTGATTAAACATAGTTTATATAACCTGACTAAGAGATTCGAGTGTTTGAATCTGACCTTGTGGTCAAGTATATCAACAAGTGTTCATAACTACATGTTCTTTGTTCATCAGTAACGTTTATATGCTTGAATCTTGATCTAGACTTTTAATCAATGCATGAAACCTGTTAGAATTTGTTCATTTGAATTTATTATAGCTTGTGTATGCATTTGGTGAAGTTTGGCTGGCTGATTTTTGCTAAAACTGCTTATTGAGTGTAAACTACTTATTGTTCAAGTCTGTGTCTGATCTGGTGCTTAATTGAATTAATTGTATCATTTGGCTGATTGGAAGTGTGATTTCTTTGTTGTTCTTGACTCTTTGTGATTCACTGATCACAAGGGTGCCTTGTTTGTAACTTCCACAAAAAATCCACAAAAGACAAAAAGTCAAAAAGGTCAAGCAGGGGGAAAAGTTCCCACTGCTCAACCTCCAAAACTAGCCCCTGCTAGTGTAATCTTCAAACAGCTTATTCATAAGCCAAATTGGCTCATCCAAACTTGCAACAACTTATTATTTGTGATAGATATTCCTCATTTGACCCATTTATTTGATCTGGAGCTTATTTGACTTTGACTTTGACTTTTTACTAGAAAACTCATTAGGTTGACTTTAACATAAGTGCTTATCTGCCTATTCCGGCTTATTGCTTGTGCTTATTTGAAAACTTTTAGATTATTTTGCTTAGTTAAGTCATTTAAAAGCTTTTGAAAGTTGAATCAGCACTTGAGGTGGTCTAGAACTCAAAAACGACTATTTTTTCGTTTTGTGAAGAGAGTCTTGGCTTATTTCAGGCTTATTTCTTGTGCTTTTTCCAATTTTCTTTCTACAGATCTCTTAAGTAACTCAAGAGAAGCTTGTGTGTCAAATTTTAGCTTATGGCATCAGCTTATAGCTTAATGGGCCAAAAAGCCCATTAAGAATCAGCTGCTTTGAAATAAGCTAGCTTAAACACATTTTCAGCTTTTGGGCTTTCAAAGTTTTGTTCTTAAAATCAAATTGTAAGTCAGATAGGAGATTTTGGGCTTATTTGGACAACATTTTTCTTATTGTGCCAATTTGAGCCCATTAAGGGACTGTTTGGATGTTAAGCCCATTTCAAGGCCCAACAGGGGTATTTGTAATTTCAACTTCATTTCTGTTTTATTTAGGTTAAAATAAAGTTTGCAACTTTTTAGAGTTTTTTTTATAGATTTTGGATTTTTATTAATATTTTATTATTATTTTATTATTAAAAAGTAAAATTTAGATTTTTCAAAGTTTTTCATTTTTCTTAGATCAAATATATTAAGTTAGGAATTTTACAATTTTTAGAATATTTTTATTGTCCTTAGATTAATTTTTAGAATTATTTTAAGTTTTAATAGTTTTAATTGTTTTTAAATAGTTTTAATTAATCTTAAAATTTTCAAAAATTGTTTTAAATTTAGTTAAGTCATTATAGAGGTTTACAAGTGAAAAAATCTCATTTTAGGCTTTTTGTTAATTAAATTGATTTTTTGGGCTTTAATTAGCATTAAAAATTATTATTTAATTAAATAAAAGGTTTGAGTGATTTTTGATTTTTTTTGTAAACTCTAATTACATTTTTTAGGATTTATTGCAAATTTCTAGGAATGTTTAGGGTAAATTTTTAATTTTGTCACTTTTTACGGTTTTACGTGCATGACTATTCGTCTTAGTTTAATTCATAATCGTAACCGTCATTCTCTTCTAATCTCTTTTCTTCTTTTCATTTCTCATCAATATAATCACAAACCATTAATCAATTCTTAACACAACACACCTGCCTCCTTGGGAAACGAACTTGAACTTCATTGGTCATTAGTGCTTGGTTTTCCTAAACCGACACTTAATACTTGCCCTAATTACGCTCTTTTTCCTAAAAGACGTATTTTACCTACATCATTTTGGCGCCACCGCCGGGGAGGCGTGTTGTGTTTTGATTTGAACAATTGTTGTTTTTATATAGCCATAATAGCTAATTGTATTTGTAGCACTCTACTAATACGTATTATCGGTTTTCGTTTTTTGTGTGAATACTATTACTATATTATAAACGTAGAACAATAAATTCACAAGTACTCCAAAAGTGTGAAAACACAACCTTGATTGGGAGGTCATTAATCAGTCATTGTATTCGAATCTCAAACAAGAAAAAAAGGCAAAATAGATAAATACTTTCGTGAAGCCTAATTTTGAAAAACACAAACTATATGATGGGTATAAGGCGGGTATTATAAAATATAACCTAAGGAAAAAGGCTCTTAAGTGCTTCACGCCGCCTCGTTTCCCCGCTTGCTTGTGCGTGTTTAGATAAAAAGGGCTAATCGAGGGTTTGCCAACCAAAGTATTATCTACATATCATATATATTTTCTTGGTTTCATTTGATTAAACCCTCTTGAACGTAAGTCGTTCACTTCACGTGATCGTTTTCATTCCTTGAGGCTTCTTTAATCAAGAGATTTGATTAAGGAGGAGATTTGTAGATTTTTGTCTACTTAATACAATCACAAAATCTAAAAAAAAAGTAAAAACAATCAAAAACCACAAAAAATTGGAAAAATTAAAAACACCAAAAAGAATCTTCTTTGCTCATCCCCACGTTATACGTGACGTTTATGCTTACTCGTAATCAAGCAAGACGTGCACGTAAACGAAAAACCGAAAGGAGTCAACACCTACTCCTAATCTTTCTAGTGAGGACTCTTCTATTGACGAACCTATCGTAGAAGAAGAACCAACCATGGCGAATCATACTATGATGGAGTTACTTCAAGCACCCACCGAGGGTTATGGAGAGGCTATTGTGATTCCCGTTATCCTTGCGGAGAATTTTGAAGTGAAAACGGGTTGTTGTCGATGATTCAAAACAACAAATTCCGTGGTGATGAAAAGGACAACCCGCACAACCATATCTGCCAATTCAATCGTCTTACCGCCACTTGCAAATTTAAGGATGTTGCTAATGACTCGATTAAGATGATGCTTTTTCTGTATTCCTTAGCGGGGCCCGCTAAAATATGGTTAGAGAAAGAGCCACCCAATTCTATATTGACGTGGAAGGATCTCGTTTCAAAATTTGTGAACCAATTTTTCCGCCCTCTAAGACTACGCATTTGAAAAACGAGATTTCAAAATTTTCACAAAAATTTAACGAGAGTTTTTCAACGGCTTGGAATAGGTTTAAGGAAATGTTACATGAGTGTCCTCATCACGATTTTTCCGACTTGCATCAAATTGACACATTTTACAATGGATTAAATGATCATGAAAGAGATTATCTAAATGCCGCCGCGGGTAGTAATTTTTTGTGTAAAACGGTTGAGGAAGCGTCGTTGATAATTGGGAATAGATCTACGGTGTATAGTCCTCGTAACACATCGAGTTTTCGTAAGGATTCGTCTTCGGCTTCACCTTCTTTGTCCAATACCATCGATGCTTGCCAAATTGAGGCGAACTTGGAAAACAAAATCTTTGATAAGCTTAAAGGACTTTTAAATGAATTCAAAGTTGGAGAACAAAGTGCTACCGCTACGGCTAAAGCGGTTGAGGTTTCATGTATGTATTCTGGTTGAGGTCATGATTTCTCTGAGTGTATTACCAACGGTGGTAACACTTCGAGTGCCTACGCGGCCATGGGAACTTACAACCAAAACATTCATGTTACCCGCTCTAATCAATTGACTCCACCGGGTTTTAATCCCAATCAAAATGCTAACAACAACTATCGAAACAATCAAGTTGGTTTTAGAAACAATTACAAAGGAAACTATGGGAATCAAGGGGCTAATAACAACCAAGTTTCAAACAAAAATAAAAACAATGATTTTCAAAACAACAAAAAAGGTTTGCAAACTTTGAAAGATCTTCCAAATGAATTTGTTGAATACGCTAATGGAAACGATGCTAGGTTTGACAACATTCAAAGAGAAATCATAAGCCTAAGATCCGAGTTTAAGAATGACTTGAAGAAGGAGTTGAAAAACGAGTTAGCAAATGAGCTTAAAATCCATACAAACAAAATGGAAGGGAATGTAACTAGGTTACAACAAAACCAACAAAAAATGGAACAAGGGCAACATGAAATAAAACAAGAGATGATTAAGGCCGAGAAGAGGCAATCCATGTTTGAGGATAAAATTTCATCTATGTATGAGGCTATAATGTGCAAACCGTCTTCGAGTAGTCTTCCTAGTAACACCATATCGAACCCTAAGGGAGAGATGAAAGTGATTATCACACGTAGTGGTAAGACACTTAAGGAACCGACTCCTCAACCAATTGCTCCTACGGAGGATGCAATTGAGGAAGAACCCTAGGTGGTGGTCGAAAAGGAGCATGTGTGACAATCCGTCAATTTATGGTCAATATTTTATTCTCAATATTTATTTGAAAATATTATTTTATGAACTCACTTATTTTTGGGAAGTAATTTGAATTCACGTCTTGAAGTAGCGTCGACTACGTCTAAACCGGAGGATTCTACGTTACGTGCTTACGTTTAGATACACCATCTTTGGTGACAGTCCGACATTTCAAAAAAATAAATTTGTCCATGAATATTATTTTGGAGTTTTAAATTTGAGTTGGTTCATAAACTCACAAATTTACGAGAAGAGACTAGGACTTACGATTTTATTTTAACGTCCTTTACGACTAAACCGGAAACCCTAGGATTACGTATTTACGTTTTCAAACTCCGTTTTTGATGAAACAATTTTTATTAGATTCGTTTTGTGTCGTTGATTCATAATTTATAAAAACGTTTTTCGTAAAACGACCCGAGAGCACGCAAATCGAGGAAACTAGAATCGAGTAGTACCCGTAAATTAGTGGGATGGGACAAGATAAATCTTGCCCCACCCCACTCAATATGGACGGCCAAAACAAGGATACCACATCCTTGATGTGGCAAACTTGCTACCATCTAGCTTACACTTGTAAGCTAAGCTTACAAGTTAAGCAACACTTCCACTAGCTACAACAAAACCACTCCACTAAACAACTTGCTCTCATTTCCACCATGCAATACCACACAAATTTCTCTCATCTCCCTCAAATGTGCCGTCCACTTTACCACCTAAACATCCATTTTGATAAAACATTAACCATGAATTCATATGTTATCTCTACATATGATGAAGCTCTTTTGAAACCCTATTGATTGGTGGTAATTATAACATCCAAGGAGGAGTTTTCATGGTGTCTTGAGGCTGATTTTCCACAAGGTGTTCATGAAGAATGATGGTCTTGAAGATGGTCATGGTTATCCACAAGTTTCTCCATCAAAATCCATGTCCAAATCATACCTACATCAACTTGGTGGTATAAAGATTGTCCTCCTCATCTTCTTGTTATTTTTGATTATGTAATCTTGTATTCATTTTACTTATGTATATGTATATGATGATGAATGATGATTAAAATTGTTGTGTGGGGATTTGTTGTTAATAAACATGCTTAAAAAGATGAAAAACTATAAGAAACAAGGTTAAAATCTTGGTTAAATTTGTTGGCTGTATAAAACAGTAAAGAATCAAATGATGAACTGATAAAAATGGCATAGATTAATGGATTTACAGTAATCTATGGGTCTTGTACACATGTGAGAGTTGACCATGCAATGGAATCATTGTAATGAGTGAGATATGATCAAAACAAGTTTAAGGTACAAATCTGAGTTCACTGTTTTGGACGATTTTTAGAAAATACTTAGAAGATGATTCAACAGTAGCTATAGGAGAGCTAAATGGAGCACATATCATTTAGTTTATGTGATAAAAACTTTAGCTTCTATCTCCATATAGAACTCTAGATATGGCAGTTTTGGTGAAAGTGAAGATAAAAATCAGATTTTGGAAATTAAAGTATAATACTATTATATAAGCACTCAAAATTTAATAGTATAAAATATAAATTAAAACCCACTAACTTATATAATACATTTATATAAATATGTACAATGGTAAATAAGTGGACACTTTATAAAAATGGTAACTTGTTAAGTTTTATAAGTTATAAAACTATAAACATGATTTTTACGACTTTTTCGGCTAATACTGTAAAATTAACGTTTTTGTTAAATAAAACTTAGATGGTTGGACCCGTCTAATGTAAACTTTATAAAACTTATATACTGATATATAAACATGTATAACAAGTAAAAACCGATAAGACCCGAACTTTAGGACATACGGACGTTAACGGACTAAATTAACGTTATTGGACTAATAATACAACAAAAATGGACTAAAACACTTATAAACTTATTATTGGGCTTAACCCATTTAGGCCCAACTTGTAAAGTATAGATACTGATAATATAAGTATAACATGGATTGATACAAGTTAAAGAACTTATAATAAGTTTATTGGACTTAAAACGCGTAAATAGGTAAAACTAGTAAACTAGTATAAAAGTTACCGACATATAACACTAAAATGAGTAAACGAGAATATGTAAACCCACTTGATCATCATATATATATAATCATCATATGTATACATAATTATTATTTTTATAAAGTCATTGGACAAACGTCTAAGACCGATTATTATTTATATAGGTTTCCGTGATTGAAGCACGTACCGTACGTCCGAATTGCCGATAACCCGCCTTCCCACATCAACGTGAGTTCATAGCCTCGCACTCTTTTAAATGTTTTTATAAATGTTTTATAAACCCGCGAGGGAGATAACATGTTAGCTTTTATAAAATAGGACGCCATTTGTCCTGATTGTTTGTTTATTGATTTGGACCCGAATGATTGTATGACCCGATTGTATGACCCGATAAATGATTAAAGGACCTGATAGATGAAATTAAATGGATTATTAAAGTTAGGTTATGTCACTAAAAGTCCCATTAGCATGAATTGTGAACTACCGGGATTTGGTAGACGCTTATGCATTTAATAGTACTATTTGGGGACGATCACCCCAGTTCGCGCCTTGACGGTTGATCCCCGTCGTGCCACATTGATTGGTAAGCGAATTTATGTATGAGAAGATTTCCATAGCGTGACCTTTGTGACGACACGCTACTTTAGATGGGCAAAACTGGTATCGGGTTAGCTACCCGTTGTTGGTTTAGTAAGGTAACAATGTCATGCGGCTTATAATAATCCGACTAACGAAATACTACTAGACGCTCAGAATTACGACGTATTGCCTGACTAGCAATACAGGGTCATACTATTGATATTATGTTTGTGTTTTGGTTTTCATAACCATATTCATATAACGGTTTTCATTTTTATACAACGTCATAAGACGTATTGTATGATGTTTTTACGACATTGGCTCGTATAATGATTTTTAAGGCAAATGCCTATACTATGATTTTGATGAAGATTTGTATAAAATGATTTTGGCTATTTCATGGCCTATCAAAATGATTTGTACAAAATGATTTTCAGTAATACTTTTACACTGATATTATATTGATGGAATTTATTAAACTCTATGAATTCACTCGGCGTTATCGCTGACCTTTTCTTTTAACATGTCTTATCTCAGGTACTTGAAGGTAATTCTCGGGAAGACGACAAGAATTCATGGCCCGCACTTAAATAATATTTTTCCATTCAAATACTTTTTAAAACTTTGTATGAAATAATATGACTTGGGACCGATGTAACTTTGATATTTATGAATGGAAATGCTTTATTATTAAACGACGCGATTTTTATGCGTTGTCTATGATGTGAGTAATGTGCTATCCCGTAACACCAACTAGTCTTCCGCTGTATTGAGTTGTATAAATTTGGGGGTGTTACAGCATGTCCCGATCCCACGAAGTACCGCTCATGCCACACCTACGGTTGACCCATTACCACATTTGGAACCCGAGATTCCAAAGGCTATGCCTATGCCTCAACCCACACCACCTTTGCCCTATCCATCGAGACTTAGAAAGGAGAAACGTCAAGAGCGCGACAATTACCAATTTGAGATTTTTATGAAAATGTTTCGTGACGTCCATTTTAATGTGAGTTTTACTGATGCTTTGGTCATGATGCCTCGATTTGCTGCTAACTTTAAGAGTATGTTGAACAACAAGGAGAAATTGCAACAATTTTCTAGTTGTTCATCAGTTTATCTTAACCACATACCTCAAAAAGTCGGTGATCCCGGTAAATTCTTGATTCCTTGTGCAATCCAATATATGGAAGAATGCTATGCCTTGGCCGATCTTGGTGCTAGTATTAACTTGATGCCACTTGCAATCTTCAAGTCGCTCAATCTTCCTAATCTTACCCCTTCACTAATGTCTATCGAGTTGGCCGACCATTCTATGATTTCCGCATGTGGATTGGCGGAAGACGTTATTGTGAAAGTGGGAAAGTTCTGTTATCCGGTAGACTTTATCGTTGTCGATATTCCCACAGATCATCAAGTTCCTCTCATTTTAGGTCTTTCGTGTTTAGATACGTCTATGGCTTTAATTGATGTGCATGCTAGAAAGATCACCTTACGTTTCAACGAAGAGGAACTTGTTATAAACGCTACTCAAAATTCTCAAATTTCTCATGTTTATTCCGTTGCAACCATAAACCTCGTTGATATGATTGATGTTGTTTATGAGGAATTTTCACAAGAAGTTTTAGGTTTTGGTGATGATGAGAATAGTGGCAATCCCACTATGTTAGATCCCATTCTTGATAACTCGACACCAACCTTCACTCCATTTGAAGGTGGTGGTTTTACGTTGGAAGAATTCGATGTTCCACGTACTTGTGACGAAGACCTCGACAATGATGAGGAATTCTCGATTATCAAGGATTTTCTTAACGATTTCCCATTTCCTCCACCCGAGGAGGTTATGAGTATCGAGCCCAAATCTTCAATTGAGGAGCCACCTATCCTGGAGTTGAAAGATTTACCTCCTCACCCTGAATATGTATTTTTGGAGGAGGACGAAAAGTTTCCGGTTATTATTGCGAAAGATCTTTCGGATGATGAAAAAATCGCACTTGTCGATGTTCTAAAAGATCACAAAGGGGCAATTGCGTGGAAGTTATCCGACATTAAGGGGATCGATCCCAAATTTTGTACCCACAAAATCTTAATGGAGGAGGATTACAAACCCGCAATCCAATGTCAAAGGAGGGTGAACCCCAAAATTCACGACGTCATCAAAAAGGAAGTCCTTAAACTCCTTGACGCGGGAATGATTTACCCTATTTCCGATAGCCCTTGGGTGAGTCCTATTCATTGTGTCCCTAAGAAGGTAGTAATGACCGTTGTGCCAAACGATGCCAACAAGTTAATTCCGACTAGACTCGTGACCGGATGGAGAGTGTGCATTGACTATCGTAAGTTGAATGACGCCACTCGAAAAGACCATTTTCCCTTGCCCCTCATGGACCAAATGTTGGAGCGTCTTGCGGGAAATGATTTCTATTGCTTTTTAGATGGTTTTTCCGGTTACTTCCAAATCCCCATCGATCCTCCTAATCAAGAAAAAACTATGTTTACGCGTCCATATGGAACGTTTGCCTATCGTAGAATGCCATTCGGACTTTGTAATGCACTGGGAACCTTTCAAAGGTGCATGATGGCTATTTTTCATGATATGATCGAGAAGACGATGGAAGTCTTCATGGATGACTTTTCCGTGTTTGGTAGTTCGTTCACTTCGTGTTTGTCGAATCTTGAGAGAATGTTGAAGCGTTGTGAGGAAACCAACCTTGTGCTAAATTGGGAAAAATGTCATTCTATGGTTAAAAGTGGAATCGTCTTAGGGCACAAGGTTTCAAAAGCGCGGATTGAGGTAGATCAAGCTAAGGTAGACGTCATCGCCAAATTACCTCATCCCAAAACCATTAAGAGAGTTAGGAGTTTCCTAGGCCACGCGGGCTTTTATCGTCGATTCATCAAGGATTTTTCAAAGATTTCTCGACCTATTACACATCTCCTAGAAAAGGATGCACGTTTTGTCTTTGACGAAGATTGTGTACGAGCCTTTGATATCCTTAAGAGGAAACTTACCGACGCTCCCATTCTTGTTGCTCCCAATTGGAACCTCCCCTTTGAGCTCATGCGTGACGCTAGTGACTACGATATTGGGGCCGTATTGGGGAAACGTCATGATAAGCACTTCTTACCTATCCACTATGCAAGCAAGACGATGACCGAAGCTCAACTAAAATACACTACAACGGAGAAGGAATTCCTTGCCGTGGTGTATGCATTTGAGAAATTCCAACCTTATCTCGTCTTGACTAAATTCATAGTGTATACGGATCATTCGGCTATCAAGTATCTTATGGCTAAACAAGATGCAAAGCCAAGATTACTTCATTGGATTCTCCTCCTTCAAGAATTTGATCACAAAATCGTTGACAAAAAAGGAGCCGAGAATCTAGCGGCCGATCATCTTTCTCGTTGGAAGATCCTCACCAAAGTGTTTACGAGCCCAAGGAAATCACCGAAACATTTCCGCTCGAGACACTTGGTATAGTGAATTATAAGTTTGATTATTCTACCCCATGGTTTGCGGACATCGCAAATTACCATGCGGGAAACTTCATCATCAAGGGTATGACGACTCAAGAAAAACGAAAATTCTTTCGTGACGTCAAGTTCTATTTTTGGAACGACCCTTACTTGTTTCGAACTTGTGCGGATCAAATCATTCAACGTTGTGTCTTTGGTACCGAAGCTTCTAACATCCTTAGAGCTTGTCACGAGGGACCCACGGGTGGTCACCACGGTGCTAATCTCACGGCTAAGAAGGTCTTTGATGCCGGTTTCTTTTGGCCTACTATTTACCGAGATGCACATGCACTTGTGAAGTCGTGTGACTCATGCCAACGACAAGGAAAATCCTCACAAAACGATGAAATGCCACAAAATATTATCCAAGTGTGTGAGATCTTTGACGTTTGGGGCATTGACTTTATGGGGCCATTCCCATCATCTCGTGGTAATAAATACATCCTTGTCGTCGTTGACTACCTATCTAAGTGGGTGGAAGCTAAGGCTTTGCCCACCAACGATGCTCGTGTGGTAGTCAAGTTTTTGAAAAGCTTGTTTTCTCGGTTTGGAACCCCTCGTTGTTGGGAATAAAATGTAGCCAGTCCACTTGAACGCTGACAAGAAAAAAACAAGCGTTGATAAGAAGAGAACAAGCGCTGACAGATCAAGCGTTGACAGGAAGAAGTCAAGCGTTGATAGGTTGAAGACAAGGACTGATAGAAAGATATGGTCTACGCGTATTTTGTTTCTAGTTTGTTTCTAGTAAAGATAGGATCAATAATGTATTTTCTATAATTATCTTTACCTAGAATAGCTGATACGTAGACTCTTGTACAAGGCTTCTTGAGTCTATAAAAGAAGACCTTTAGGTTATGTTTCATATAAGTTTTTCATACATTAAACACTTTCATTGTAAGCAAGTTCGTTATTATCAATCAAGTGAAATTTTGTTTTACAACTGTTTGTGTGTTCTTGTTTAAGTGTTAATTCCGCATAATACTTGAATTGTTTTATACACAACAAAGTTTCTCTACGTGTATAACTTGATCTAATCTCGTTTACACAAGCTAAATCGATCTAAGTTTGGGATCAACAAGTGGTATTAGACCTTGTTGAGAAACTTTGATCTAAAAGAACACAAGAACCCTAATTTTCACAAAACCCTAAAAACATCATGTCTACTCCAGAAGTAACCTCCTCCTCCTCAAACCACAACATCAAGATTCCCAAGCTAGATCCAGGCAATTTTGAGCTGTGGAAGTTCAACTTTGAGCAATATCTGCAAATCCATGACTACACTCTCTGGGAGATTATTGAATATGGAAAAACATTCAATAAAGCTCAAAAGATTGTAGATGCCATTGCTACAAGATCAGTTGTTCAAGGATGCTCTGAAGCATATAAGAAAGAAAAACCTGAAGATGGTAGAGCTGTGTCTGTTGAGGACGATTTTTAGAAAATACTTAGAAGATGATTCAACAGTAGCTATAGGAGAGTTAAATGGAGCACATATCATTTAGTTTATGTGATAAAAATTTTAGCTTCTATCTCCATATAGAACTCTAGATATGGCAGTTTTGGTGAAAGTGAAGATAAAAATCAGATTTTGGAAATTAAAGTATAATACTATTATATAAGCACTCAAAATTTAATAGTATAAAATATAATTAAAACCCACTAACTTATATAATACATTTATATAAATATGTACAATGGTAAATAAGTGGACATTTTATAAAAATGGTAACTTGTTAAGTTTTATAAGTTATAAAACTATAAACATGATTTTTACGACTTTTTCGGCTAATACCGTAAAATTAACGTTTTTGTTAAATAAAACTTAGATGGTTGGACCCGTCTAATGTAAACTTTATAAAACTTATATACTGATATATAAACATGTATAACAAGTAAAAACCGATAATACCCGAACTTTAGGACATACGGACGTTAACGGACTAAATTAACGTTATTGGACTAATAATACAACAAAAATGGACTAAAACACTTATAAACTTATTATTGGGCTTAACCCATTTAGGCCCAACTTATAAAGTATAGATACTGATAATATAAGTATAACATGGATTGATACAAGTTAAAGAACTTATAATAAGTTTATTGGACTTAAAACGCGTAAATAGGTAAAACTAGTAAACTAGTATAAAAGTTACCGACATATAACACTAAAATGAGTAAACGAGAATATGTAAACCCACTTGATCATCATATATATATAATCATCATATTTATACATAATTATTATTTTTATAAAGTCATTGGACAAACGTCTAAGACCGATTATTATTTATATAGGTTTCCGTGATTGAAGCACGTACCGTACGTCCGAATTGCCGATAACCCGCCTTCCCACATCAACGTGAGTTCATAGCCTCGCACTCTTTTAAATGTTTTTATAAATGTTTTATAAACCCGCGAGGGAGATAACATGTTAGCTTTTATAAAATAGGACGCCATTTGTCCTGATTGTTTGTTTATTGATTTGGACCCGAATGATTGTATGACCCGATTGTATGACCCGATAAATGATTAAAGGACCTGATAGATGAAATTAAATGGATTATTAAAGTTAGGTTATGTCACTAAAAGTCCCATTAGCATGAATTGTGAACTACCGGGATTTGGTAGACGCTTATGCATTTAATAGTACTATTTGGGGACGATCACCCCAGTTCGCGCCTTGACGGTTGATCCCCGTCGTGCCACATTGATTGGTAAGCGAATTTATGTATGAGAAGATTTCCATAGCGTGACCTTTGTGACGACACGCTACTTTAGATGGGCAAAACTGGTATCGGGTTAGCTACCCGTTGTTGGTTTAGTAAGGTAACAATGTCATGCGGCTTATAATAATCCGACTAACGAAATACTACTAGACGCTCAGAATTACGACGTATTGCCTGACTAGCAATACAGGGTCATACTATTGATATTATGTTTGTGTTTTGGTTTTCATAACCATATTCATATAACGGTTTTCATTTTTATACAACGTCATAAGACGTATTGTATGATGTTTTTACGACATTGGCTCGTATAATGATTTTTAAGGCAAATGCCTATACTATGATTTTGATGAAGATTTGTATAAAATGATTTTGGCTATTTCATGGCCTATCAAAACGATTTGTACAAAATGATTTTCAGTAATACTTTTACACTAATATTATATTGATGGAATTTATTAAACTCTATGAATTCACTCGGCGTTATCGCTGACCTTTTCTTTTAACATGTCTTATCTCAGGCACTTGAAGGTAATTCTCGGGAAGACGACAAGAATTCATGGCCCGCACTTAAACAATATTTTTCCATTCAAATACTTTGTAAAACTTTGTATGAAATAATATGACTTGGGACCGATGTAACTTTGATATTTATGAATGGAAATGCTTTATTATTAAACGACGCGATTTTTATGCGTTGTCTATGATGTGAGTAATGTGCTATCCCGTAACACCAACTAGTCTTCCGCTGTATTGAGTTGTATAAATTTGGGGGTGTTACAGCATGTCCCGATCCCACGAAGTACCGCTCATGCCACACCTACGGTTGACCCATTACCACATTTGGAACCCGAGATTCCAAAGGCTATGCCTATGCCTCAACCCACACCACCTTTGCCCTATCCATCGAGACTTAGAAAGGAGAAACGTCAAGAGCGCGACAATTACCAATTTGAGATTTTTATGAAAATGTTTCGTGACGTCCATTTTAATGTGAGTTTTACTGATGCTTTGGTCATGATGCCTCGATTTGCTGCTAACTTTAAGAGTATGTTGAACAACAAGGAGAAATTGCAACAATTTTCTAGTTGTTCATCAGTTTATCTTAACCGCATACCTCAAAAAGTCGGTGATCCCGGTAAATTCTTGATTCCTTGTGCAATCCAAGATATGGAAGAATGCTATGCCTTGGCCGATCTTGGTGCTAGTATTAACTTGATGCCACTTGCAATCTTCAAGTCGCTCAATCTTCCTAATCTTACCCCTTCACTAATGTCTATCGAGTTGGCCGACCATTCCACGATTTCCGCATGTGGATTGGCGGAAGACGTTTTTGTGAAAGTGGGAAAGTTCTGTTATCCGGTAGACTTTATCGTTGTCGATATTCCCACAGATCATCAAGTTCCTCTCATTTTAGGTCTTTCGTGTTTAGATACGTCTATGGCTTTAATTGATGTGCATGCTAGAAAGATCACCTTACGTTTCAAAGAAGAGGAACTTGTTATAAACGCAACTCAAAATTCTCAAATTTCTCATGTTTATTCCGTTGCAACCATAAACCTCGTTGATATGATTGATGTTGTTTACGAGGAATTTTCACAAGAAGTTTTAGGTTTTAGTGATGATGAGAATATTGGCAATCCCACTATGTTAGATCCCATTCTTGATAACTCGACACCAACCTTCACTCCATTTGAAGGTGGTGGTTTTACGTTGGAAGAATTCGATGTTCCACGTACTTGTGACGAAGACCTCGACAATGATGAGGAATTCTCGATTATCAAGGATTTTCTTAACGATTTCCCATTTCCTCCACCCGAGGAGGTTATGAGTATCGAGCCCAAATCTTCAATTGAGGAGCCACCTATCCTGGAGTTGAAAGATTTACCTCCTCACCCTGAATATGTATTTTTGGAGGAGGACGAAAAGTTTCCGGTTATTATTGCGAAAGATCTTTCGGATGATGAAAAAATCGCACTTGTCGATGTTCTAAAGGATCACAAAGGGGCAATTGCATGGAAGTTATCCGACATTAAGGGGATCGATCCCAAATTTTGTACCCACAAAATCTTAATGGAGGAGGATTACAAACCCGCAATCCAATGTCAAAGGAGGGTGAACCCCAAAATTCATGACGTCATCAAAAAGGAAGTCCTTAAACTCCTTGACGCGGGAATGATTTACCCTATTTCCGATAGCCCTTGGGTGAGTCCTATTCATTGTGTCCCTAAGAAGGTAGTAATGACCGTTGTGCCAAACCATGCCAACAAGTTAATTCCGACTAGACTCGTGACCGGATGGAGAGTGTGCATTGACTATCGTAAGTTGAATGACGCCACTCGAAAAGACCATTTTCCCTTGCCCTTCATGGACCAAATGTTGGAGCGTCTTGCGGGAAATGATTTCTATTGATTTTTAGATGGTTTTTCCGGTTACTTCCAAATCACCATCGATCCTCCTAATCAAGAAAAAACTATGTTTACGCGTCCATATGGAACGTTTGCCTATCGTAGAATGCCATTCGGACTTTGTAATGCACTGGGAACCTTTCAAAGGTGCATGATGGCTATTTTTCATGATATGATCGAGAAGACGATGGAAGTCTTCATGGATGACTTTTCCGTGTTTGGTAGTTCGTTCACTTCGTGTTTGTCGAATCTTGAGAGAATGTTGAAGCGTTGTGAGGAAACCAACCTTGTGCTAAATTGGGAAAAATGTCATTCTATGGTTAAAAGTGGAATCGTCTTAGGGCACAAGGTTTCAAAAGCGCGGATTGAGGTAGATCAAGCTAAGGTAGACTTCATCGCCAAATTACCTCATCCCAAAACCATTAAGAGAGTTAGGAGTTTCCTAGGCCACGCGGGCTTTTATCGTCGATTCATCAAGGATTTTTCAAAGATTTCTCGACCTATTACACATCTCCTAGAAAAGGATGCACGTTTTGTCTTTGACGAAGATTGTGTACGAGCCTTTGATATCCTTAAGAGGAAACTTACCGACGCTCCCATTCTTGTTGCTCCCAATTGGAACCTCCCCTTTGAGCTCATGCGTGACGCTAGTGACTACGATATTGGGGCCGTATTAGGGAAACGTCATGATAAGCACTTCTTACCTATCCACTATGCAAGCAAGACGATGACCGAAGCTCAACTAAAATACACTACAACAGAGAAGGAATTCCTTGCCGTGGTGTATGCATTTGAGAAATTCCAACCTTATCTCGTCTTGACTAAATTCATAGTGTATACGGATCATTCGGCTATCAAGTATCTTATGGCTAAACAAGATGCAAAGCCAAGATTACTTCATTGGATTCTCCTCCTTCAAGAATTTGATCACAAAATCGTTGACAAAAAAGGAGCCGAGAATCTAGCGGCCGATCATCTTTCTCGTTTGGAAGATCCTCACCAAAGTGTTTACGAGCCCAAGGAAATCACCGAAACATTTCCGCTCGAGACACTTGGTATAGTGAATTATAAGTTTGATTATTCTACCCCATGGTTTGCGGACATCGCAAATTACCATGCGGGCAACTTCATCATCAAGGGTATGACGACTCAAGAAAAACGAAAATTCTTTCGTGACGTCAAGTTCTATTTTTGGAACGACCCTTACTTGTTTCGAACTTGTGCGGATCAAATCATTCGACGTTGTGTCTTTGGTACCGAAGCTTCTAACATCCTTAGAGCTTGTCACGAGGGACCCATGGGTGGTCACCACGGTGCTAATCTCACGGCTAAGAAGGTCTTTGATGCCGGTTTCTTTTGGCCTACTATTTACCGAGATGCACATGCACTTGTGAAGTCGTGTGACTCATGCCAACGACAAGGAAAATCCTCACAAAACGATGAAATGCCACAAAATATTATCCAAGTGTGTGAGATCTTTGACGTTTGGGGCATTGACTTTATGGGGCCGTTCCCATCATCTCGTGGTAATAAATACATCCTTGTCGTCGTTGACTACCTATCTAAGTGGGTGGAAGCTAAGGCTTTGCCCACCAACGATGCTCGTGTGGTAGTCAAGTTTTTGAAAAGCTTGTTTTCTCGGTTTGGAACCCATCGTTGTTGGGAATAAAATGTAGCCAGTCCACTTGAACGCTGACAAGAAAAAAACAAGCGTTGATAAGAAGAGAACAAGCGCTGACAGATCAAGCGTTGACAGGAAGAAGTCAAGCGTTGATAGGTTGAAGACAAGCACTGATAGAAAGATATGGTCTACGCGTATTTTGTTTCTAGTTTGTTTCTAGTAAAGATAGGATCAATAATGTATTTTCTATAATTATCTTTACCTAGAATAGCTGATACATAGACTCTTGTACAAGGCTTCTTGAGTCTATAAAAGAAGACCTTTAGGTTATGTTTCATATAAGTTTTTCATACGTTAAACACTTTCATTGTAAGCAAGTTCGTTATTATCAATCAAGTGAAAGTTTGTTTTACAACTGTTTGTGTGTTCTTGTTTAAGTGTTAATTCCGCATAATACTTGAATTGTTTTATACACAACAAAGTTTCTCTACATGTATAACTTGATCTAATCTCATTTACACAAGCTAAATCGATCTAAGTTTGGGATCAACAAGTGGTATTAGACCTTGTTGAGAAACTTTGATCTAAAAGAACACAAGAACCCTAATTTTCACAAAACCCTAAAAACATCATGTCTACTCCAGAAGTAACCTCCTCCTCCTCAAACCACAACATCAAGATTCCCAAGCTAGATCCAGGCAATTTTGAGCTGTGGAAGTTCAACTTTGAGCAATATCTGCAAATCCATGACTACACTCTCTGGGAGATTATTGAATATGGAAACACATTCAATAAAGCTCAAAAGATTGTAGATGCCATTGCTACAAGATCAGCTGTTCAAGGATGCTCTGAAGCATATAAGAAAGAAAAACCTGAAGATGGTAGAGCTGTGTCTGTTGAGGACATAGCAAAGAGAAGGGTTGATATGAAAACCCTAAGCATTCTAAAACTCTCGTTGGGACAAGAAAATCAGCACAAATACAGAGGTTATGAGTCTGCAAAAGACCTTTGGGCAGCCCTTGAAGTTGCCTATGGTGGTAATGCTGATACTGTGGAAGAGAAAAAGAAGCAACTCTTACATGAGTATGTTGTTTTAAGGCTCAACCTAATGAGAAGCTAAGTAGTGTGAGAAGTAGACTTCTTGACATTACAAGCAAGCTGTCCTTCATGGGGACAGTAATTGGTGATGTTGACATTATTGCCACTTTTCTTAAAAGCCTTGGTGATGCATGGAAGATTGAGGCAAGATCTATAATTGCCAACAACACTCACAAAAGTTCTACTTTTGATGATGTTTACAACAAACTGTGGTTGTTGGAGAATGAAACTCTTTTGGAGCATGGAAGTAAGACTACCAATGGAAACATGGCCTTCTTCTCACATAGTGAAGGTCAATTTGATCAGAAGGATTCATACATGCATCCAGTTACTGGATCAACCTGTGTCAACGCTGGATCATATCCTATCAACGCCTCACATTCAGACGCTGACACATACAAAAATGACTCACCAAGATTTAAACCTGCTGGTATGGATCTGGATACTGTGTGTGCATACATTGCTTCATTACCCAATGGTTCAGTGATTACTTATGAGGACCTTGAGCAAATAAGTGATGAGCACTTGGAGGAGATGGATATAAAGTGGAACATGGCTCTTGCAAGTATAAGAGCAAACAGATGGAATAGAAGATTCAAGAAGAAGATGACTTTTAATGCAAAGGACACTATTGGATTTGATAAATCTAAGGTTGAGTGCTACAGTTGTCATCGTATGGGGCACTTTTTGAGAGAATGCAGATCTCCAAGAAGATCTGATGCTGGAAAACCCTCAAGCCAAATTGTTAAGGCTCATGATCCTAAGGCCATGGTGTCAATGCAAGAAATTGATGGTGTTGGATGGGACTGGAGCTATTTGGCTAAGGATGAGGAAGAGGATAAAGCTTTGGTTGCTGAGATAGAAGAAGAAGTGCATGTTCAATATGCTCTCATGGCACACTCCTCATATTCATCAGACAATAAGGTATATGATGATGCTTTTTGTAGTAAGGGTTGTCGTTTAAATACTGAAAGACTTAACAAAGAGGTTTTAAGACTGTTATCATATGTGAGTACTGAGAGATGCAAGTTGTCTAACTATCAACTTGCTCTTACTCAAACTGAAAAACTGTAGCTGAGTATAAGAAAATGGTGTTTGACCTAAAAGATAAAATAAATATCTTAAAACATGATTTAAATGCTAGTACTGACATTAGAAACATCATGGAAAGGGTCAATGCTGAATTACAGGCTAGGTTAGATGAGGCTATCAAGAATAAGGATAATGTAGACCTCAAACTTCAGAGATTTGATAAGGCCTCACAAACCCTAGGAGAATGTGTTAGTAAACAAAGGGATTCTAGGGACATGACTGGGATTGGGATGAAAGAGTATGCTGGTGTTCCACCACCAGCTGGGGACTTCTATGGTGTCCAAAGAAAGGACTTATCTTGGACTGGATTACCAGAACTCCAAGAAGAGGAATTTATTCCTCCACCAAGAGTCCTTACCCCAGTAGAGGAATATAGGCAAAAGTTGACTGATTTGAATGAATGGAAGAAAGCCAACCCTACCTTGTTTGTCAAGGGTGGCATGCTTTGTGATAGCCCAAATGAGTCTACGCCTATCAAAGTAACAAACCCAATCACTGGCAAAACTGTTCACCTTGGCTCAAACGTTGTTAGAAAACCTAGCATTAAATATGCAGAAATGTATAGAAATACTAGGTCACCAAAAAGGAAAGTTAGTGATACCAATTGTGGAAACCTTGGTAATGGAACAGGTTTCTTTTCTTCTAGACCTAGAGTTATGTCTAGAAAAGCCTGTTATACTTGTGGTAGCTTTTCACATTTAGCCTATAAGTGTGTCAACGCTTCCAAGGTCAACGCTATCAAAAGGTCAAACACTGTCAAACCCAAAACTTTTGTGGAGCAAAGTCCACAAGTTGTTAGACCAGCCCCATTCTTCACTAAAGGGTCTAACACTCATGGACAAAGACCTTTTCAGAAGACCAACACATGGTCTAATAGGCAATGGGTTCCTGTAGGAAACCCTAGGTTCAACGCTGATAAGGGTAATTTCAGCGCTGACAAGACCAACTCAAACGCTGACAGAAACATTGCCAGACCAAATAATGGTAAATATTTGCAACCACAGAAAAAGGGGTCTAAAGCTTCTTCTATATTAATATGGAGACCTAAGAAAGATCAAAACCCTAACTCTAATGGAATTTCTGTGACCTGTAACAGGTTTAATTATATTTCAAAGGTTATCACAAAACCAATTGGGGTTAACTGGGTGTTTCATCCAAAAAGGGATGAACAAGGGGTTGTTATGAGAACAAAGTATGTTCTTGTTGAACAACCAGATGAATCCAAGTCTGCTCAGGCTTGGGTTCCCAAAGAAAACTAATTTGTTTTCTTTATGTGCAGGGCATTCAAAAACAGGTAAATGATTACGGCTATTTGGATAGTGGATGCTCTAGGCACATGACTGGGAAGGAAGATTATCTCACAAACTTCACTCCCATTAAGGATGGTGATAAAGTTTACTTTGGAGGCGGATATGGAACTACCACAGGCAAAGGAACTCTTCTCACCAACAACTTGCGTTTTGAAAACGTGTTTCTGGTAAAAGAACTTGATTATAATCTTTTTAGTGTATCACAAGTTTGTGATAACAAAAATAAGGTTCTTTTCACTGATACTGAATGCTTGGTGTTGAGCAAGGATTTTAAAATGCCAGATGAGAAATTTATTGACTATATAACACCTAGGCATAAGGACATTTATAATGTGAATCTTAATGGAATTAGGATGAATAATAACATGTCATGTTTTTATGCTAAAGCTTCAGTTGATGAGAGTAATCTATGGCACAGGAGACTAGGGCACATTAACTTTAAAAATATAAACAGACTTATGAGACATGGCTTGGTTGATGGTTTGCCTGAAAAGGCTTTCCACAATGACCACACTTGTGTTGCATGTCTTAAAGGCAAACAACACAAGGTCTCATTTAAGTCTAAACATGTGCACTCTAGTTCTAAACCACTCAACTTGCTGCATATGGACCTGTTTGGTCCAACTAATATAGAGAGCTTGAATGGTAAATCTTACTGTTTTGTCATCACATATGACTTTTCTAGGTTTACTTGGACTTTCTTTTTAGTTATGAAAAGTGACACTGCTAATACTTTAATTAACTTTATTAACCAAATAGAGAAGAAAATTGGTAATGAAGTTAAGATTCTTAGAAGTGATAATGGTGGTGAGTTTAGAAATAAACTGTTGGATGATTTTTGTGCCAAGAGAGGGATTACTAGACAGTTTAGTATTGCCAGAACCCCACAGCAAAATGGGGTTGCTGAGAGAAAGAATAGAACCCTAATTGAAGCAGCCAGGACTATGTTGGCTGATGCTCACTTTCCCATAGCTTTTTGGGCAGAGGCTGTGAATACAGCTTGTTATGTTCAGAATAGAGCATTAGTCAATAAGATACATAACAAAACCCCTTATGAGTTACTTTGGGGAAGGAAACCTAATATTGGTTTTCTTAAACCCTTTGGTTGTCATGTAGTTGTACTAGATACTAGTGATGCCTTAGGTAAATTTAGTACTAAAGGTGATGAAGGCTACTTCATGGGTTATTCAGTGTAGAGCAAAGGATATAGGGTTTATCTTAAGAAGGAAAAACGTACACTTTAAAAAGTACATATTAGGTTTTTAGAAAGTAAACCTAGTGATCCTGAAAGTGGTCCAAATTGGTTGTTTGACTTGGAACCTCTATCTAGGACTTTGAATTATATGCCTGTTACTAATCCAGACATTGTGAAGGTAACTTCAAGTGTTGTGGAAGAACCAGTTGTTGATGTTTCAGGTACACAGGTTAATGAAGAGGTTGGATCATAAGCAGACAAGTCATCTCTCATACTTGAGTATGTCGCTATTCCCATATGGACAGATGATTTTGCTGCTGCTGGAAAGGAAAATGGTGGTCCCTAAGTATCACCAGTTAACAACATGCATGGTCTTTCAGGCGCTGACAAAGGAAAATCTGGCGTTGACAAGACAAATTCAGGCGTTGATGGCTCAAACGTTGACAACACTATTTCAGGCGTTGATGGCCCAAACGCTGACAACCTTGGTTCAGGCGTTGACAACTCCTTTGAGCATATTTTCTCTTCCAATTTTGAACAAGGTGAACCTTCAAGCAGAAATGGAGAGGTTCATATAAATATTGATGGAAGAGAGTCTGAAGAAGATATTGGTAACTTGGATGATGAGATTGAAGACAACAGACTTTTTGAGGGAGGAGTTCTTACTTCTACAATGAAGAATCACCCCTCTTCTCAAATTATTGGAGATGTCATGTCTCCTGTTCAGACTAGAAGATCTCATCAGAATCTTGGAGGATTTATTGCCAATATACACAAGAAGGTTGATACCCCTCTTGTTCAAGCATGTTTGTTTGCCTGTTTTCTATCACAACAGGAACCCAAGAATATTTTTGATGCTCTCAAAGAACCAAGTTGGGTGGAAGCAATGCAGGATGAGCTTCACCAATTTGCTATTCAGGATGTTTAGGAGTTGGTTGATTGTCCCAGATATGTGAGACCTATTGGGACAAGATGGGTTCTTAGAAATAAGAAAGATGAAAGAGGCATTGTGGTTAGAAACAAGGAATGTTTAGTGGCTCAAGGATATACACAAGAGGAAGGGATAGACTATGAGGAGGTCTTTAAACCAGTTGTAAGGATTGAGGCTATAAGTATATTTCTAGCCTATGCTTCATGCATGGGCTTTACTGTCTATCAAATGGATGTGAAGAGTGCTTTTCTTTATGACACAATTGTTGAGGAGGTTTATGTAATGCAGCCTCCTGGTTTTGAAGATCCAGAGCATCCAGACAAGGTGTATAGAGTCAAGAAAGCTATGTATGGACTTCATCAAGCACCAAGAGCATGGTATGGCACATTGTCCACCTATCTGGTGGAAAATGGATTCAAAAGGGGCACCATAGACCAGACCTTATTTACAAAGAAAACTGGTAAGGATGTCTTACTTGTTCAGGTTTATGTGGATGATATTATCTTTGGCTCCACAAACCCAAAGATGAGTGAAGACTTTTCCAAGCTTATGACAGACAAATTCAAGATGAGTGCAATGGGGGAGATGAACTTCTTTCTAGGGTTATAAGTTCAGCAGAAAGAAGATGGTATCTTCATCTCTCAGGATAAATATGTGGCAGAAATCTTGAAGAAGTTTTGCTTTTCTCCACATGAAAAGCGGGATAGTACTCCTATGGATAGAGAACACCCTTGGGGAAAAGTTGGAGATGGAAAAGATGTGGATGTCAGGCACTATAGATCAATGATTGGTTCATTGATGTATCTTACAGCCTCAAGACCTGACATTATGTTTGCTGTGTGTGCATGTGCACGCCATCAAGTAACTCCCAAAGAGTGTCGCCTTCATGCTGTCAAGAGAATCTTTAGGTACCTTAGATGTTATCCAGATATTGGATTATGGTATCCAAAAGATTCACCATTGGAGCTTATTGCATATTCAGACATTGACTATGATGGTGATAAATTTGATAGAAAATCCACAACTGGTGGATGTCAGTTTCTTGGGAGTAGGTTGATATCTTGGCAATGCAAGAAACAAACAGTGGTGGCCAATTCTACAACTGAAGCAGAGTATGTTGCAGCAGCTGCTTGTTGTGGACAAGTCTTATGGATTCAGAACCAGCTGTTGGATTATGGGTATAATTTCATGCATACCAAGATTTTTGTATACAATAACAGTACCTTATGCATTATTAAAAATCCTGCACATCATTCTAAAACAAACACATATAAATTAGACATCATTTTATACGAGACTATTTTGAAAAGGGTTTAATACAACCAGATAGGGTTGACACAGAAGAAAATGTGTCTGATTTATTAACTAAACCTTTTGATACTAGAAGGTTCCAATACTTGGTAACAAGTATTAGAATGATCAATCTCACTTAATATGTGTTTTGGGGTCTTTTTGTAAAAGTATGTACATGATATGCATTGTTATTGGTCTTTTTGAAAATTTAGATTTTCCACTATATTTGTCTAACGCTGACAAAGGTTATCTTAACGCTGATAAGTGTTATCGTGACGTTGTCAACAACATGTTAGTTTTGTGGTTTTTGATCTAAATGTGCAAGTGGTGTTAGCATTGTACCATTGGATACAGAGTTTCTTATGAATCCTTGGAGAATCATTTGAGCATGTTTTCATTGATGGATGATGGTTGGAATATTTATATTCCTATCTTGACATAAATTTTTTTATTCATACATATAATTTGGCAACTTGTGTATCACAGTTTAAGGGGAAGTTTTAGGAACCATTAGGACTTTTGGGTATTCTTATAATACTCTTATCACAATTATAGATTGTGTCCACAGGTGAGTATGAGTTAGTTTACTAAATCATGAGGCACCGTAGCATGCAAAGTTGATATACTATGCATGCTGCCAAGACATTTTTGGCCTAGAATTGGTTGTGGTCTGTTGGGAGACTTGGGAATGATTTTATCATGGGTTTACCTGGGAGTTACATGGAATTTTATGAGATAACTTAATTGTTAAGAATTTTGGTTAGGAAGGGACACTAGAGGACTGTTATGTCTGTCTTGCATAAGCAAGTGTGCATAACTGGACAGTGCTTGTCGCCCTATAATAATTATCAATTTATAGGTTATCTTCACTAGGATAAATTACTTTGTTAAGATACTTTTTTTCATTTTTATTACTTTATTTTTGGACGCTGACAAATATTTTTCCAAGCGTTGTTATGACCAATTTAGACGCTGACATGGCTTTAGCAAACGTTGACAACAATATAGCCGTTGGGCGTTGATGGGTTATTTTTTACCTTTGACACTCATTGGGACCTACCCACTTGTTATTTTTGACGAATTTTGGGGCCGTAATTTTGGGAGTAGATAACTTTTCATTAATGCACAAGTAAACTTATTTTCTTTTCAAGATTTTCATCATTATATTTTGAAAATTTCTTGCCTTATTTTTGACCAATCACATGTGCCTATCTCTCCTATATATTTGGCTCCTATTTTTAAACAGGGTATCTCATATTCTTGTCTAACAATTTTCTCCTATAATTCATCTTTCTCAATAATTCACAAACAACTTTCTTCAACAATGGCAACAAAGTTTAAACCAAGTGACTTCGTATTGGGATTCAGGAGTTAGCACAACATGATTGCTTATTTGGACGCTGATGATACTTTGTTTCCTCAATACACCCAGATGGTGGCGTATTTGAATGCATCTCCTATTAGGTATGCTCTTTCTCATGCTCCTCTCATCCCTGTCACTCATATTAAACAGTTTTGGAATACTGTATGTTCCTCAACGCTTAATAATGTGACTACATTAACAGCTATTGTTCATGGGCGTACTTGGGTGGTTACCGAAGCCTTGGTTCGCCAGGCTTTGCATCTTGATGATGCAGATGGTATAACCACCCTCCCCATTAATGAAATAGAACAAGGACTTCGGGCTTTGGGGTATCCTTTCCCTGATGAGGGTACTTTAAACAAATATCATAAACAAGAGTTTCCCCCAGCCTGGAAGTATCTCATACATGTCATCCTACAATGTTTGAGTCCCAAGTGTACTGCACACAATGAGATTAATAGATCAATTTCTAGTAAAATTGTGTGCATTGCAAATGGGCAAAAGTTTAATTTTTCAAAACTGATTTTTGATGGCATGTGTAAAAACAAAGGGAATAAGATGACTTTGGCTTATCCCAGATTTTTGCAAATGGTTTTTGATGTGCAAAATTACTGCACAAGGTATCATGATGATTTTATGAGATCCCTGTGCAAAAGAAAGCTATTTTTACCAAGATGAACTCACCCCCTCACCGTGAATTACCCCTCACCGTGAATTACCCCTCACCCAAGCTATGCTTGCTGTAATTGCAGCAGCACAACCCCAACCAGACCCACAACCACAACTTGACCCAATACCAGAACCTTTGCCTTCACCTCAACACATGGAAATTGACCAAGAACCCTTCAATGCTGACACATTAAATGTTGGCGTTGACACAAGTAATCCAGACGTTGACACCTTTCCTTCACAGACCCAAACACCCCTTAACCTTCAAACTACCTCCCAATCCACATCATCTTCTACCCCACCTGAATATAGGTTGCAAAAACGCCCAAGGACTACTAGAGTGTTCTCCTCTAGTGGTCCTAACCATGTAGCAAAGAGAACCACCACCACAAGTGTGGTTGGTGGTATGGATGAGGCTGGGACTATTGGTACTGGCTTAGATGCAGGCCAAGACAGTCCTAACATCTTTAAGACATCATCCATTCCCCATGACTCTATTTTGGGAGGTCAAATACCCATTCTAGAGGAGGGCAGATTGGAACCATACACATTGATGGAATTGACGGCTGTCTGCATTAGCTTGCAAAAGCAAAATGCAGACTTGGTACAAATAGTCAGTACACAAGGCCTTGAACTCAAGCAATTGAGGGAGAGTATTGTCATTTTGGAGAATGCTAGCACTAGGCGTGGAATGGAGGAATCTTCTAAAGGGGAGCATGTGCAGATTAATGTGAGTGATAAAGGCTCACATGATGGAGAATCTTTGGGTGATGCTGAAGCCCTCACTGCATTGAAGAAGCAACCAGGTTTTGACACATCTTTGGTTACTCCTACAAATTTAAACTTGTCTTTTACAGCTATGTTGGAGTAATTTACAAGAGACGCTGAGACAAGTAAGTTAGGCGTTGATAAGCAAAATTTGAACGCTGACATACTAAGCGCTGACATGAGTAAATTGGGCGCTGACACAAGGAACTTGAGCGTTGACAGACCTGCAGAAATGGTTGATGTATTCCAGTCATCAGCTATCATCAAAGAAGTGTCTTCACGGGTATTACCATCATCCTTGCCCATCATTGATCCATTATATAAGGGTAAGGGAATCATGGTAGAAGTAGAAGTTCCAAAGGATGCAGCACAAGTAGAGTTTGATTCAAGGTTGGCTGCACAACTTGTGGAACAAGAGATGAAGAAGGTTGGTGAATCATCATTTGTTGTCACTTCAGAGGAACAAGAAGGAAGTGATGAAGAAAGTTTAGATTCAAGTGTGATGACAATTGAACAACCAGAAAGACTTGAATATGGTGATGACTTGGCAAGGGAGAAGCTTAGAGAGTTAAAATTACAAGTAGACTTTGATATGGCAGAAGTAGTTCAGATGTACCATGCTTGGGAGAATAGGATAATGGAGACTCCAGATTTGACTATTTCAGATCAAATTTAGGGATTGGAGATTCTTCTAAGAGTTCAAAGAGACTGCAAGGTTACTCTGAAACATAAGGCTAGCAATGTTTTCTCACTGCTGAAGAGGGATAGAAGAGAGCTTTACTACATGTTACTCAGATGTCATGGAACTGGATGGACCTTCATGAAATTGCAGGGATTATCTTTTCAAGAATTGGAGTATAAGGCTTATCCCGTTTGGGCAAAAGTGCAGGAAATGAACACTCTAAGACTTCTTTTAGATGAAAGGAAAGAAGAACTTGCAGAAGAGATGGAGATTCAGAAGGCAATGATTGTTCCAAGGCCTTTGAAGAAGGGAGTCCCACTTAAGTTTCCTAAAGATCTAAATAAAGTGGTTCCCAGTGAAGCTGTTCTTAGAAGAAACATTAAGCTCTCACCCATGGAAGCTTCAGATATGGTACAAGTGTTACCTCTTGATGCCAGAAACCCTATCATTAGCTATGAAGAAGATGCAAGTGGGTTTTGGAAGATTGGTAGATATGGGAAAGAGGTACACACATTTAATACTCTTATGTCTCTCTTTGCAAGTATGGATAGAGAAGTCTTGGCAGACCTTTGGAGGTTGTTGATGGCCAAGTATGAGATTGAAGCACCTACTTCAGTCAATGGAATAAAGCTTTGGTCAACATTCAAGAGAATGTGTGCACCAGAAGAAGAAGATCCTGTTTGGAAGGATCTTGAGGATGATATCAATGGTCTTCAATGGCGTTTGTATTCAGCTGCTGGTGTGTATTATTTGAGCTCTGCAAAGTTTGCTGAGTATGTTCTTGTAGATGCTCAGTATCCCATGTCCAAAGAAGTTTTGGACAAGATGAAGATAACACAGCTGGAGATTGACTATTCAAGTGACGTGGCCAAAGATTTGATTATGCATGTTTATTACCAATATGATAAGATTTGTAAGATTCCTCCTAGTTCTTAATTTTTATTCAGAAACTTGATTACTAGAGTTGATATCAAGTTTAGGGGAGGATTGTTGGGAATAAAATGTAGCAAGTCTACTTGAACGCTGACAATAAGAAAACAAGCGTTGATAAGAAGAGAACAAGCGCTGACAGATCAAGCGTTGACAGGAAGAAGTCAAGCGTTGATAGGTTGAAGACAAGCACTGATAGAAAGATATGATCTACGCGTATTTTGTTTCTAGTTTGTTTCTAGTAAAGATAGGATCAATAATGTATTTTCTATAATTATCTTTACCTAGAATAGCTGATACGTAGACTCTTGTACAAGGCTTCTTGAGTCTATAAAAGAAGACCTTTAGGTTATGTTTCATATAAGTTTTTCATACGTTAAACACTTTCAATGTAAGCAAGTTCGTTATTATCAATCAAGTTAAAGTTTGTTTTAAAAATGTTTGTGTGTTCTTGTTTAAGTATTAGTTCCGCATAATACTTGAATTGTTTTATACCTAACAAAGTTTCTCTACGTGTATAACTTGATCTAATCTTGTTTACACAAGCTAAATCGATCTAAGTTTGGGATCAACACTCGTGCGATCATAAGCGATCGTGGAACCCATTTTTGTAACAACCAATTCGAAAGGGTCCTAAGGAAATATGGGGTTATACATCGTCTTTCTACGGCTTATCACCCACAAACGAGTGGGCAAGTCGAGGTTTCAAACCAAGCTTTGAAGAGAATCTTGGAGCGATCTATTGGGGAAAACCGACAATCTTGGTCGGATAAGTTGGACGATGCTTTATGGGCCTTTAGGACCGCTCATAAGACGCCCATCGGGTGCACTCCCTATAAGCTTGTGTATGGGAAGAATTGTCACTTGCCAATTGAACTTGAACACAAAGCTTATTGGGCCCTTAAGCATTGTAATGATGATATGGAGACCGCGAGAAAACACCAGATAATGCAATTAAATGAATTGGATGAATTAAGGGACATTGCTTATGAAAATTCATTGATTTTTAAAGAAAAAACTAAAAAGTTTCATGACTCAAAAATTAAAAACCGGGTTTTGAACATTGGAGATCAAGTGTTGCTTTTTAACTCTCTTTTGAAAATATTTTCCGATAAGTTGAAATCCCGTTGGTCCGCTCCATTCACCGTAACTCAGTTTTTTCTTATGGGACCATCGAGCTAGCTCAAAATGATGGCCCCAATTTCAAGGTGAATGGACATAGGTTGAAGCATTACTTTGGCGGGGAAGTTCCATCCTTGAACTACCTCAACCAAATCACCTTCCCCGATGATAATTAGTATTGAGGGGATCGAGTCGAGCTCATGACTCGGTAATCAAAAACGAGGTGCCTCGTAGGGGAGTCCCATGCTTATTCTATGTACATATTGTCGCTTTCTAATGTAGTAACGTGTGGGGATTTGTGCCCTTCCAACTTTGTTCCGTGGTTGTTTGTGAATTATGGATTTTAGATGATCATGATCTTCACGATTGGAGCTTCTCGTGTTCGTTTTATTGGAGCACTCGATCGTTTGCTTGGAAGAATTTCTCAATATCCATGATATATCCTTTGATGTTCTAACCTTAGGTTTATAACACACTTTATAAACAGCTTTAAATTTAACGGTTACACCCGTTCCATGCTAGATAAGCATTCGACTACGTCTCTAGTATGGGGGTTTTCCAACCCTTAGACTCGAAACATTGAGGACAATGTTTAACTTTAGTATGGGGGGTGAATAGACACTTGCCTTGCCAAAACTTCACGCTTTCCAAAGTTTATCTTTTTGTTTATCGTTTTGTTGCAAAATAAGGCAAAAAATGACCAAATTTTAAAATTTTTCTCATGTTTTATAAGTGTTTAAGACACGAATGTAGATTTTTCGACGGCGAGAATAAGATTAATTTTTGACTCGACCGTACGTGTTGAGAACTTAGCTTCGATTCCTTAACTTTATATTAGGCTAAGTCTCTTAAATAAGGACGAGAAATGATAGAGTTAATTATAAGTTACTATGCTAAACGTAGAGTACTCGTATTCTTTCAAAAACTCATGTGTTCTCGTTGTTTGCTTATTCTCCCTTCGCTTGTAAATATTTTTTGCTTAATAAATATTGACTTAGCGGTTTAGTCTTGATTGTTGGTTTCTATTCTTTTCTAGTAGCTTCCATGTAATTAAATTGGGAAGACATTAAGGTATCACAAGCGTCACGGTTTTGAAGTATTGGCAACCCGAATAATTAAAAGCTTCACCCAATAATAAGATTTCAAGTGCTCACCTAAATCAAGCAAACAATTTGAAGCTCACAAGGTCGAAAAATCTATGCAAAATTGAAAGTGAATCAAGCCTTAATCTTTGAAGCTTTAAAGATCCAAAATTCGCTTTTAGCGTTAGGATATACGTCTTTGGCCACAATAAACACCTCATGGCGAGGTTAAATAAAAGGCAAGGCAAGACCGAAGTCATAATAAAAGCTTCATGGCGAAGTTGAATAAAAGATGGAGGTAAACCTATGATAATAAGGCCCTTCCATTAGGGGTGTATAAAAGTCTTGGTAATAAGTCTCATGTTCAAAACCGTTATAAAACCGTGTTTATTGATCCTTCTTGTTGACTTAATTTTTTGACATCGTTGTCTATTAGGAGGGGTTATTAATTCGATGGTCTTGGTTACACCGTTAGGACTCTATTTTTAGACCTAAATCTCTATTATCACATAAGTCAAACAATGTATCCTCGTGAAACATTCAAGACAAAATAAAATATAAGAGATACAACTTAGGAAAATGGGAGGATAAGTACGTGATTAGTGCATATAAGTAGTGTTAGCATTACTAACTTATAATGACAATGATCTCGTTGCACGCTTAGCATGGAATTGGGGTGAAAATCGAGGACGATGAAATTATTTCTAACAAAGCATTCACGTGTTCTTATTCTATGAACCTAAACGTCCTATTTTGCGATGAAAATCATACATTATGTCTAAAACACAAGTAGTAGTAATAGTGGTAGTATAGCTAGTGATACTTTATTCTAGCATTGCGTGAGGGCACGACAATGGTTTAGTATGGGGGAGTGATGAGACTGCTTTTATACATAGTCTCATCGTCCAAAACGGGCTTTAAATGCAATAAATATCATGAAAATGGCTAAATATATGCTTGTGTTTGTTACTTGTGTATTTTAGGTACGGATATTGAGAAAATGACAAAAGATTACAAGAAACATGCAAAAACGAACACAGGAAACGAAGCCGCACAATAAACCAAGCCCTAATGAAGATTTTCCAAGAAAAACCCTTGAAGAATTGAAGATTATGCAAGAAAGGTCCTCCAATATTGAAGAATTGACACTTTAAACCCTTGTTTATTCATAATTACAAGTTTGGTCCTAAAGTTTGTCAAATTTACAAAAAGGGCCCTCCACTTTAAAGAATTAGCAAGAATGGTCCCTTAACAATCATGACTTGTCAATATTAGTCCTTCCCTCAACAATCATGACTTGTCAATATTAGTCCTCCAAAAATTCAATCATACAAGTCAAGTCTATTATCTATGAAGAAAATGCCATAACAACCCTTTAAGAATCAACAAATGGCAAGAAATACCCGTGAAAATACTTTGGAAAAGTATTTGGGGCAAAAGTATGAAAAAGGAAACTTCAAATACAAAGGAATCCGTTTTTGGTTGTGTTTAAACTGAATTGACAAATAAAGAAGAAATGAGGGGTTTAAGTTGGCAGACAATGAAACTTACCTTAACCACTCTTGGCTTGACACCTATCCCATTCACCAAACCCACCAATCAGAATCCACCAACCTGCCACCTCCCACCCCACTCATAACTAATTTAACTAATCTCTGATTAGTTAAATAAAACGCGCCTAACACCTTTTTCAAACACAAAAATGGATCAAACCGTTTACTATTCATGTTCTTATCAAAATTGGGTTTTCCTAATTGGCTTGAAACTAAACCTCCAAAATATCCAGATTTATGATTAAACTAATCCTAATCATAACCCAACTTCAAAAACCCTTGCCACATCACCCCATTGTCACATGATAAACCCTTTTTCCCACCCTTTGAAGAAGATGCCAAAAATCCTGCCAACATCCAACATCCAATATCCAAGCTTACTTTTTAAGCTTGCTATGAGCCTTTGGATGTAATTTCAACCATGACAACTCACACAAACAGCCAAATTTAGTCACATGATTCCAAGATATTCAAACTACTCAAGGTCAAAATGGGGACTTCATCAGCTTAGGTTTTACGTTTTTATGCATTGTAGTAGTTCATTTGTAGCCTATATAAGGCATAGAAGCTGCACCATAGCAGCTTGCTCTTGGTTTTTACTTTGTTCACTTTTCTGTAAATCCTTGCTCTTGATTAATGAGAAGTGTTTGAAATTGTGAAGAAAACCCAAGTGCCAATCTTTATATCTGCTTGTTATTGTTTAATGTTAACTAATCTTGAATCTCAAAACGTGTTTTTAAACCTTGTGCAAGAAATTGTACAAGAGCTAAAAATTTGATATTTTGCTAAGTCTTGGTTTAAACCTTGGAATTATTTGGCTATAAGTAGATCATAGCATCCTAATAAAGTGTTATCAAGGTGTTGTGAGGCTTATAACTTGAGGATAATCAAGTGTGGGAACAAGGTTGCATCAATCAAATTTATTTTCAAAGTTGTCACCTTTCTGTTTTTGATTTTATTGTGCTAACCTTGTTGAATCTTAGCATCTTGTTTAAGGAAGCTTGTGCCTTGTTTTTCTAGGCACATCAGCTCAAAAATTCGTGAGTGTGGATGTATATTCATGAGGTTTGAGTTCTTGAACCAAAAAATCTGGAAAATACTTGATTTTTATGATTTTGTGTTGTGCTTGTGTTCTTGTTGTTTTAATGGTTTAATCTTGCTTGATACTGCATAATACATCTGTTATTGTGTTTGATTGGGCTTGGGTAACATTGAAATACACTTATACTTGTTTAATCTTGAATTGAAAAAGATAAGGGGTGTTTGGGTTAACCTGTTTAAGATCATAACTTGTTATTGTGTTATTGGAAGTTGTTTGTTTGAGTTTGTATCTGCTATTCACTTGGTTGTGTGCTAAAACCTGCAAGTTATTGGACTTTAAACATCAAATCTAAGATTGTGCTATAAAAACTTGAAATCTGCTTGTTTTGACCTAAGAACTTGGTAACACTTAGTTTGTATGCATGCTTAGGGGTAACAAGTGATTAAACATAGTTTATATAACCTAACTAAGAGATTTGAGTGTTTGAATCTGACCTTGTGGTCAAGTATATCAGCAAGTGTTCATAACTGCATGTTCTTTGTTCATCAGTAACTTTATATGCTTGAATCTTGATCTAGACTTTTAATCAATACATGAAACCTGTTAGAATTTGTTCATTTGAATTTATTATAGCTTGTGTAGACTTTTGGTGAAGTTTGGCTGGCTGATTCTTGCTAAAACTGCTTATTGAGTGTAAACTGCATATTGTTCAAGTCTGTGTCTGATTATGGTGCTTAATTGAATTAATTGTATCATTTGGCTGATTGGAAGTGTGATTTCTTTGTTGTTCTTGACTCCTTGTGATTCACTGATCACAAGGGTGCCTTGTTTGTAACTTGAATCCACAAAAAATCCACAAAAGACAAAAAGTCAAAAAGGTCAAGCAGGGGAAAAGTTCCCACTGCTCAACCTCCAAAACTAGCCCCTACTAGTGTAATCTTCAAACAACTTATTCATAAGCCAAATTGGCTTATCCAGACTTGCAACAACTTATTTTTTGTGATAGATCTTCCTCATTTGACCCATTTATTTGATCTGGAGCTTAATAGACTTTGACTTTGACTTTTTACTAGAAAACTCATTAAGTTGACTTTAACATAAGTGCTTATCTGCTTATTCTGGCTTATTGCTTGTGCTTATTTGAAAACTTTTTGATTCTTTTGCTTAGTTAAGTCATTTAAAAGCTTTTGAAAGTTGAATCAGCACTTGAGGTGATCTAGAACTCAAAAGCGAAAATTTTGTCGTTTTGTGAAGAGAGTCTTTGCTTATTTCATGCTTATTTCTTGTGTTTTTCCAATTTTCTTTTTACAGATCTCTTAAGTAACTCAAGAGAAGCTGGTGTGTCAAATTTTAGCTTATGGCATCAGCTTATAGCTTAATGGGCCAAAAAGCCCATTAAGAATAAGCTGCTTTGAAATAAGCTAGCTCAAACACATTTTCAGCTTTTGGGCCTTCAGAGTTTTGTTCTTAAAATCAAATTTTAAGTCAGATAGGAGATTTTGGGCTTATTTGTATAACATTTTTCTTATTGGGCCAATTTGAGCCCATTAAGGGATTGTTTGGACTTTTAGCCCATTTCAAGGCCCAGTAGGGGTATTTTTGTAATTTCAACTTCATTTCTGTTTTTTAGGTTAAAATAAACTAGTTTAAAACTTTTTAGAATTTTTTATAAATTTTGGATTTCTATTAATATTTTATTATTATTTTATTATTAAAAATTAAAATTTATATTTTTCAAAGTTTTTCATTTTTCTTAGATCAAATACATTAAGTTAAGAATTTTAAACTTTTTAGAATATTTTTATTGTCCTTAGATTAATTTTTAGAATTATTTTCAGTTTTAATAGTTTTTAATTTATTTTAAATAGTTTTAATTAATTTTAAAATTTTCAAATTTTTTTTAAATATAGTTAAGTCATTTTAGAGGTGTACAAATAAAAAAAATCTCATTTTGGGCTTTTTGTTAATTAAATTGATTTTTTGGGCTTTAATTAGCATTAAAAAATGATTATTTAATTAAATAAAAGGTTTTAGTGATTTTTTATTTATTGTAAACTCTAATTACATTTTTTGGGATTTATTGCAATTTTCTAGGAATTTTTAGGGTAAATTTTTAATTCTGTCACTTTTTACGGTTTTACGTGCACGGCTATTCGTCTTAGTTTAATTCATAATCGTAACCGTCATTCTCTTCTAATCTCTTTTCTTCTTTTCATTTCTCATCAGTATAATCATAAACCATTAATCATATCTTAACACAACGCACTTGCCTCCTTGGGAAACGAACTTGAACTTCATTGGTCATTAGTGCTTGGTTTTCCTAAACCGACACTTAATACTTGCCCTAATTACGCTTTTTTTCCTAAAAGACGTATTTTACCTACATCAAGCAACTATCAAATCCCCTCAACCCTTCAAGGTAATATTGGAATTCAATAGTTACTATAATTAACACTTCAATGCCCCTTTTGGGAGTCTTGTATAATTATTTTTTTCTTTCTTTTTTTTTCTAGCCACTCACGTTTTTTATAAGCCGCTCTTATTTTTCTTTATTCTTCACAAAGAAAGTTGAAAAGAATAAAAGGAAAAACACCCGCTAAGTATTAATCATGACATAAGTCTAGTACACATAAAACGTTCTAACTTAGAATCTTAAGACGTACTTATACCAACCATGAATGATTAGCCAAAAATGCATAAAAGACTACAAACCAATTAAAACCGTTCTTGATTATTTATTAACATATATACATGTGAAGAAATAGAGGTAAAGAAATAGAAGGGTTTAGCCACAAGTAATTGTCATGAAGTTTATCTATCCCTTTTATACTTGTTTCAAGTCTATCATCTCCCATTCTCCACAAATTTAAAGTCTCAAATAATGAGAGTAGTGGATGCTTAGCCTAATAGACCAATGAAGGACTACATGGTTAAGGATACTAGCTAGAGTAAGATTAGATAAGCAAACTCGGGTTGAGTTAAAGTATCCATGGCGGCCTAATATGTCAAAGAAGTCTAAATTTGTTAAACCATGTCCTTATTATATTTTTTCCTTTAACAATTTATTTAAAAAAAACAAAAAAAAAAAGAAATATATACAATGCAAATGTGTTATGCAAATAAAAAATGATTTATGCAAAAATATGAACGCATATTTTTGGTGGCCAAAATAGATCAAAAATTTGAAAAATGTTTGAAAATTTAATTTTCCAAGTTATCATGAAGGTCAATGACAAAGTGTGGGTAAGGTCACTTCGATAGAAGACCCTCTACACTTAAGCTAAACATTGTCTTCAATGTTTTAGAGCATGGGAGTATAAACTACCCTACACTTATGACAATGAATAGACTTTGCTTATCCCAAGTTAAGGAAAGATCAACTATAGTTAATTCATTTCTTAAGCATAATGTGTCTATGAAAAATCACAATAGTGACGAAGTGCACCGGATACAAGGGCCTACTCCATAAGCTCCAATGCACGTGATGAGAGAGCAACCCTACAAACAAAATGAAGACAAAAGGAAGGTCTCCCCCTACACTTCTCATCAACCCTATATCCTTATTGCTATCCTACCACACTCTAAGTCTAAAAACTCTAACCTAGTTATTCAAGCTTGATTTATAGAGTCTCTAGCTCGACTCTTCCCACAATGAATTAATTCATGGGGAAAATAGGGATCTCTTGGACCATTTCCATGGAAATGTCCTCCCCAAAATAGTGCTTAACACGGTTACCATTCACTTAGAAATTTGGACCATCGGGTTGAGACAACTCAATAGTTCCATATAGAAATACTTTAGAAATAGTGAATGGACCGAACTATCTCGACTTAAGCTTGCCCGCAAAGAGTTTCAACATTGAGTTAAAGAGGAGAACCGACTCTCCAATTTTGAACTCACGTGTGACAATCTAACATTTTCAGGTAGTAAATTATTTTCTCGTATATTATTTTGAAACTTATTTTTGTGTTGGTTGATGAACTCACAATTTACGGATTTAAATTTGGGTTTACGTGCATAATTTAACGTCCTTTACGACTAAACCGGAAACCTTAGGATTACGTATTTATGTTTTTGAACTCCGTTGTTGATGAGACAATTTTTATTAGATTCGTTTTGTGCCGTTGATTATAAAAACGTTTTTCGTAAAACGCCCTGAGGGCACGCAAATCCAGGAAACTAGAATCGAGGAGTACCCGTAAATTAGTGGGATGAGACAAGTTTACACTTTCCTCACCCTACTCATGGGACGGCTAAACTAGCTAACATCACACCCATGAGGTGTCAACTTGTAAATAACAAGTTGTACACTTGTCTTGTTTTCTCATAAACAAGCTACTAAACATCAAAACCATTTTCACACAAACCACTTCCTCATTTAATCACATGCAAACCACAACATAATCTCTCTTTCTCTCTCACTTTTGCCGTCCAACTCAAGAACAAACACCCCATTTGATCAATTTTTAACCACAAAATTTTATGTTATTCACACAAATGATGGAAAACTCTTGAAGCTTTGTTGATTGGTCGTCATTTTAACATCCAAGAAGGTGATTTGCTTGTGTCCAATGGATGATTTTTCAACAAGATTTCTTAGTGATAGGTGATCTTGAAGATAGATTTGGTGTACCTCAAAGTGTTGTCATCCAAAGTCAAGTTAAAGTCTTGGTTGGTAAACAAGATCATCCTTCCCATTTTCATTGTTATTTTTGTAAATGTAAAATGTATTTTATTTCCTAATGTATATGTATATGATGATATATGATGATAAAAATATTGTGTGGGGATCATGTGTTGATAAACTTGGAAAAAAAGATGGAAAACTACATGTAAAAGTGGTAAATCTTGCTTAAATAAGTAGGCTGTATAAAAACAGTAAAGAACCTTATGTTAAACTGATAAAATGGCATAGATGAATTAATATACATTAAGTATTAAGACTTGTACACATGTGAGAGTTGGCCATGCAATGTAATCATTATAATGAGTGAGATATGATCAAAACAAAATGGAAGTGCAATTTTGAGTAGTCTTTTTTGTATGGACTGTTAGGAACACTTAGAGTTAGATTGAGCAGTAGCTGAATCTCAGTTAATTGTATCACATAATATGAAGTTTATTTCATCCAAAAATGAGCTTCTATCTCCTTATAGAACTCAAGATATGGTAAAAATGGTGAAAGTGAAAGTAAAAATCAGATTTGTGAAATAAAAGTATATAGTATAATATTAGCACTCAAGTAAATATAATATAAAATGTAAATTTAAAACCCACTAACTTATATATTACATATAATTAATAATGTATATTAATAAATAAATGAGACATTTTATAAAAATGGAAATTTGATAAGTTTTATAAGTTATAAAACTATAAACATGAGTTTTACGTCTTTTCGGCTAAAACCGAGAAATTAACGTTTTCGTCAATTAATACTTAGACGGTCGGACCCGTCTAATGTAAACTTTTTATAAATCATATACTGATATATAAGTACATATTACAAGTAAAAACCGATAAAACCCGAGCTTTATAACATATGGACATTAACGGGCCAAATTAGCCTTATTAGACTATTAATCCAACTAATTTGGCTAAACACTAAAGGACTTACTCATTGGGCTTAACCCACTTGGGACCAACATGTATGTATAGGACTGATGTTAAAAGTGTAAAATGGACTAATATAAGGTAATGGGTTTATAATGGGCTTATTGGGCCTCGACAAGTAAAGAGGATAAACTAGTAAAACTAGTATACAAAGTTACCAACACATAACACTATAATGGGTAAATGAAGATGTACAATCCCACTTGATCATCATCATATATATAAAATCATCATATGTATACATAACTATTATTTTCATAAAGTCATTAGATAAAAGTCTAAGATCGAGTATTATATATATAGGTTTCCGTGATCGAAGCACGCCCGTAGCCGATAATCCGCCTTTCATTATGAATGTGAGTTCATAGCCTCACACTCTTTTAAATGTTTTATAAAATGATTTGTAAACCCGCGAGGGATATAACATGCTAGATTTTGATAAAAATAGAACACAAGTAGTCCCGATGGTATGTTTAATGATATGGACCCGAATGATGCTATGACCCAATAAATGAGATGTAAAGGATTATTAGTAGTTAGGTTATGTCACTTAAAGTCCTATTAGCATGAATTGTGAACTACTAGGATTTGGTAGACGCTTATGCATATGATAGTACTACTTGGGGAAGATCACCCCAGTTCGCCCCTTGACGGTTGATCCCCGTCGTACCACATTGATTGGTAAGCGAATTTATGTAGGAGAAGATTTACATAGCGTGATTTTTGTGACGACACGCTAATTTAGATGGGAAAATTGTTTGTCGGGTTCACGGCCCGTTGTTTGTGATAGTAAGGTAACAACGTCATGCGGCTAATAATAATCCAATGTAATCTAAATATCTGATATGATACGATGCAAATAATGATAATAATATTACCTATGATGGTAATATTGAGGCTACGGTCTCATGGACGGTTTAAGATGTATGCTTTGATTTATATATTGACTGACTAGCAATATGTAGAACAATGATAATCTATAATCTAATCAAGAGGGTTGTTGTTAATCTAGAGAGAGAAACAAGAGAGAGAAACAAAGAAACTTTTATTAATATGTGTGAAATAACTAAACAACCAACACCCCTTTCCATTGTGGAAAGGGGTTTAAATACCCAAGTCCTTAATGGACTTGGGCCTCCGACCCATGACAAGCCCATGGGCCGGGTTTAACATTAATATATCTTAACCATTAACTACGAGCTACTAAACGTATTACAATATTGTTGGAGTGACCGATATTTCTAATATACTTTAAAAAAACGAATTTCCAACAATCTCCTTACTCCAAATTACAAAGTCCTAAACCTAGCATACTATACTAAGTCTTCATTCTTCAGCTCGTAGTCCTTTCTCTTTTATCTTTTCTTTTCGCTGTGAATATGTTGATGTTGATCTTTTAGGCTTTGGCTTTAGAGCATTGTTCTTTTGACCCTTCACGTGCGATCTTTGCCTTCTTGTGATTCTTGCCTCCTCATGACTCTATGTTCCAAACACTTATGTTTTTTTTGAATTCTTGAAAGCTTCAGAGTTTGGTACAGCAGAAGACTTCATTTTGAACTTTCTTTAATTTTGCTGAAATTGATGCAGAAAGAAAACATAAGCATTGTGGAAACGACTTCATCTGGTACACCGCAACGCCACCGTCTTCAACAGGTACACCACAACGCCACCGTCTTCGAATGCAGCAACATAATAAGACACGAATGAAATGGCTTAGAAAATTTCATTCTATATCGGTAGCATTTTACATCCGGTCGATGAACACCGTTGGACGATATTATATATCGTACCTGTGATGGATAGTTTCAATTAAGTAACTTCCTGACAGGATTTCGCGGGTAAACCCGTTCTCTTTATTCGACGATCACTAAGCTCGATTGTGAACATAAAGAGTGAATCACTTGGATAAATTATCCTTGTGATTGAAGCCGTCAATTCATGAAACATGGAACAAGTGAATTTCAACTAAGATTTTCACCATCGTTGCTTTCCAGTTGTCACGAGCTTGATTCAAATAGAATCTTGCTTGTCACCTACCAAGTGCTGTTTGATGTTAACACTAGAAGGATTTCCACTCGTCACTGTGAACACTAAAGAGTGTCACTCTGAGTGTTCTGGCAAGATCATGCGATAATGCGTAGAGGCCTGGAACGAGTTTAAGTTCAATTAAGAATTAAACTACTGTTTCTTTCTAGTTTTTCACAAGATTGGTTCTTAAAGAACCGCACGTGTCACCTACCATGAGCTTGTTTGATGTCGGCTCAAGCAGGATTTCCATCTTCATTGTAATACTTGCATATCACTCGGATGTTCTGGCAATATTACAAGAATACTGCGTAGGACTCATAAAGATCTCTTAGTTTTCACAGTGTGTGAAGAAGCAAGGAATAAATGATAAGTGTCCTAGTGAGACTTTTGATGATCTCGTGGCTCTAGACTCGATAGTGCGTTTTGATTTAGTGAGCGATGGCTGGGGAGGATTGCCACCTATTCAATATCAGTCTATTCGGAGTGACTAGACCAATAGATAACGTGTTAAGCTCCGTGTGATTAAAACAAACATCTTTTTAGAGATATTTGAGTTAGCTAGGAGGGGTTGTGCATGACATCACTGGGTCCATGATGTCTTGTCTTTAATATTGAGAATCATTAAAAATGATCCTAATAATAGATGTGTTGACCCGGTTTCTGTCCTAAGTTGAAAAGAGGGCTTCTTTCTTTACACCCTTTATCTTTGCATTTCTTTTTCATTCTTCAACCCCTTTAATGCTTACCAATACGTCATCACTAGCACCTTGTTGTGACTGTTCCAGTGCTAGCTTAAGTACTTGGTCGGCATTCAGCTACGTTCACAATCATTCTCCATCTTTCCTAGGACTTCTAATTCTATCTAGGGAATTGTCCTTGGGATGATTTCATCGGTTCTGATGAATCATTGGACTAATACCTATACCTACCACCGTTTTGTCACCACATCCGTCGTGAATTAATTGTGTTTTGGATAAGTATTGTCACCATGAAAAATCCTTTGAAAAATCACTTAAGGCACTTGTGATATTATAATCAAAGTTTTTATGCCTTAAGTGTTTTTATCATCAAAAAATGCTCTCCCTTAACATGTGCATGACACATAATAAGTTGGTTTATCTTTTAAGCCTTTTTCATTATTTAGCCAAATATCATTAAGTCTCCTTAATCCCATTTTCTCCCATTTCCAAAATGTTAACCATCAATATAATGGATATTAATGTATAAACCGGTCTTTGGGTAATGAAATGAAATTAGATGTTGGCCAAAGAACATGTTAATGCTCCCCATCAAATTAATGAGGGTTAGTTGTAGTGCTTGAGTATGATAGATTTTGAAAGATTTAGAATCTCGTGAGAAATTCTTGAAACATGATCATACTTTCACACTACAACAAGCCACAAAAGCACAATATTTAAAAAATTTACATATTCACAAATTTAACCAATATGGAATAGACCTGAGATAGTACGACCCATTAGATGGATCGTTGCATTAGCTTGTGGTGCGCTCCATATGCTCTGCCACCAACGAATCGTTCAATACTCCTCATCAAGCGTCTTTCCCACAACTTCTCATTGATCTTGTTTATCAGGTAGTTAGCACTTGTTGCGTACCCTTTGTGCCATTGGACGGTAAGTTGGGGATGCTTCTTGGTTCTGTTGATCTGAATTAGTGTGTCCCGAACTTGCTCAAGAGTCCCGTCACTAAACTTGGAGAGTTCCGCTATTCTCATGAATTTCTTCTCACCGGATCCATTCAAGTAAAAAGTACCTGGAATCGGTTTTGTAGTGCTTGTGTACGGACTTTTGTCGTGATGAATAGCAGGAACTTCTGTGTATGGAGTCGTGAGGTTTAGCTTCTTCTGATAACTCTCAACACCAAGTTGCAAGTCTTCAACTCTTTTCTTGATCACAATACGACGAGTATACATGCATAGAGTTGAATTCAGGTCAATGTAGTCGTCAGTGTTAAGGTGTTTGAGTGTGTCTTGAGTCATCAAGAATAACATATCTTCAATGTCAACAAGAGGAAGATCCGAGAAGTCTCCTTCCGTGATGGTATAGAATTTGTCGTCTTCTCTTTTTAATCGGATCTCTGTTACATGATGATAGCCGACTTTGGGTTCAACTCTTACTCCTAAAATAGCCTTGATTCTGAACTCGGATTTTACTGGAGTCTTTGTCACACCCCACCATGGCGGAATATGGGGCGCGACGTATGGATATCATCACAACATGGCGTGTCTATAGAGATAACTATATGCAATAAAAAATATCATAAAATGGTGACACCAAAGTCATGACAATATCTCATCAAATGCAGGAGTCTAGGTAAGTAGGTAACAGTCCTACCGCTTACCCAAGACAAACAAATAACATAACCAAACAAAAAAAATATGTGTGCCACAGTATCACTTATTAAATGAACAAATAAAAACTAAGAAGGAAACGGGGATGTCCTTCTGTATGCATTCCTACGCTCTCCAAATCCTAGCCACTTAAGTTCTCACGCCTACCCAAAGCATCACCTGAAAGAGACACTAAAACACGTCAACATAAAGTTGGTGAGAGTCATAGTTTTAGACTCCAACGCTAAATCAGTTAAAATCTGTGAATAACAATCATCAACAAAAGAACATATGGACAATGCGTTACAAATATGCATTAACAACTATCAATCAAGATTAATCACACCAAAACAATCCAAGGCTCCTACCTTGCCAAACAACATCATGGTACCATAGATGATCACACTATGTACCTATCCCAAGGCCACTACCTTGGCAAACCACAAGGCCACTACCTTGTCAAACCACAATAACTGAGACGGCACGTGTCCCTCGATCCAAATCATACACAATCAAGAATCACATAGCAGTTAATCACATAAGTGTACACACAAGTCCATTACCAAACACAAAACATTCACAACATAATTTATAAAAACAAGACAGTGCCTCTTCCATCCCATCTGGAAGTCAAAATCATTAGTAAACATGGGACTATGAAACTCACCTGATAGCTTCTTCACGAGTCCTCGCACTAGCAACAAGCTATCAAACCAAAAACACGAATCAATACACAACCAATCACTAAGATGACTCATCAACCTATGATGGACATCTAACCTATTCCCACACAACTTCCTCATTGATAAACTCTAATCACCCCATTACCCATCCCTAACAAGTTCTTAACTTGGTTAAGTTCAATAACTATCCCGTTCATATTTTACACAAAACAGTCCCAGTTTTTAGGTCTCAAAACTTTAAGTCAAGCGTCCACTTAAACATACCCATGGTTTCTGTAAAAAGAAATATTCATACCCTTACATATGTTGGCTAACACCTCCCACTTGCCCTAACCTTAAAGCTACTGTTAAGGCCCCGATATACATATATCTACTTTTGTCATTCCAGATTTCCTGATTTTAAACGTACTAAAAGTTTGTTACCATTAAGGGGTCTTACCCTAAACCACAACCTTAGCCCAAGTGCAGATACTTACTAAAATATATAAACCATCTCTCATGTTCGTGAGAAGATCCCAATGCAATCCTAAGTACCCCAAACAACCCAAAACTTAAAAAGAAAACAGGCTGAATTCAAAACTGTTTTGACCTCCGACTGTTGTAACCTGTTTTTGACCCACTTCCCGACCTCCAATTTAGTTCTCGTTTCTTGATTAAGAAAGCCAACTCAATTACCTATCCAGTGCTAGTTTGATCGCATCTTGAATGTTCCTAGAACTCGAGATATGATCAAAACAATAGACTCAAAATTCTGCCCAGTTTTTAAAAACGGGTTTTAAACAAATTGATCTAATTAATCACCTATAACCCTTCTAATACAAGCCCTAGATTTTATGATCATCATGATATGATTAATACATCATTGATCTACTGTTTTTATATAAACCCTAACCCTTAATCCATCATAAGGATGATTAATTAAACATAAAACAATTTAAATTAAAAAGGTTAATGAAGGTTTTTACCTTAAATCAATGGAAGATGAAAAAGCTATAGAAACCTAATTTTTCTCTCTTAGGCCGTCGACTATAATGCTCCAGGGATAATAATTCGTTTGGTGTAGGGTATGTGTTCCTTATATAGCCAAAATCCTAGTCCAACTCAAACACTAGTTACCATAAACTTTTTTTTTCCTTTTTTTCTTTCCTCTTTTTTTTTTAAACCGACTATACACCTATAAATTCGTTTTTTTATTTATTTTATTATTAATATATGTATTAATAATATTACCTTAATTTTCCTTAATTTATTTCAGCTCCTAAAGCCTCCAAAACCTCAAAACCGTAAAACTAGTCAAATTTACGCGTTTTACCGTAAAAGACGTAAAATATACACTTTTAAAAAAATCTCTAATTTTGAAATAAACTTTATAATTAAGTCCTAAATGACTTAAAACCATCCCGAAAAATATTCATATGGCTAATTACCTTATCCGAGACCTCTAAATGCTAAACCGTAAATCCTAAAAAAAATACACTATTACTATAATACTTATACGTATACGTAACCACCAAAATACCACCATTTCATTTCATAGTCACTAATTGTGATCTCATGAACATGAATTAACCGTACCTCGATTTACTTATGAGTACTCTATACTCATAAACAATAATCACACCAACCTCGTTCACACAACATAAACAAGTAAGCACAAAAATCAAGTAGTCACACATAAAATAACCTACAAGTAAGACCAAGTGACGAACCTCAAAACCACGGTTGTCACATCACTCCCTCCTAATAGAAATCTCGTCCCGAGATTTACTCCTTAGGATCGTCATTAACGAACAGCTGAGGATACTTACTCCTCATAAACTCTTCCCGTTCCCACGTGAACTCCGGTCCACGTTTAGAATTCCACCTAACCTTAACTAACGGTATCTTACTTCTTTTCAATGTTTTAACTTCACGGTCCATAATCTCTATCGGCTCCTCAATAAAACGAAGGCTCGCATCTATACTAATATCGTCCACCGATACTTGCAAGTCAGTTCTTGCTAAGCATTTCCTCAAATTTGAGACATGAAACACATCGTGTACACTAGTCAACTCTTCCGGCAATCTCAACCTATATGCCACTAGCCCAATCCTTTCAAGGATTTCAAATGGACCCACAAATCTAGGCGCTAACTTTCCTTTCTTCCCGAACCGCATCACCCCTTTCCATGGTGAAACCTTTAGCATAACCTTGTCCCCAACCTCAAATTCCAATGGCTTACGCCTCTTGTCCGCATAGCTCTTTTGTCGATCCCTAGCCGCCTTTAATTTCTCCTTAAGCACGATTATCGCATCCGTAGTCTCTTGTACCATCTCTGGTCCAATTAGTTGACTACTTCCTACTTCAGCCCATAGCAACGGTGACCTACACTTCCTACCATAAAGTGCTTCAAACGGTGCGCACTCTATACTAGCATGGTAGCTATTATTGTACGAGAATTCTGCCAATGCCAGATGATTCTCCCAACTTCCCCCAAAGTCTATCACACACGCCCTCAACATATCCTCTAGCGTTTGTATAGTCCTCTCACTCTGTCCATCTGTCTGCGGGTGATATGCTGTGCTCATATCCAACCTCGTTCCCAAGGCCTTCTGCAATAGTCCCCAAAATCGAGACGTAAACCTGCTATCCCTATCTGATATGATCGAAACCGGCACCCCGTGTTTTGCCACCACATGTTCCAAGTACTTCTTGGCAAATTTCTCCATCTTATCATCCTCCCTCATTGCCACAAAATGTGCAGACTTAGTCAGTCTGTCCATTATTACCCAGATCATGTCATTACCACTGTTAGACCTTGGCAGTTTTGTAATGAAGTCCATGGCAATATTCTCCCACTTCCACTTAGGAACCTCTGGTTGTTGCAATAACCCTGATGGTCTTTGGTGTTCAGCCTTTACCTTGGCGCAAGTCAAACATTCATTAACGTACAAGGCTACATCTTTCTTCATTCCCGGCCACCAATACATATCCCTCATGTCCCGATACATCTTATCAGCCCCTGGGTGTATCGAATACCTCGACGTATGAGCTTCATCCAAAATAATCTTCCTTGTATCGCCAAACAACGGAACCCAGATTCTATCTAAGTAATACTTACAACCATCTCCTCTTTCTTCCATATATTGATCCATGGTATGTAGATTTTCTTCAACCAGCCTATCTTCCTTAACGGCCTCTATTTGTGCTGCCCGAATCCTATCCTTAAGAGTTGTCTGGATTGTTATGCTCATTGCCCTTACTCTCTTTGGTTTTAGCCTCTCCTTCCTACTTAGCACATCCGCCACCACATTGGCCTTTCCAGGGTGATACTTAATCTCACAATCATAATCACTAAACAACTCCAACCATCGTCTCTGCCTCATATTCAAATCCCTCTGATCAAAGATGTGCTGCAAACTTTTGTGGTCCGTAAAGATCACACTCTTCGTCCCATACAAGTAATGTCTCCATATCTTGAGAGCAAAGACTACAGCTCCTAGTTCTAAGTCATGTGTAGTGTAATTCTTCTCATGGTTTTTCAATTGTCGTGATGCATAAGCTATGACCTTATCTCGCTGCATAAGAACACATCCTAAACCCTGATTGGACGCATCACAATAAACCACAAAATCTTCCACCCCTTCCGGTAAGGACAAGATTGGTGCGTTACACAACCTATCCTTCAGTGTCTGAAACGCCTGCTCTTGCTCTTCGCCCCATTCATACTTCTGATTCTTTTGGGTCAACAATGTCAAAGGCTTTGATATTCTAGAGAAGTTTTCAATAAACCTCCTGTAATATCCTGCCAACCCTAAAAATGACCGTATTTCTGACGGTGTAGTGGGTGCCTTCCAATCCTTCACTGCTTCAATCTTCTTTGGGTCTACATGGATGCCATCATTGTCGATTACATGACCTAGAAATTGTACTTCTTGCAGCCAAAATTCGCACTTGGAGAATTTCCCATAAAGTTTCTCCTTCCTGAGCAGCTCCAATACCGACCTTAAATGTTGATTGTGCTCCTCCTCCGTCTTAGAGTAGATAAGTATGTCATCGATAAAGACTATGACAAATTTATCCAGGTATGGCTTGCATACTCGGTTCATTAGGTCCATGAACACGGCTGGCGCGTTGGTCAATCCAAATGGCATAACGGTGAATTCAAAGTGTCCATACCTTGTTCTGAACGCGGTCTTTTGTATATCCTCCTCACAGGCCCTTAGTTGGTGATAACCGGACCTAAGGTCAATTTTTGAGAAGTACCTTGCTCCTTGCAGCTGATCAAATAAATCGTCAATCCTCGGGAGAGGATAACGGTTCTTAATTGTCAGCTTAATCAACTCCCGATAATCGATACACATTCGGAATGATCCATCCTTCTTCTTGACAAATAGCACTGGCGCTCCCCATGGAGAAGAACTTGGTCGAATGAAACCGTTGTCCTGTAACTCCTTAAGTTGTTCGGCTAATTCTTGCATCTCTGACGGTGCTAGGCGATATGGTGACTTCGCTACGGGTGTTGCCCCGGGTACTAAGTCAATCTTAAACTCTACTTGTCTTACCGGTGGTAACCCCATCAAGTCATCTGGGAATACATCGACGAAATCTCTCACTACTCGAATTTTATTGATTTGTGGCTCATCATCCTTGGCATTCATAAGGGACCTAGTCTTCTTCTCATTCCTTTCTCCGTACATGTATAACACTTTATTATCACCTATGGGTATCTTAACAATCTTTTCATGACACATTAGCGCAGCCCTATGCTTTGATAACCAATCCATCCCAATGATCACATCGAAGCTCCCATGTCCTAGAGGGATTAAATCTATGGTGAACTTAAATTCTCCCAACTCTAATTTGCAGTTTAAAAATACCTCATCTACTTCTTCTTGTTTACCACTAGCTATTTCGATCACATAACCTGGTTTCGCTACACTAGGGTTCATATCTAACAAAGGCACGAATTGAGAAGACACAAAACTAAAATCTGCCCCAGAGTCAAAAAGAATTGTAGCGAGGTGATTGTTAACAGAAAACGTACCCGTCACCACATTCGGGTCCTGAACCGCCTCTACTGCATTTGCAAGGTAAACCCTGCCTCCGTTCCGATATCCCCTATTCTGATTTCCCTCGTTCCTGTTCCAATTCCGATTCCCAGTGTTTCCATTGTTGCGGTTTGCATTGTTCCGATTCCCACCGCCTTGGTTTCCTCGATTTCCTTCCAATGCTAGCTGGCCTCTGCCCTGGTTGGTTGCTCCAACCAATCTAGGACACTCTCTCTGGAAATGCCTGGGTTGTCCACACTCAAAACAATTTCCCCGGTGACATTCATCCTCACAGACTGGATTGGTGTTGCGTTCTTGTTAGGTGCGTCACATTTTCTAGCAAAGTGTCCCGGTTTCTGGCAAATGTAGCATGTCTGGCATGGTGTACCTCTTGGATGGAACATAGAGCAGGTTCGGCAGGCAGCATTGTTGTTGTTCGGGTTTCCAGCACCTTGAGGTACCCCCATGGCAAAATTTCTTCCATCTTTTGCCTTCTTAACATTTTTCCAGTTGGTGTCAGGCGATTTCGCGGCTTCTGGCTCCTTTCTTTTCTCTCCCGCCTTGACCAAGTTTCCACTAGATACCGCCTCCTCAGTAAGTATTCCTGCTGTTAGTATGGCTTGTTGTATTGTGTTAGGCTGAGTAGCCTTAATCATTCCCCTGATCTGCGAAGGCAACCCGACGATGTATCGTTTAATCTTGTTCGCCTCCGGGGTGACCAAGTGAGGTACCAATTTTGCCAACTCGTGGAAACGATCCGTGTACTCTGCATGAGCAGCTCCAACCATGGTATGTCCCCAAAACTCATTTTCCAGCTTCTCCATCTCATTGCTTGGACAAAACTCCGTAGTCATAAGAGCCTTAAAATCAGCCCAAGCTATAGCATTTGCAACAACTCTCCCTCTTGCTTGAACTTGAGTATTCCACCAAGTTAAAGCCTTCCCTACCAGCGAACCAGTTACATACATGACCCTTTGATTGGGTAGACAACCACTCATCTGAATCACATTTTCCATCTTCTCAATCCATTGGGTAAGTACTACCGCGCCGCCCTTCCCATCATACTCTCTTGCACCACAAGAAGTGAATGCCTTATAGCTACAACCATTGTTTCCACCTCCTCCTTGACCATTGTTGTTGTTATTGTTGTTCAGGTTGTTAGTCACCTGCTGAACAATGGTTGGTATTAAGGTGGCCATTTGAGCAGCAATCAAAGTAGCCAAATCAGGATTTCCATCACCACTTCCACTAGCACCATTTCGCGTGTTCACCATGCTGATAGTAAAAACATGACACCCGTTAACAACTACCAGAATACTCCATATAGTATACTTACCACTATACATACGCCTAATCATAATCATACATACTACCAACATATGCTATACCAGCATGTATCAATTCTCTTTCATGCAATCATACTTGAAAGTCTAGTGGTGTTGTGGCACATATATAATTATGTAGGCCTCCATAATTATACCTGTTCCCTTTCACCAATGTACTCCCTCTTATGATGACACTTATAAGAAATTAATACTACAAATAACACATAATCCAACAACTCACAATAACCACATAAATCCTACAACTCATATAAGCTCATAATCACATAAGATAAGATCCAAAACCCCATGTATTAAAATAACATAGCCAATGCATGAAACACATAAACTCGTAGTCCAGTCGAACTAGCGTCGACAAAATTCAAAATGTATAAAGAACATGAAAACATAATTAAGCGAAATCCAACAATGACTAGCGTATACGACCATGGTTTAACCCGCACTAGTCAAAACTCGTAAAGAAAATATCATGTAGTTAAGTATGAACCATAATAGTTCATAACCTAACAGATACTGCGAAAATAACATTCAAGCACATCAATTACCATAAAGTGCACACATACTCCTATGACGCCTATATGCAGGGACCCTTAAGCTATAGACTAGGCTACGCGACTAGGCAACCTAATTCTCTATAACCATTGGCTCTCTGATACCATTCTGTCACACCCCACCATGGCGGAATATGGGGCGCGACGTATGGATATCATCACAACATGGCGTGTCTATAGAGATAACTATATGCAATAAAAAATATCATAAAATGGTGACACCAAAGTCATGACAATATCTCATCAAATGCAGGAGTCTAGGTAAGTAGGTAACAGTCCTACCGCTTACCCAAGACAAACAAATAACATAACCAAACAAAAAAATATGTGTGCCACAGTATCACTTATTAAATGAACAAATAAAAACTAAGAAGGAAACGGGGATGTCCTTCTGTATGCATTCCTATGCTCTCCAAATCCTAGCCACTTAAGTTCTCACGCCTACCCAAAGCATCACCTGAAAGAGACACTAAAACACGTCAACATAAAGTTGGTGAGAGTCATAGGTTTAGACTCCAACGCTAAATCAGTTAAAATCTGTGAATAACAATCATCAACAAAAGAACATATGGACAATGCGTTACAAATATGCATTAACAACTATCAATCAAGATTAATCACACCAAAACAATCCAAGGCTCCTACCTTGCCAAACAACATCATGGTACCATAGATGATCACACTATGTACCTATCCCAAGGCCACTACCTTGGCAAACCACAAGGCCACTACCTTGTCAAACCACAATAACTGAGACGGCACGTGTCCCTCGATCCAAATCATACACAATCAAGAATCACATAGCAGTTAATCACATAAGTGTACACACAAGTCCATTACCAAACACAAAACATTCACAGCATAATTTATAAAAACAAGACAGTGCCTCTTCCATCCCATCTGGAAGTCAAAATCATTAGTAAACATGAGACTATGAAACTCACCTGATAGCTTCTTCACGAGTCCTCGCACTAGCAACAAGCTATCAAACCAAAAACACGAATCAATACACAACCAATCACTAAGATGACTCATCAACCTATGATGGACATCTAACCTATTCCCACACAACTTCCTCATTGATAAACTCTAATCACCCCATTACCCATCCCTAACAAGTTCTTAACTTGGTTAAGTTCAATAACTATCCCGTTCATATTTTACACAAAACAGTCCCAGTTTTTAGGTCTCAAAACTTTAAGTTAAACGTCCACTTAAACATACCCATGGTTTCTGTAAAAGGAATATTCATACCCTTACATATGTTGGCTAACACCTCCCACTTGCCCTAACCTTAAAGCTACTATTAAGGCCCCGATATACATATATCTACTTTTGTCATTCCAGATTTCCTGATTTTAAACGTACTAAAAGTTTGTTACCATTAAGGGGTCTTACCCTAAACCACAACCTTAGCCCAAGTGCAGATACTTACTACAATATATAAACCATCTCTCATGTTCGTGAGAAGATCCCAATGCAATCCTAAGTACCCCAAACAACCCAAAACTTAAAAAGAAAAACAGGCTGAATTCAAAACAGTTTTGACCTCCGACTGTTGTAACCTGTTTTTGACCCACTTCCCGACCTCCAATTTAGTTCTCGTTTCTTGATTAAGAAAGCCAACTCAATTACCTATCCATTGCTAGTTTGATCGCATCTTGAATGTTCCTAGAACTCGAGATATGATCAAAACAATAGACTCAAAATTCTGCCCAGTTTTTAAAAACGGGTTTTAAACAAATTGATCTAATTAATTACCTATAACCCTTCTAATACAAGCCCTAGATTTTATGATCATCATGATATGATTAATACATCATTGATCTACTGTTTTTATATAAACCCTAACCCTTAATCCATCATAAGGATGATTAATTAAACATAAAACAATTTAAATTAAAAAGGTTAATGAAGGTTTTTACCTTAAATCAATGGAAGATGAAAAAGCTATAGAAACCTAATTTTTCTCTCTTAGGCCGTCGACTATAATGCTCCAGGGATAATAATTCGTTTGGTGTAGGGTATGTGTTCCTTATATAGCCAAAATCCTAGTCCAACTCAAACACTAGTTACCATAAACTTTTTTTTTCCTTTTTTTCTTTCCTCTTTTTTTTAAACCGACTATACACCTATAAATTCGTTTTTTTATTTATTTTATTATTAATATATGTATTAATAATATTACCTTAATTTTCCTTAATTTATTTCAGCTCCTAAAGCCTCCAAAACCTCAAAACCGTAAAACTAGTCAAATTTACGCGTTTTACCGTAAAAGACGTAAAATATACACTTTTAAAAAAAATCTCAAATTTTGAAATAAACTTTATAATTAAGTTCTAAATGACTTAAAACCATCCCGAAAAATATTCATATGGCTAATTACCTTATCCGAGACCTCTAAATGCTAAACCGTAAATCCTAAAAAAAATACACTATTACTATAATACTTATACGTATACGTAACCACAAAAATACCACCATTTCATTTCATAGTCACTAATTGTGATCTCATGAACATGAATTAACCGTACCTCGATTTACTTATGAGTACTCTATACTCATAAACAATAATCACACCAACCTCGTTCACACAACATAAACACGTAAGCACAAAAATCAAGTAGTCACACATAAAATAACCTACAAGTAAGACCAAGTGACGAACCTCAAAACCACGGTTGTCACAGTCTTTGACTTGAAAACACATGCGTAGCTGTAGGCTTTATGTATGGTTTCTCCCCAATGTGAAGAACCCAATTCTGCATACTGATCATACTCAGGAATCAATTTCTTTACCCATATACGATCAACTTTTTCTTCAATCCAGGGTATTGACCCCCAAGCTGCAGCTTTGACCAAGGTTAAGGAAGTCGCATACTTGTTGGAACCTTTTACTAAATACTCAAGGTCATAGCAGACAAAGAAATCACGTATGATTTGATTGTCAGCATCAGCGATCGGGAGAGGAGCATTCTCAGGCCTGTGACGACATGTTTTTTGAGGAAGGTTCATTGCTTTCAACAGTTCATTCGCATTGTACTCAGCCTCCATTCTACTGATTCTTGAAGTAGGAATGATGGTGGGATCATGAAAAGCTCGAGTTACCATCGCTGGAGTTACATTGTCAGTTCCATATTTGTAGATTAGATATGCTAAGAAGTTGATGGGATTATTGAGTATTTAGGAGAAATCAGGTTCATCTTCTCGAGTTAGCGGACAAGTGCCAGCAGCTTCTGTGACCCAAGGTTGCTCGGGTGCATCTTCATCTACATTTACTGTATCCACCCATGCCGGTTCGCTCGATTCTGGAATATCATGACTTTGCACAGATGCTGGAGGTTGATTTGGAAAAATTACTCAAAGTGTCTGAGTACGTTGAGTGTCCTTCACTGGTGTAGACTTAGACGTTTCAGATTGATCGGGTTCTCGGATGGGTAGTTGTTGTGGTGGTGTTGTAGATGTGATAGCTGGAGGTGATTGAAGTGAACCCGATATCTGATTAGCATTAGTGTCATGACGGTGTTTAGTGTGTCTGTCGGTGGGAGGTGACTCAGATACTGGAGTTTCCTCGGCTATTGAAGATGTTGGATTTTCCTTTTGAGACTTGTCACCTTTTCCTGAAGGTTGATCTGCTTCAACATCCGACTTATCTTTGTTGTTGTCATCCTCCTCTTCGTCATTCTTTTCCTTATCATCGTCGTCACCATCATCGTCATTGTTGACATCATCATCATTTATACGTTCGTCCATGCTGTCATCATCATCATTGTTATGCTTACCCTTATCAGCATTGTCACAATCATCATCATTTTCATCGTCATCGTCATCGTCATCGTCATCTTCATTCTCGGAAGATTCATCGGGTTTGTCTGACTCATCCTCATCTTCATCGTCTTTTTCTTGATCGAGAGTGCTGTATGGGACGACGGTGCCATGTTTTTCAAAGATCTCGGTGTCTTGATCCATTTCCGTCTTTAAAGCTTTGTGAAGTGCTTGTTGTTCTGGCGTTCGGTTGTAGGACCCGACTTAAATCATCTTAGCATGCAGCAGCTTCTTCATCTCGTAATTGGTGAGTCTTTGAGCTATGAGTAAGTCAGATTGCGGAGTGTCGGAAGACTTGATCATCATTTTGTTTGCAACGATGTCTTTTAGTTCATCTCGCAGAGGAGGAAGTACGGTTTCAATAGATTCTTGAACTTTTTCATTGATTTATTCAATCAATGTAGCATTAGCTTGAGCAAGTTCTTCTTTCTCCTCTTTGTATTTGTCTTTGAGTGCGCGAATACGTTTAATTGATTCTTGCTTCCTTTCCACTGTAGCTTAATTCCGGCCGATTAACCGACGTGCCCGTTTCTGCTGACTCGCCGCCCGCTGTTGTTGGCCATTCTTCCAACAACACATCGATCTCGAAGGAAGATTCCTTCCAGGAGAACAACCTACATCCGAACTCATACCTACAAGCCTATGGATACTGGCACCTATTCTATTTCCATTGCACTTTTGAAGTCTGACTTATTTGTCTTAATGTGTGCAATGCTGCTGTAGTATCTTTGTCTTGGCTCTTTCCGGATTCTATTTGCTGGGTTCTTTCCTGTGATCCGGCTCCTACTCCTACAGGGTTATAAGGTTTATCCACTTCCTTACTTCCTCAAAAAAGGGGAGCTCAAACCATTTGAAATGGAATTGCGACTTTTTTTCTTGTTATTGATAGAGTGTTATTCCCCGCCCCTGTCAAATAAATTAGAGGGAGAGTCTTTCTCCAATGAGAATCAAGAAAGATAGAGCGAAATTGGTTGGTTGCCAAAAGGGCTATCTGATCTGATCATGGGGGGATAGCACAAGGGCGACCGACTCTTTTTCTTTAAGTTCTTTCGAAAGATTTGTTCTTAAACTCTCAACTTCTAGTAGATTATCCATTTGGACTTGCCTAAACCTATCAAATTCAGGATTGGTTAAGGTAGTGGACACAGGAGTTAATTCCAAGGTTTTAACCTTTTCCTTATGCAAAGCAAGCTCGGCAGATAAAGTCTGATTAAAACTGAGGGTTTCAAGGACCGCATTATTCATTTGGCTAAGCAATGATGCTGAGACCATAACCAAATCAGGTTGAGCAGACGAATTGGTAGTCGTAATAGCTCCCGGTTGTGGTTCACTCAAAGTATGGGGACTTTCATTGATATTGCTATCATTGTTTGTCTCCTCGATTGAGTTACTAACCACCGGAGGCTGTTCCGAATACTCAGACACTTGCTCAACTTGATAAGGTACAATACTAGTATCTGTAGCAGTATTTGGTACCTCAGAAATTGTGTCAGCTTCATAAAGTGAAAGATTTTCCATTAGAGCTGCTTTGGCGGTATTGAGATCATCACAGTCAGAGTCGTATGCATCCAAATCATCACATTGATATGCGGCATTGTTTGTGATGGCTGCTGTGAGACCGTCAGTGTTCGCGACTCCCGGATCTGCGAGAAATGCCAACTCTTCTTCATCAAGCTCACGTCCTTGGGCTTGAGCATTCACCAAGTAGATCTTCTTCTGAAACCATGTGTTGTCCCTTTTCCTCCTGGGCTGCTTACAGTCTCGGGCCATGTACCCTTCCCCTTTGTAGTTGTAGCATGTAATCACCTTCGTTTTGCCAGTGCTATTACCTCTTGTAGCAGCAATGTTAGATGAACGTGCACCAGCAGTAGATGAATTGGGTCTCCCCTGAAGTGGTTTCACCATGACTCTGCCATCTTGAATTGTAGATTGTTGTCGAGAGTTAGAAGAGTTCCTTAACTGATTGTTTGTTGGAGCTGGCCTTCTGTAACCTCGTTTGTTCAAAGTTTGAGTGAGATAAGCAGACATTTGAGCAAGTATATCAGTAGGACTATCCCCTTGTCTAAACTCAGGGACAGGAATCTCATCATCACAATAGAACGCTGGTTCTGATTGAGCTACAAGTTGATTTGATGGATTACTAAATTGTTGTGAGTAATAGGGTTGAGGAGCCTCAAGTTGTTGATAGGTAACAGCAGGCTTTGTTGGAGGTTGATAAGGTGAATACTGGTGTGTAGCATAAGGTAACGGATGTGAATCTCCTTGTGATGATGTTGCTGGTTGCTTGAATTGTTGGTGATAAGATGTAGGTGGTTGTGGCAAGATAGAGTACTGTGGGAAGCTTGGTGTTTGATACAAAGGTTGATATGAAGATTGGTGTCCCAAAGCAAGCTGAGAGTTGTGGTATGACAGTGTAGGATGGTTTGCCATTAAAGCCAATGGTTCTTGATAAGATCCCTGAGAGAGTTTTTTTTTATCACATGCTTCTCGTGTTGTTTTAAGAATGCATAGAGTTGATCTAAATTGGACTTGTGCAAATCGCGGATCATCTTAACATCGGTGACATATTGACTCCATTCTTGGGGTAACGTGTTCAAGAACTTTGTGTTTAGCTGAAACTGTTGAATCCATTGACTATACACATTCATGTCATTCATCAAAGTGGTGAAACGCCAGTAGTAATCATGAAGAGTCTCCCCTGGAATGTATGTAAACCTATCAAACAAGTCATACAATTGACACTCTCGTTCTTGCTTAGTTAGAGATGTCCCTTGTAACAAAACAGCTAGTCGATCCCAAAGATCCTTTGCCACTTTATGTTCACTTACCATTCTAAAGATATCGGGTGGAAGGGCTTGAAGAATTGTCTGAACATCCCTTTCATCTGCATCTGCAATGATTTTGTTAGCATCGGTTAACTCATGATACTCCCTTGCCCTTGTCACATTGTTGATTGTAACCTCTCCCCAATCTAAAGGACCTTTTTCAATTGATTGAAGCATAAGTCGACCATTGGGTTTACCCATGATGTACGTTTTCATACGACCTTGCCATGCTTCAAATAAATCTTTAATGAGAAAAGGTGGACGAGTATCGGTACCCGAGATGATTGAGATATCGGTGAGTGAAGTCATTGTAGGCATGAATGAATGAGTATTCAATTTTTGAACACTTGATTGAAAAAGATTATCTTTTTGATCGCGCAATGAAATAAGGTTATGAAATTTGTTGTGAGTTGATGTAGAAATCTGAAGCTTATCCTGATAACTGCTAAGTCCTCTTATCCGGAATATCTACTTTTAGCCCTTATCCGGAATATTACTCAAACTTCTTATCCGGAATAACTACTAGCTCTTATCCGGAAAAATCTCAAACTTCTTATCCGGAATGACTACTATCTCTTATCCGGAAAAATCTTCAGCTCTTATCCGGAATGTGACTAATGTAGCTTATTCGAAATAATCTTGTAAAATCTCTTATCCGAAATACTTTCTTATCCGGAATAAACTAACAAAATTCTTATCCGGAATAATTACAAACCTCTTATCCGGAATAAACTCTTATCCGGAAAAGAATCAACAAACTCTTATCCGGAATGATTTAAACCCTTTTATCCGGAATAACTTACCAGCCTTTTATCCGAAATAAACTCTTATCCGGAAAAAAATCAAGAAACTCTTATCCGGAATGATTTAAACCCTTTTATTCGGAATAACTTACCAACCTTTTATCCGGAATAACTTGAGTACCTCTTATCCTGAATAGTGTAAACCCTTGTATTCTGACACCCTAAAACCCTTATATTCCGTATAAGAAAAAAATTTGAACTTTTAAGTTTTACCCAAAAATCAAGCTAAAAATTCCAACTTTTTATGAAAAATCACCAATATGAAGAACACAAATTCCTACCACAACTATGTAGGCAATTTGTAGCAAAGATTTTGTGGTGAAAAACAAAAAAAAATGAAAACATGGATATAACTTGATTAAAAGAGTATGAAAACTAAAAACTAACACAACAAAAAACCTTATATCATCCCGTGGCTCTTGATACCAATTGTAGAACAATGAGAATCTATAATCTAATCATGAGGGTTGTTATTAATCTAGAGAGAGAAATAAGAGAGAGAAACAAAGAAACTTTTATTAATATGTGTGAAATAACTAAACAACCAACACCCCTTTCCATGGTGGAAATGGGTTTAAATACCCAAGTCCTTAATGGACTTGGGCCTCCGACCCATGACAAGCCCATGGGCCGGGTTAAACATTAATATATCTTAACCATTAACTACGAGCTACTAAACGTATTAAAATATTGTTGGAGTGACCGATACTTCTAATATACGTTAAAAAACGTATTTCCAACACAATACGAGGACTTACTTCTGATATTATACTTGTGTTCTGATTTCAATGATTGTTTTATATAACGGTTTTATTAAACTCTATGAATTCACTCGGCATTCGCTCATTTGATTTTTGCATGTTTTATCTCAGGTGCTTGAAGTTAATTCGGATGGAGATCGACTCTGATGGCCCACATAATAATAAAACTGTTCATTCGATCTATGTTTTGTAAACTTAATGACCTGTATAATTTGGGACCTGTTCTACACTTGAAACTTTTATTTCGAATGAATGTATGTTAAACCTTGTAAAACCATTTTTATGTGTTGTCTATGATTGGAGTTATTGTGCTATCCCGTAACACTCTAAAGACTCCTCCGATGTACCGATATGAAATTTGAGAGTTTTACAGTTTGGTACCAGAGCTCTCGTTATAGAGAACGAAAGATTTTTAAAAAACCAAGGTTTTGAACAAAACTTTTCAAAATCTTTTAACTATAAACATTTTCAGAAAATATTTGAAAAATCTTTTGACAACGGTGCCAAAGATCTCCGACATTACCAACAAGCCTTATTGAGAAGATATATATTTTGATATATATAATTTAATTTATATATATGTATATATCGTGGTTTCAGTATGTAACTGTTTAATAATTATTTTTATGATAATACGAGATATATATAAAATGCAGATTGTCATGGCTGACCCTAATATTCCTGTAGAGAACCATGTTATTCCCGAACCTAATGTAGATGATAACCCTTATTTAGACTTAGTGGATTATGATGTAAATGAGGATATGGATGATGATTAGGAGGAACCATTTGAGGATCCCGAGCCCGAGATAGGACTAGGAGATCAGATTTCCCCTCAAGTTAATATGGTAGAGAATGAGAATGATAATGTTGGTATTGAGAATGATGATGAGATTGGGATAGATAATATAGATAATGAGGATGACGACGAGGATGTCAAGGAGGAGATAGGTATAGATGATGAGGTTGATGATGATGATGAGGCTGAGCTTATTTTCCCGTATGATGTAGCGGAGGGTGAGCCCTTACCCCCTCCAGTTTATTGGCCTGATTCTGAGATTGAACTACCTAGAGATAAATTGTCTGAATCTTCTGAATCTGATTCTGAATCAGAGGATGATGAGGATGATGATGCACCTGATGGTACTGATGGTATTGCTACTCGTAGACATGTGATAGGAGAGTCGTCTAGGGTTCGAGAGGCTACTCATATTGATGGTCTTGCACCTTGGGCCTTGAGACGTGATTTAGATGTTTCCCGTACTCAGGGTAGTATGACAGAGGTTGGATTAGGTGTTGTTCAGACTCATGTTGCTTATTTGGAGTCGAAGACTAAGGTTGGTGAGAAAGAGCGGGAATTGCTTAACTTGGATTTGACTGATGTAGAGCGTGGTTTAAATGAGGCTTTTAGGAGGTTATCCGTGTTAGAAAGTGGTGAGTTTGCTGCAATGAAGAAAAAGGTGAATACTATGGAGATTCAGTTGAGTGTAGATCGTGTAATGCATAAGAAAGCTGAGAAAGAATTGAATATATTTGTTGGTTGGAACAATAGATTTTATACTGAGATGGTTGAAAGAGGAGTGATTCGTAAGCGCCCAGCTGAAGATGTGTCTTGTGATCGTCTGACAAAGATGCCGAAGACGATGGATGATGGACCATCTGGCGGTTCTCAATAGACCAGTCTATCTTTAGTAGTGACCTTTGTATATTTTGTACCTTTTGTAACTTTGACTGAACCGACTTATTAGTTAGTAGATAGGCACGAATTTTGGGCATGTATAGTGCTAGAAACTTTGATATGGGATGTAAATTAAGACAATGAGTTTGTTTCTAATCCAATGAAATATGTATCTTGTCTTGAATTCCATATTGTGTCTTATTTGTATTTTGATTATGAATTCAATCCATCTTATATGAACCCTTGTTGGGTGAATGCTTAATACTTTGAAATTGTGAAATTATAGAACCATGCCGCCCAAGAAAGTTGTGACTGAGGATGATGTACGTTGGATTATTGCGGAGCAAGTTACCGCATCTATGACTGAATTTATGGCAAATGCTAGAAATGGAGCTGGCAGTAGTGGGGTTGGCGGTAGTGGAGCTGGCGGTAGTGGAGCTGGCGGTAGTGGAGCTGGCGGTAGTGGAATTGGTGGTACTAATGTGAATGTGAATGCTAATAATGTGAATGCTAATGCTGGAGGAAATGTAGGAGGACTTGAAACTAATGCACCTGAAATCGGTGGTTGTACTTATGTGACGTTCATGAAGTGTGAACCTCTACCTTTTAATGGAACTGAAGGTGCTCTAGGATTAAGCCAGTGGATTGGGAGGATTGAGTCGGTGTTTCATATTAGTAAGTGTAAGGAGGAAGATAAGGTGACTTTTTCTATGGCTACTCTTAAAGGTCGTGCGTTGACTTGGTGGAACGGGAGAATTGCTTTCATGGGTATTGATGCTGCTAACGCTACTCCTTGGGCTGAAATTAAGAAGTGGATGGCTTTGGAATTCTGTCCCCGTTGTTTGATCATTAGGTTAGAACAAGAGTTGATTCATCTGAGAATGAAAGGTGTGGACATTGATAGCTACACAAATCGATTCCACGAGTTGGCCTTACTGTGTCCTCGATTGGTGGAACCCGAAGATATTTGAATTGAACAATACATTAAAGGGTTGACGAAGAATATCCGAGGAGACGTGACATCATCGAAACCACTAACCATTGATGATGCTGTTCGAATGGCTTACCAACTCATTGGGCAAATAATTCAGGATTAGGAGGATGAAGCACGTACTTGTGAGAAAAGAAAGGGTGATGGCGATCGTGTAGATAGAGGTGATACAATAGGAAGAATTTCAATCGCCATCAGAACCAGAGAAAGGGGAATGAAAATGCTCTTACCAACAACACACCGCGCAATGATGAAAGATGTCCTGAGTGTGGCAACAAGAGGCATGTTGGCGACTGCTGGAAGTGCTGAAATTGCGGAAAGCTTGGACACAAAGTCGAAAGGTGTAAGAAGGGAATCATTTGCTTCAACTGTGATACAGGGCTTTTACCTAGTAAGAAAATTAAAAGTTCGTTGTGTTGGTCTAATCGAATTGATCTAGGTTCTCTATGCGACTCAGCTGTTCTTTGGTGGAAACAAAAATGTGTCGTTGTAGTATAGTGGTAAGTATTCCCGCCTGTCACGCGGGTGACCCGGGTTCGATCCCCGGCAGCGGCGCCATTTGATACAGGGCTTTTACCTAGTAAGAAAATTAAAAGTTCGTTGTGTTGGTCTAATCGAATTGATCTAGGTTCTCTATGCGACTCAGCTATTCTTTGGTGGAAACAAAAATGTGTCGTTGTAGTATATTAAAAGTGCAAAAACAATTAAGTAAAAGTGTAATTAAAGTAAATCTAAAACTAATTAAGGGTAAAAATGTGCAAGTATTTAAAACGCGACTAAAATTAAAGGGCACTAAACGTAAATAATGCTAACTTAAATCTAACTAAGGCAAACTTAAAACGCAACTAAAACTTAAACTAATGCAAGGCTAAAATAAAGCTAAGACAAAATTAACTTAAAATGCGATTAAGGAAAAAGGTGGGAAAAATAAAGCTTGAAAATAAAAGACAGAAACTTAAAAACAGATACTAACAAAAACCTGAAAGGAACCCCTTGATCCAGAAGTTTTCTGAGTCGGAACTTGTTGATTCGGAACTCTTCCGAATGAATGCTTGACTCGGAACTTTTTGAGTTCCGAATAAACCTTCGTGATCCGTAACTTTTTGAGTTCCGAATAAACCTTGGTGATCCGGAACTTTTCGTTCGGAAGTCTTGACCCGGAAGATTTCGTCCGGAACATTCGTTCGGAAGTTTTCGTCCGGAACTTTCGTCCGGAAGTCTTGACTCGGAAGATTCGTTCGGAACTTCTAAAGTTCCGAATGAATTTGCTGATCCGGAACTTTCCCTTGGTCCGGAAGTTTTCGTCCGGAAGTTTTCCGGATGAAGCTTGACTCGGAACTTTTAAAGTTCCGAATGAAAGCCTTTCTTCTCTTGGCTCGGAACTTTACCTGGAAAGATCAGATACAGCAACAAACACCCCCGAAGAACAAGGGATCACAGTAACAAGAATCTAAACATAAATTTAACCAAAATCAACAAACGATTAAACTAAACTAATAACAAAACATTCAATAATCATAAACAAACAATCTAAATCAACAAAACTAACAAATTTAACCACAAATTATCAAAAACCCACTTGATCAAAATAAGAACATGAACATGAACACAACATAAACATAAAAATCAAAGATTAAGAAAGGTAGATAGGAGATTAACAAGATAAAATAAAGATTGACAAGAATTAAATGGAAACTTACTTGAAATTAAAGGAATTTAAGGTGCAAGACAAGGTATTTAAATTTGACAAGTATTTAAATGACATGAAATTTAAGGTGCAAGGTAAATAAATGGAAGACTAATTGTCACACTTAGCCAACAAAGAAAATAATTATCTAGCCTAAACTATATATAGGGGAGGATTAGGAAGCTTCCTCCCCTTCTTCCTTTTCTTTTAATTGCAAGATTAAGTCCTTCCTTCTTTAATCTTGTTTTAATTGCACCATTAGTCCTTTATTCTTCTAATCTTCTTTAAACTTGGACTTAAATGACTTTTGGCTCGGGATTTCTTTGAACTCGTCTTTAAATTCTTCAATAAATTAGACTTGAGTTTCTCGGCTTTTGATAAACTTCCGTCTTTTGACTTTTTCTTCGATAAATCTTCAGAATTGGTCTCGGACTTTCGTTATTTTTGCACTCTTGACTTCTTGACTTCGTCTATCATCTTTTTCTTCAATAAAAGTCCGTAAATGCCCGTGAATTCCCGTGTTTTCTCCACTTTTCACCTTTTCGTCCTAAATCACAACAAAAACACAAACCACGCATAATTCCGACATAAAAGACATAAAATACACGTTTTGGCTCGGTTATTAATGTAATTAAGTGGTAGAAAGGATGGGTGTTTACACACCTATCAAACTGTAATGAAGAAGGTCATAAGAAATTGGATTGCCCTAAGTTGAAAGCGATTGTACCAGGAAGAAACTCCCAGGGTGGTGCTTATCAACTTGGAACAGTGGAAGTGAAGAAAGAGGATCCGAATGTCGTTACTGGTACGTTTTTACTCAACAATCATAATGTTGTTGCTTTATTTGATTCGGGTGTTGATAGGAGCTTTGTATCCACTAAATTTAGTGCCCTTATTAACATTGAACCTGTTGAGATAAATACCAGTACGAAGTGGAATTAACTGATGGTAAATTAGTGAAAACTAATAAGCTATTAGAAGGATGCTCTCTAAATCTCTTAAACTATTCCTTTCCGATTGATTTGATGTTGATAGAATTAGGTAGTTTTGATATTATTATTGGTATGGATTGGTTATCGTTGAATAATGCTACTATTTTATGTGGAGAAAAGAAGGTTAAGATTCCTCTTAGGAATAGGACGTTAGTAATTGATGGTAATCGAGGTGAATCACGTTTGAAAATCGTTTCATGTATTAAAGTCCAAAAGTACATCAGGAATGGTTGCGAGTTATTCTTAGCTCAAGTGACCAGGAATGAGTCTAAGGAGAAACGATTGGAAAATGAACCTGTTATCTATGAATTTCCTGAGGTATTTCCTAAAGATTTACCCGGACTTCCGCCGATAAGGCAAGTTGAGTTTCGAGTCGATTTAATTCCTGGTGCTGCACCGGTGGCACGTGCGCCTTACCGATTAGCACCTTATGAATTAATTGAATTATCTGAACAACTTAAGGAGTTGTCTGATAAAGATTTTATTCGACTGAGCTCGTCGCCTTGGGGAGCTCCAGTCTTGTTCGTTAAGAAGAAGGATGGATCTTTTCGTATGTGCATTGATTATAGGGAACTGAATAAGTTGACAATTAAAAATCGATATCCTTTACCAAGGATTGATGATTTGGTTGATCAACTACAAGGATCTAGTTTGTATTCTAAGATAGATTCGCGGTCTGGATATCACCAACTTCGCGTCCATGAAGAAGATATTCCTATAACTGCATTTAGAACTCGTTATGGACACTATGAATTTCAAGTAATGCCATTTGGGTTAACTAACGCACCTGCGGTCTTCATGGATCTAATGAACCGAGTGTGCAAACCCTACTTGGACAAATTTGTGATTGTGTTTATTGACGATATTTTAATCAATTCGAAGAATGAAGACGAACATGGAGAACATTTAAGGATTATCTTGAGTTTGTTAAAGGATGAAAGGTGGTATGCTAAGTTTTCCAAATGTGATTTTTGGTTAGATTCTGTGCAATTTCTTGGTCATGTGATTAACGAAGATGGAATTCATGTTGATCCTGCAAAGGTTAAAGCCATTAAGAATTGGTCTGCACCGACAACGCCAACGGAAGTGCGACAATTCTTGGGATTGGCTGGCTATTATAGGCGATTCATGAAAGAATTTTCTTTAATAGTTAAACCCTTGACTAAGCTTACCCAGAAGAACAAACCTTTCGTTTGGGGAAGTGAAGAAGATGGAGCATTTCAGATATTGAAGCAAAAATTATGTAGTGCGCCAATTCTATCATTACCCTACGGAAGTGAAGATTTTGTAGTATATTGTGATGCATCTCTTAGAGGTTATGGAGCTGTGTTGATGCAGCAAGAAAAGGTAATAGCTTATACTTCTAGGCAATTAAGGAAGAATGAGGAGAATTATACTACTCATGATCTTGAGTTAGGAGCTGTAGTCTTTGCTCTTAGGTTATGGAGACATTATCTGTATGGCACCAAGTGTCGGTATTCACCGATCACAAAAGCCTACAGTATATTCTCGATCAAAAGGAATTGAACATGAGGCAACGAAGATGGATAGAACTGTTAAGTGATTATGATTGTGATATAAAATATCACCCACGAAAAGCAAATGTTGTTGCTGATGCATTAAGTAGAAAAGATAGAGAGCCTATCAGGGTACGTTCTCTAGTCTTGACCGTGCATAATAATTTGCCTGAGAAAATTAGAAATTGATAGGTGTGTAAACACCCATCCTTTTTACCACTTAACTACAATAACAACCAAGCCAAAACGTGTATTTTATGTCGTAAATGTCGGAATTATGCGTGGTTTGTGTTTTTGTTGTGATTTTAGGATCAAAATGTTGAAAGGGAAGAAAACACGGCATTCACGGGCTTTTATCGAAGAAAAAGACAAAAGACAAAGTCAAGAAATCAAGAGTGCAAAAAGAACGGAAGTCCAAGACCAATTCTGAAGATTTATCGAAGAAAAAGTCAAAAGACGGAAGTTTACTAAAAGCCGAAGAACTCAAGTCTAATTTATTGAAGAATTACAAGACGATTTTAAAGAAATCTCGAGACAAAGTCGTTAAAGTCAAAGAATTAAGAAGATTAAGGACTTAATGATGCAATTAAAGAAAGAAGAAAGAGGGGAGGAAGCTTCCTAAGCACCTCCCTAATCCTCCTATAAATAGATTAGATTTCATTTGATTTCATTTTGTTGGCTAGAGTGACACTAGTTCTTCCATTTTCATTTCCTTGCACATTTAAATACATGTCATTTACTTAATTGTCAAATTTAAATACTTGTCTTGCACCTTTAATTCCTTTATTTCAAGTAAGTTTCCTTTTTATTATTGTTAATCTTTACTTTTTATTGTCAATCTTCTATCTTCCTTTCTTATTTGATCTTTAATCTTTATGCTTTATCATGTTCATGTTTTTGATGTTTTATTGATTTGATTAAAGTGGTTTTGATTATTTTGATTAGTATTGTTAGTTTGATTGTTTTGGATTGTTTATTTATGATTAGTAGATGTCATTTGGTTAGTCTTGCTTAATCTTTTGGTTTGATTTGATTGATCTAGATTAGATTCGTGTTATTTTTGTTTCTCCTTGTTCTTCGCTGTTTCTGATCTTCCAGGTTATTCCGAATCAAGACTTTATTCCGAATCAAGGTTTGTTTGTTGGTTATTCCGGATCAAGATGTTTGTTCCAAATCAAGGTTTTGTTAAGAATATTCCGAACCAGTGGAATATTCCGTATCAGTGTGGTATTCCGAATCAGCAAAGTTATTCCGAATAAAGGACTTATTCCGGATAAAGTGACATATTCCGGATCAAGGTCTTTCATTCGGAATAATTGATATTCCGGATCAGCTGTTCATTCGGAACATTCCGGATGAAGGTGTTGTTGTGAAATATTCCGAATCAAATTTCTTCCGGATCAAGGTTTGTTCATTCAGAACATTCCGAACGAAGGGTTTGAGGATTTATTCCGGATCAACAATTTCTTCCGAATCAAAGGTTTTCATCCAGAATAGTGAGTATTCCGGATAAGTGACATATTCCGGATGAACCATTATTCCGAGTGAAGCAAATATTCCGGATCAAGGAGTAATTGTTCCGAATGAGTGTTTTATGTTGATTATTCCGAACGAAGAAGAATTATTCCGGGTGAAGGTGACATTCCGAACGAGTAATTATTCCGAGTGAGGTATTTTTTGTTTATTTTAAGTTTTAATTTTTATTTTTTAAACTTTACTGTTCCTGCCTTTTTACTTAGTCGCACTTTAAGTTTATTTGCCTTAGATTTATTTTAAGCCTTGACTTAGTTTAAGTTTTAGTTGCGTTTTAAGTTTTCCTTTAGGATAGTTTTAAGTTTGCGTTAATTACTTTAACTGCCTTTTAATTTTCGACACGCTTTTAAATTCTTGTCATTTATTTTAAATTAGATTTAGATTTATATTTCCAGCTCTTTACTTTAAAGTCTCGCACTTTTAATATACTACAACGACAAAACTTTTGTTTCCACCAAAGGACAGCTGAGTCGCATAGTTAACCAGTTATCAATTCGATTAGACATACATCAACGAACATATAATTTTTATACGGGCAAAAGCCTTGTATTAAATGGCGCCGCTGCCGGCTCTTTTCGTAAAGATTAACGGTTTTCTGTGAGAGACGCGTTGCTTTTTTGGGATCCGTTCATTCGTGAGCGTTATTTTCTTGCTTAAAAAATTTAAAAAAACCCATAAAAATTAAAAATTGTTAAAAATCCATAAAAATAAAAATTTTCAAAAATCCAAAAAAAAATTATTTTTATCTTTAAAGTGTATATATTCTATTTGTGTTTGGTTTCTTTTTCTTTTGTCTTTGCAGGTGTATGCGTACTAGATCTTCTACTTATCCAGAGCCCGAGACTCGAGAAGATTTAGATATGGCAGGTGTGAACAATAACAATAATCCACCGCACCTCAACAATAACAACAACAATGTTCTTCCACAGCCCGATTTTCGGACAATGGAGGAGCTTTGTCAACCCACAATGTTTGGCTGAGGAGGACCGATTGCGCCGATGCAAATCACGGCTCCAGAGTTTTCGTTGAAGCATCACATGATCCAGCAAGTGGAAACTAATCCATTCGCCGGAATGCCTGATGATGATGCCAACAAACACCTCGACAAATTCATTACTATCACTCAAAGCATGAAGTTGCCCGGTGCCACAATGGATGTCCTTCGCCTTCAACTCCTTCCACATACTTTATCACACCACGCCGAGAAATGGTTTGATCGTCTCCCGAAGAATTCCATTCATACTTGGGATGACATGACTCAACGCTTTTTGTCGCGCTACTTTCCACCATCCATGGTCACGAGCCTTCGAAATCAAATCAGCGGTTTCATGCAAGAACCCGATGAATCTATATTTGATGCTTGGGAAAGATATAATTTTTTGATCGATCGTTGTCCAAACCACAACATGCTCCCTGTGACCTTAATTGATACTTTCTACAACGGTTTGACTTTTCGTGATCGTGATACGATTAATGCAGCCGCCGGTGGCACATTTATGAAAAGGAGACCCGAGGAGTGTAGAAAGCTTATTGAGAACCTGACTACTCATCACAAAAATTGGGATTCCTCCGCTTCTTCAAGGAACAACCAGAGAGTCAATGTTTCTTCTACTTCAGCAAACCCCGACATGACCGAATTCACCCGCATGATGGCCGAAATGAACAAAAATATCTTGCTTCTCGCTACAAATCAACAACAACAAGTTAAAGTGGTAGCCAATCCTTGTGAGACATGCGGTGGTCCTCACTCATACACTGATTGTCCTTCTACTCAAGGAAATCCGGAAAACGTGTATGCGGCTTATGGTAATTATTCACCGGAAAATTACCAAGCCCGACCTCAAGGGGATTGAAATTTGCTGAGTTACCGGTCCAACAACTATCTTTCACCCGGTTTTTCTCCTCAAAACCAAAACCCCAACAACAACTACAATAGAAGCAACCAAATCCCACCTAGAGCTTCTAATCCTTATAACCCACCCGCTCAACAAGCCCCACCCATCAATCAAGATGTTGAAGCTTTAATGAAAACCCAAGGAGAGCAAATTAAGAATCTACAGAGCCAAATTATAAATTTGAAAGGGGATATCACTAAGCAAGGGAATGACATTAGATCCGAGCTTCGAGATAATATACAATCCTCCTTCAGCAATCAAACGAATGATTTGAAGAATATGCTGGCTAGTTTCTTACCCACCACTCAACCCTCTACTTCGAGTTCTCTACCTTCAAACACCGTCACCAACCCGAGAGCGAATGTGAGTGCTATTACTACCCGTAGTGAAGTTACTTTAGTAGGACCACCTATCCCGCCCCCATCATCTACACCTCCTCCACCACCATTTATCCCTACTACTCCCACACCTAGCATTAGTACACCATTACCGTCTCCGCCTCTTCGTGATGAAGTATCCAAGAAGAACCCTTCAACATCTCAACCTTCAACATCTCAACCTTCACCTGTTATGCCTCCACCACCCACCCCAGCATTCCTTACCCTTCTCGACTCAACAAGGCTCGAAGTTTGACAAAGAATGACCTTCAAGTCGCTAACTTTTTGGAAAAGATAGCCGGAATGAAAATCACCTTTACCCTTGTTGAAGCTCTTGCTCAAATGCCATAATTTGTCAAGATGTTTAAGGAATTTCTTAATAAGAAGGAGAAGATGGTCGAGTTTGTTAATACTCGATTGAATGAAAATTGTTCTGCCATCCTTCTTAAAGAACTTCCGGAGAAACTTGGAGATCCCGGTCGTTTTGTGCTACCTTGTACTTTTAACCAAACTGAAAAATTTACTGCCTTAGCCGATATCGGGGCAAGTATTAATTTGATGCCTTTAAGTGTTTGGAAAAAGTTATCATTGCCCAACCTTACACCCACCAAAATGACTCTTGAGCTAGCCATTCGCACTCTCGCTTACCCCGTTGGTATTGCTGAAGATGTGTTCATTAAAGTTGGCACATTCACTTTTCCGCTCGACTTCGTCGTTGTTGATTATGAAATGGACCCTCGTATTCCGTTAATACTTGGACGCCCATTTTTGAGAACCGGTAGAGCTTTAATTGATGTTGATAAATGTGAACTCATCTTAAGAGTCGGGGATGATGCACAAGTTTTTGATATGGGGAAGCTTACAAGTAAATCCTATGGAAGATAATCAGTGAATATGATTAATGTGCTTGATGATTTTATCGTCTACAACAATCCTCTATTCGATTCTTGCAATGATAATCCACTGTTTCAAGATGATGTGGATGATTCTCTCTCCAATTTGGAACCTTCATCCATATATGATTCTCCACCGATCTTTGATGCTTATAATGATGATTCTAGCTCCGATGGGGATGATTATGATGATTTTACTTCCGAGTATCCCGACATGCCCACTTATGATGATTTTGATGAGGCCGATACTCTTTCGAGTGATTCTTCTTATGATGAAGATCCTCCGCCTACATCACTTAATCCTACTTTGGATGACTACTCATTTGAGGAAGACTTATCTACTTTTCTCAATACATACTTCCCTCATGAGAGTGATGCACCTCCTTTAGACTTTGATGATTTTAGTCTTGATCCTACTTCGGATTTGAAGAAAATTCTTTCAAAGGAGAAGCAACCGGACGACACCAACATCCGCAGCACGTATGTTTTGACACCTCTTTGTCCACCTTCTGAGGACGAGGTTGTGCATTTTCTTAGCAGATCATCTTCAAATTCTGCTGAGCCTGAGTGCTATTTTCCCCTAAAGGAAAAGGTGTTCGACCCCGGTATCGATATTCTTCAGCCATCTCAGTATCCATCTGATGAAATAAAAGGAAAGATTTTTGGAACTACTGAAGATATGCTTGCACCTCACCATACTTGCTTCCACCGTGCTCCATCTTTGCTTAAGAGAACCTTGCCTATCCTTCTTTGGCTTGCCTTGTTCGCCTTAAGCTTCTGTTATTTGATGGACGAAAACTATGTCTTTGATCCCGGTGGATGTGTTTCATGCTTCTTCCTATGATAATCAAGGTCGAGTCATGCTCACGACTCGGTGAACAAAAATCAAGCGCTTCTTGGGAGGCAACCCAAGTATCTATCTTTTCGCTATTTATATCCTAAGTGTAGGGGAGACCCGTTGGTGTTTGCTATTTCCTCTCTTCTCCTCTCATATTCAGGGATTCGAGCGCTCAATGATCCACTCTTGATGATTTTTGACGACCCGTGATTTCGTTCCCATTTTCCTGGTTCTATCCTAAACTCTTTTCGTTTCACTATTTTATATTTTCCAATATTAAAATAGGAATCTCGTTAGTTGTCTTTCCTTACCAAGATTTAAACAAAGTGCACTAATGTTCTGGGTTTTACTCAGTTAAAAAGTTCTTTGTCGTATGTCTAATCGAATTGATACTGGATAACTATGTGACTCAGCTGTCTTTGGTGAAACAAAAGTTGTGTCGTTGTAGTAAAATTAAAGGTGCAAAACTTTAAGGTAAAGAGCAGGTAAAGTAAATCTAAATCTAATTTAAAATAAATGACAAGAATTTAAAAGCGTGACGAAAATTAAAAGGCACTAAAAGTAAATGGGAAATTTAAGTAAATAACGAAAACTTAAAACTATCTAAGGCAAACTTAAAACGCAACTAAAACTTAAAATAAGGCAAGGCTAAAATAAATCTAAGGCAAGTAATCTTAAAGTGCGACTAAGGAAAAAGGCGGGAAAAATAAAGATTGAAAATTAAAAATTAAAAACAGAAACTTAAAAGAAACTGAAAACAGCTCATTCGGAATAATACCCTCATTCGGAATAAACATTCATCCGGAATGTCACCTTCTTTCGAAATGTTCTTCTTTACTCGGAATATTTACCCAAAACCTTGATACGGAATATATTCCGAATGAATACCCCTTGATCCGGAATATTGAATATCCCGGATGAACAAAACTTTGATTCGGAACTTTTGCTTGGTTCGGAACTTTGATTCGGAACTTTGCTGATTCAGAACTTTGATTCGGAACCTTGCTGATTCGGAACTTTGATTCGGAACATTGATTCAGAACTTTGCTGATTCAGAACTCCCTTGATTCAGAACTTCCTTGATTCATAACTCCCTTGCTTCAAAACTTTCTGAACAAATCTTTGATCCGGAATATATGCTTTGCTGGTCCTTGATTCGGAATACCTAGGGAAACATAAACCACGTAGAACACGGGGAACAAAAAAGAAACGAATTTGGACAAAATAATCAAAAACAAACCAAAAGATTAAATCAAACTAACCAACAATGATCAACTAATGATAATCAAACAAACCAAATCAATAAAACTAACAATACTAATCACAATAATCAAAACTCACTTGAATCAAATAAATAAAAAATCAAAAACATGAACATGAACAATAAACATAAAGATTAAGATCAAACAAGAAAGGAAGATAGGAGATAAACAATAAAAGTAAAGATTGAAAATAATTAAAAAGAAACTTACATGAAATTAAAGGTATTTAAGGTGCAAGACAATTAATTAAATGACATGTAATTAAAGTGCAAGGTAATTAAAATGGAAGAACTAATTGTCACTATTAGCCAACAAAATGAAATGAAAACACTAATGATCTATTTATAGGGGAGATTAGGGAGGTGCTTAGGAAGCTTCCTCCCCTCTTTCTTCTTTCCTTAATTGCATGATTAAGTCCTTGTCTTCTTAATCTTTTGACTTTAACGACTTTGTCTCGGGATTTCTTTAAACTCGTCTTGTAATTCTTCAATAAATTAGACTTGAGTTCTTCGACTTTTAGTAAACTTCCGTCTTTTGACTTTTTCTTCGATAAATCTTCAGAATTGGTATTGGACTTCCGTTCTTTTTGCACTCTTGATTTCTTGACTTCGTCTTTCGTCTTTTTCTTTGATAAAAGCCCGTGAATGCCCGTGTTTTCTCCCCTTTTCACAATTTCGTCCTAAATCACAACAAAAACACAAACCACGCATAATTCCGACATTTACGACATAAATTACACGTTTTGGCTCGGTTATTATTGTAGTTAAGTTGTAAAAAGGATGGGTGTTTACACACCTATCAAATCCCCTACACTTGACCATTGCAATGTCCTCATGCAATGCATTAGTTACAAAGCACGTTTACACTTTCCATCATAATCAATCCACATTGGCCTTTATTAAAGAGATAGAAAATTATAAACATTCAAAGTAAAGAAATCAAAAACATACCTTAGGGTTTTGGAAATGTCATGAATGATCATCATCCTCAGGTTTTCACTTTCTCCAAACCAAGCTTAAAAACGAGATCATTGTTATTATAAGTTAGCAAACTAACACGAACTCATGTGGGCCAATTATTTACTTAGACTCCCTTATTCCTAGGTGTATCTCTTATATTTTATTGTTGTCTTGAATGTTCACGAGGATGCATTGTTGACTTATTTCGATAGTTATTTAGGCTAAAAATAAAGTGGGACGATTTAATCAATAGTTAGCTAAAGGACAAAATCTTTTAAAACTGCTTATTGGGACCTCATAAAGTTCATATCTTGGCATAACTCGCTTCGCGATTTGAGACCTTTCTCGGACCGATATTTGGCAGCGACTTCATACTTCAAATCTTGAGAGACGTTCATGAAATAATGGTCTTCTCTTCAAATAGGAATTTCTTCACTTGAAGTTTTGAGAGATTCTTCATATTTGGACCACGACTTCTTCATTTTTCTCTAATCATTACTTTGGACTTTGATATACAACGATCCGCCTCCTTTTTGGACTTGGATCTATTTATCCTCATACCTTGTTAGGGCCTTTTTGGATACACTTCTCCATGATCTTTACGGGAGTATTTGCTTTTCGTCGTGTGTCTCGATCCTTCATATTGATTTTTGATAAATGATTCTTCACATCACTTTTGGATCTTTAGCAACAAAATGTAGCCCTCATGCCTTGTTAGGGCCTTTTCGGACTCGCCAATCTTCGTATCCCGCTTCAATAAGTTATGCCTTGGCTATGAACTCTAATCCATACAGAGCAACTTTTAAACGATCTTGGGCTAGAAGCTAAGTAACTTTTCAAATCGTACAACCTTATTTATTGCAGATAAATTTATTAGCAAGCGATGGGAGAATAGGCTTATAATTAACTCACATAAATTCAAGAAAGAATACCAAACTTATAATTGACTCTATCATCTCTCGTTCTCCACAGTTTAAAATCTCAAGGAATGAGACTCGTGAATGCTTAGCCTATTAAATCAAAGTTTTGGGTTTTCGAGTCATCTATAGGATCTTGCAAACTCTTAGACTTTTTCAAGTTTAGAAATCGCGTTTTAAAGTTCCCTTGATAAACAACTCTCTAGGATAAATTATAGGAACTTGCGAAAAGTTCTTGTTCTTAACCCGTGAGAGTTAAGACTTTCGCGTTTTATAGCTCCCTATATAAAAGCCTAGCAAAACTTGACTTAAACACGTTAAGGATACTAGCTAGAGTAAACTTAGATAAGTAAACTCGGGTTGAGTCAAAAGATTCACAACGTTTGAATATTAAAACCACTTTATTAAAAATTTATTCTAGCAAGGAAAGAAAATAACTATACAAAGGTAAAAACTAATAGGCCAAAATAGATCAAAATTTTTGAAAAATGTCGAAAAATTGATTTTTCGGTTAAAATAAGGACAAATACAAGGAAAAGGCCACTTAACTTCGATAGAAGTCCCCCCTACACTTAATATAAACATTGTCCTCAATGTTTAAGCATGTGGGAGTAAACCCCCCTACACTTAGGAAATTGTGCACGTTGTTTAAATCTCGCGAAGGAAAAGACCACTAACGAGATTCGTATTTTAATATTGGAAAATATAAAATAGTGAATCGAAAAGAGTTTAGGATAGAACCAGGAAGATGGAAACAACGGAATCACGAGTCGTCAAAAATCATCAAGAGTGGATCATTGAGCACTCGAATCCCTGAATATGAGAAGAGAGGAAATAGCAAACACCAACGGGTCTCCCCTACACTTAGGATAAAGAAAGCTAAAAGATAGATGCATGGGTTGCCTCCCAAGAAACTCTTGATTTTTTGTTCACCGAGTCGTGAGCCTGACTCGATCTTGATTACCATAGGAAGAAGCATGAAACATATCCACCGGGATCAAAGACATAGTTTTCGTCCATCAAACAACACAAGCTTAAGGCGAACAAGGCAAGCCAAAGAAGAGTAGGCAAGGTTCCCTTAAGCAAAGATGGAGCACGGTGGTAGCAAGGGTGAAGAGGTGCAAGCAGATTTCCATAAGTTCCAAAGATTTTTCCTTTTATTTCATCAGACAGATACTGAGATGGCTGAAGAATATCGACACCGGGGTCGAACACCTTTTCCTTTAGGGGAAAATATCACTCAGGCTCAGCAGAATGTGAAGAAGATCCGCGAAGAAGATGCACAACCTCGTCCTCAGAAGGTGGACAAAGAGGTGTTAAATCATACGTGCTGCGGATGTTGGTGTCGTCCGGTTGCTTCTCATTTGAAAGAATTTTCTTCAAATCCGTAGAAGGATCAAGACTATAATCATCAAAGTCTAAAGGAGGAGCATCACTCTCATGAGGGAAGTAGGTATTGATAAAAGTAGAAAAGTCTTCCTCAAATGAGTAATCATCCAAAGTAGGATTAAGCATGGATGGCGGAGGATCTTCATCATGAGAAGAATCACTCGAAAGAGTATCAGCCTCTTAAAAATCATCATAAGTGGGCATTTCGGGATACTCGGAAGTAAAATCATCATAATCATCCGTATCTGAGCTAGAATCATCATCATAAGCATCAAAGATCGGTGGAGAATCATATATTGGTGAAGGTTCCAAATTGGAGAGAGAATCATCCACATCATCTTGAAACAGTGGATTATCATTGCAGGACTCGAATAGAGGATTGTTGTAGATGACAAAATCATCGAGCACATTAATCATATTCGCTGATTCTCTTCCATAGGATTTGCTTGTAAGCTTTCCCATTTCAAAAACTTGGGCATCATCCCCGACTCTTAAGATGAGCTCACATTTATCCACATCAATTAAAGCTTTACAGGTTCTCAAAAATGGGCGCCCAAGTATTAACGGAATACGAGGGTCCATTTCATAATCAACAACGATGAAGTCGACCGGAAAAGTAAATGTGTCAACTTTAATGAACACATCTTCGGCAATACCAACGGGGTAAGCGAGAGTGCGATTGGCTAGCTCAAGAGTCATTTTGGTGGGTGTAAGGTCGGGCAATGATAACTTTTTCCAAACACTTAAAGGCATCAAATTAATACTTGCCCTGAGATCGGCTAAGGCAGTAAATTTGTCAGTTTGGTTAAAAGTAAAAGGAAGCACAAAACGATCGGGATCTCCAAGTTTCTCCGGAAGTTCTTTAAGAAGGACGGCAAAACAATTTTCATTCAATCGAGTATTAACAAACCCGGCCATCTTCTCCTTCTTGCTAAGCAATTCCTTAAACAAACAAATTTAGGCATTTGTGCTAGAGCTTCAACAAGGGGAAAAGTGACAGTCATATCCGAAACTTTCTTCAAATAGTTTGACACTTGAATGTCATCCTTGGTGTGCATTTTGGCCTTGCCTAAGCGAGATGGATAAGGAATATTGGGTTTGGGTGGTGAAGGTGTAGGTGTAGGAGGTAAAGGTTGAGATGTTGAAGGTGGGGTTGGTGGAGGATTCTTGGTGGGTACTTCATCACGACGAGGCGAAGACGGTAATGGTGTACTAATACTAGGTGTAGGAGTAGTAGGGATAAATGGTGGTGAAGGAGGTGTAGATGATGGGGGCGGGATAGGTGGTCCTACTAAAGTAACTCCACTACGGGTAGTAATAGCACTCACATTCGCTCGCGGATTGGTGACGGTGTTTGAAGGTAGAGAACTCGAGATAGAGGTTGAGTTGTGGGCAAGAAACTAGCCAGCATATTCTTCAAATCATTCGTTTGATTGCTGAAGGAGGATTAGATATTATCTCGAAGCTCGGATCTAATGTCATTCCCTTTCTTGGTGATATCTCCTTTCAAATTAATAATTTGGCTTTGTAGATTCTTGATTTGCTCACATTGGGTTCTCATTAAGGCTTCAACATCTTGATTGAAGGGTGGGGCTTGTTGAGCGGGTGGGTGATAAGGATTAGAAGCTCTAGGTGGGATTTGGTTGCTCCTAGTGTAATTATTATTGGGGTTTTGGTTTTGAGGAGAAAACCCAGGTGAAAGGTAGTTGTTGGACCGGTAACTTAGCAAATTTCTATCCCCTTGAGGTCGAGCTTGGTAATTTTCCGGTGAATATTTACCATAAGCCGCATACACGTTTTCTGGATTCCCTTGAGTAGAAGGACAATCAGTGTATGAGTGTGGACCGCCGCATGTCTCACAAGGATTGGCTACCGCTTTAACTTGTTGTTGGTTTGTAGCGAGAAGCAAGATATTTTTATTCATTTCAGCCATCATGCGGGTGAATTCAGTCATATCGGGGTTTGCTGAAGTAGAAGAAACATTGACTCTCGGATTGTTCCTTGAAGAAGCGGAGGAATCCTAGTTTTTGTGATGAGTAGTCATGTTTTCAATAAGCTCTCTACACTCCTCGGGTCTCCTTTTCATAAATGTGCCACCGGCGGCTACATTAATCGTATCACGATCATGAAAAGTCAAACCGTTGTAGAAAGTATCAATTAAGGTTACAGGGAGCATGTTGTGGTTTAGACAACGATCGATCAAAACACTATATCTTTCCCAAGCATCAAAAAGAGATTCATCGGGTTCTTGCATGAAACCGCTGATTTGATTACGAAGGCTCGTGACCATGGATGGTGGAAAGTAGCGCGACAAAAAGCGTTGAGTCATGTCATCCCAAGTATGAATTGAATTCTTCGGGAGACGATCAAACCATTTCTCGGCGTGGTGTGATAAAGTATGTGGAAAGAGTTGAAGGCTAAGAACATCCATTAATTATGTGGTGTGATAAAGTTTATCTTCACGAAAAGAGCCGGCAGCGGCGCCATTTTAATGTTCTGGGTTTTACTCAGTTAAAAAGTTCTTTGTCGTATGTCTAATCGAATTGATACTGGTTAACTATGTGACTCAGCTATCTTTGGTGAAACAAAAGTTGTGTCGTTGTAGTAAAATTAAAGGTGCAAAACTTTAAGTAAAAGAGCAGGTAAAGTAAATCTAAATATAATTTAAAATAAATGACAAGAATTTAAAAGCGTGACGAAAATTAAAAGGCACTAAAAGTAAATGGGCAATTTAAGTACATAACGCAAACTTAAAACTATCTAAGGCAAACTTAAAACGCAACTAAAACATAAAATAAGGCAAGGCTAAAATAAATCTAAGGCAAGTAATCTTAAAGTGCGACTAAGGAAAAAGGCGGGAAAAATAAATCTTGAAAATTAAAAATTAAAAACAGAAACTTAAAAGAAACTGAAAACAGCTCATTCGGAATAATACCCTCATTCGGAATAAACATTCATCCGGAATGTCACCTTCGTTCGGAATGTTCTTCTTTACTCGGAATATTTACCCAAAACCTTGATTCGGAATATATTCCGAATGAATACCCCTTGCTCCGGAATAATGAATATTCCGGATGAACAAAACTTTGATTCGGAACTTTTGCTTGGTTCGGAACTTTGATTCGGAACTTTGCTGATTCGGAACATTGATTCGGAACCTTGTTGATTCAGAACTTTGATTCGGAACTTTGATTCAGAAATTTGCTGATTCAAAACTCCCTTGATTCAGAACTTCCTTGATTCGGAACTCCCTTGATTCGGTACTTTCTGAACAAATCTTTGATACGGAATATATGCTTTGCTGGTCCTTGATTCGGAATACCTGGGGAAACAGAAATCACGAAGAACACGGGGAACAAAAAAGAAACGAATTTGGACAAAATAATCAAAATCAAACCAAAAGATTAAATCAAACTAACCAACAATGATCAACTAATGATAATCAAACAAACCAAATCAATAAAACTAACAATACTAATCACAATAATCAAAATCCACTTGAATCAAATCAATAAAAAATCAAAAACATGAACATGAACAATAAACATAAAGATTAAGATCAAACAAGAAAGAAAGATAGGAGATAAACAATAAAAGTAAAGATTGACAATAAGTAAAAAGAAACTTACTTGAAATTAAAGGTATTTAAGGTGCAAGACAATTAATTAAATGACATGTAATTAAAGTGCAAGGTAATTAAAATGGAAGAACTAATTATCACTATTAGCCAACAAAATGAAATGAAAACACTAATGATCTATTTATAGGGGAGATTAGGGAGGTGCTTAGGAAGCTTCCTCCCCTCTTTCTTCTTTCCTTAATTGCATGATTAAGTCCTTGTCTTCTTAATCTTTTGACTTTAACGACTTTGTCTCGGGATTTCTTTAAACTCGTCTTGTAATTCTTCAATTAATTAGACTTGAGTTCTTCGGCTTTTAGTAAACTTCCGTCTTTTGACTTTTTCTTCGATAAATCTTCAAAATTGGTTTTGGATTTCCGTTCTTTTTGCACTCTTGATTTCTTGACTTCGTCTTTCGTCTTTTTCTTTGATAAAAGCCCGTGAATGCCCGTGTTTTCTCCCCTTTTCACAATTTCGTCCTAAATCACAACAAAAACACAAACCACGCATAATTCCGACATTTACGACATAAAATACACGTTTTGGCTCGGTTATTATTGTAGTTAAGTAGTAAAAAGGATGGGTGTTTACACACCTATCATGCACAATGTCCTAAGTGTAGGGAAGTTTACTCCCACATGCTTAAACATTGAGGACAATGTTTATATTAAGTGTAGGGGGACTTCGATCGAAGTTAAGTGGCCTTTTCCTTGTATTTGTCCTCATTTTAACCGGAAAATCAATTTTTCGACATTTTTCAAAATTTTTGATATATTTTGGCCTATTAGTTTTTACCATTGTATAGTTATTTTCTTTCTTTACTAATTTTAATAATGTGGTTTTAATTTTCAAACGTTGTGAATCTTTTGACTCAACCCGAGTTTACTTATCTAAGTTTACTCTAGCTAGTATCCTTAACGTGTTTGAGTCAAGTTTTGCTAGGCTTTTATATAGGGATCTTTAAAACGTGAAAGTCTTAACCCTTATTGGTTAAGAACAAGAACTTTTCACAAGTTCCTATAATTGATCCTAGAGAGTCGTTTATCAAGGGAACTTTAAAATGCGATTTCTAAACTTGAAAAAGTCTAAGAGTTTGAAAGATCCTATAGATGACTCGAAAACCCAAAACTTTGATTTAATAGGCTAAGCATCCACGAGTCTCATTCCTTGAGATTTTAAACTGTGGAGAACGAGAGATGATAGAGTCAATTATAAGTTTGGTATTCTTTCGTGAATTTATGTGAGTTATTATAAGCCTATTCTCCCATCGCTTGCTAATAAATTTATCTGAAATAAATAAGGTTGTACTATTTGAAAAGTTACTTAGCTTCTAGCCCAAGATCATTTAAAAGTTGCTCGGTAATGATTAGAGTTCATAGCCAAGGCATAACTTATTAAAGCGGGATGCGAAGATTGGCGAGTCCAAAAAGGTCCTAACAAGGCATGAGGGCTACATTTTTTTGCTAAAGATCCAAAGTGATGTGAAGAATCATTTATCAAAAATCAATATGAAGGATCGAGACACACGACGAAAAGCAAGTACTCCCCAAAATATCATGGAGAAGTCTATCCGAAAAGACCCTAGCAAGGTATGAGGATAAATAGATCCAAGTCCTAAAAGGAGGCGGATCGTTGTATATCAAAATCCCAATAAAGATTGGAGAAAAATGAAGAAGTCGTGGTCCAAGTATGAAGAATCTCTCAAAACTTCAAGTGAAGAAATTCCTATTATGAAGAGAAGACCATTACTTCATGAACGTCTCTCAAGATTTGAAGTATGAAGTCGCTGCCAATATCGGTCCAAGAAAGGTCTCAAATCGCGAAGCGAGTTATGCCAAGATATGAACTTTTTGAGGTCCCGAGAAGCAGTTTTAAAAGATTTTGTCCTTTAGCTAACTATTGATTAAATCGTCCCACTTTATTTTCAGACTTAATAACTATCAAAATAAGTCAAACAATGCATCCTTGTGATCATTCAAGACAACAATAAAATATAAGAGATACACCTAGGAATAAGGGAGTCTAAGTAAATAATTGGCCCACATGAGTTCGTGTTAGTTTGCTAACTTATAATAATAATGATCTCGTTTTTAAGCTTGGTTTGGAGAAACTGAAAACTTGAGGATGATGATCATTCATGACATTTTCAAAACCCTAAGGTATGTTTTTGATTTCTTTACTTGTTTGTTATTTTCTATCTTTTTAATAAAGGCCAACGTGGATGGATTATGATGAAAAGTGTAATCATGCTTTGTAACTAATGCATTGCATGAGGACATTGCAATGATCAAGTGTAGGGGATTTGATAGGTGTGTAAACACCCATCCTTTTTACCACTTAACTACAATAATAACCAAGCCAAAACGTGTATTTTATGTCGTAAATGTCGAAATTATGCGTGGTTTGTGTTTTTGTTGTGATTTTAGGATCAAAATGTTGAAAGGGAAGATAACAAGGCATTCACGGGATTTTATCGAAGAAAAAGACAAAAGACGAAGTCAAGAAATCAAGAGTGCAAAAAGAACGGAAGTCCAAGACCAATTCTGAAGATTTATCAAAGAAAAAGTCAAAAGACGAAAGTTTACTAAAAGCCGAAGAACTCAAGTCTAATTTATTGAAGAATTACAAGACGAGTTTAAAGAAATCCCGAGACAAAGTCGTTAAAGTCAAAGAGTTAAGAAGATTAAGGACTTAATGATGTAATTAAAGAAAGAAGAAAGAGGGGAGAAAGCTTCCTAAGCACCTCCCTAATCCTCCTATAAATGGATTATATTTCATTTCATTTCATTTTGTTGGCTAGAGTGACACTAGTTCTTCCATTTTCCTTTCCTTGCACATTTAAATACATGTCATTTACTTAATTGTCATATTTAAATACTTGTCTTGCACCTTTAGTTCCTTTAATTCAAGTAAGTTTCCTTTTTATTATTGTTAATCTTTACTTTTTATTGTCAATCTTCTATCTTCCTTTCTTATTTGATCTTTAATCTTTATGCTTTATGTTCATGTTCATGTTTTTAATGTTTTATTGATTTGATTAAAGTGGGTTTTGATTATTTAGATTAGTATTGTTAGTTTGATTGTCTTGGATTGTTTGTTTATGATTAGTAGATGTCATTTGGTTAGTCTTGCTTAATCTTTTGGTTTGATTTGATTGATCTAGATTAGATTCGTGTTATTTTTGTTTCTCCTTGTTCTTCGTTGTTTCTGATCTTCCAGGTTTTTCCGAATCAAGACTTTAATCCGAATCAAGGTTTGTTTGTTGGTTATTCTGGATCAAGCTGTTTGTTCCGAATCAAGGTTTTGATAAGAATATTCCGAACTAGTGGAATATTCCGGATCAGTGTGGTATTCCGAATCAGCAAAGTTATTCCGAATAAAGGACTTATTCCGGATAAAGTGACATATTATGGATCAAGGTCTTTCATTCGGAATAATTGATATTCCGGATCAGCTGTTTATTCGGAACAATCCGGATGAAGGAGTTGTTGTGAAATATTCCGAATCAAATTTCTTCCGGATCAAGGTGTGTTCATTCGGAACATTCCGAACGAAGGGTTTGAGGATTTATTCCGGATCAACAATTTCTTCCGAATCAAAGGTTTTCATTCAGAATAGTGAGTATTCCGGATAAGTGACATATTCCGGATGAACAATTATTCTGAGTGAAGCAAATATTCCGGATCAAGGAGTAATTGTTCCGAATGAGTGTTTTATGTTGATTATTCCGAACGAAGAAGAATTATTCCGGGTGAAGGTGACATTCCGAACGAGTAATTATTCCGAGTGAGGTATTTTTAGTTTATTTTAAGTTTTTAGTTTTTAATTTTTAAACTTTATTGTTCCTGCCTTTTTACTTAGTCGCACTTTAAGTTTATTTGTCTTAGATTTATTTTAAGCCTTGCCTTAGTTTAAGTTTTAGTTGCGTTTTAAGTTTGCCTTTATGATAGTTTTAAGTTTGCGTTAATTACTTTAATTGCCTTTAATTTTCGTCACGCTTTTAAATTCTTGTCATTTATTTTAAATTAGATTTAGATTTATTTTTCCTGCTCTTTACTTTAAAGTCTCGCACTTTTAATATACTACAACGACAAAACTTTTGTTTCCACCAAAGGATAGCTGAGTCGCATAGTTAACCAGTTATCAATTCGATTAGACATACATCAACGAACATATAATTTTTATACGGGCAAAAGCCTTGTATTAGAAATGCGCAATTAGAAGCCTGTAAGAAAGAAAATTTTGTTAATGAAGGGTTCTGAGGAGAAGGAGATCCTTTAGAGGTTAGAGCTGATATAGTGAAATGCTTAAGAGGTCATATGTGGATACCTAAGTTTGGAGGCTTAAGAGATTTGATTATGTTAGAATCCCATAAATCTAAATATTCCATTCATCCTGGATCTGATAAAATGTATCATGATTTGAAGAAGTTGTACTGGTGGCCGAATATGAAAGCTGATATTGCTATGTATGTTCTTCAATGCTTGACGTGTGCTAGAGTCAAAGCTGAACATCAAAAGCCATCATGACTACTTCAACAGCCAAAGATTCCTGAATGGAAGTGGGAGCGAATTACGATGGACTTTATCACTAAGCTTCCTAGAACATCATCTAGAAATAACTCGATTTAGGTCATTGTCGACAGACTGACCAAATCAGCACACTTCATTCCGGTTAAAAAGCAGTTCTCACTAGAGAAGCTGACTCATATTTATCTTGAGAATGTGGTATGCAAGCATGGAGTGCCTGTATCGATCATTTCAGATCGGGATCCTAGATTCGCATCGAATTTTTGGAAATCTCTCCAAAGATCTTTGGGAACGAATCTCGACATGAGCACTGCTTATCACCCCCAGACTGATGGGCAGAGTGAAAGAATGATACAAACACTAGAAGATATGTTGACATCTTGTGTGATAGATTTTGGTAAGAGTTGGGATAAACATTTGCCGTTAGCAGAGTTTTTATATAACAATAGTTATCATGCTAGTATTAAGGTTGCACCGTTTGAAGCTTTGTATGGTAGGAAGTGTAGATCTCCTGTATGTTGGAGTGAAGTTGGGGATACCCAACTCATGGGACCGGAATTGATCCGGGAGACTACGGAGATGATAGTTTAGATTATGAATAGGTTGTTGACTGCCCGTAGTAGACAGAAAAGTTACGCGAATGTGCGACGGAAACCGATGGAGTTTGAAGTGGGTGACCGAGTAATGTTGAAAGTATCGCCATGGAAAGGCGTCATAAGATTTGGAAAGCGGGGGAAATTAAATCCCCGCTACATTGGACCCTTTAAGATTTTATCTAGAGTAGGTCCAGTGGCTTACAAGCTAGAGTTACCCCAAGAACTTCATGGTGTTCACAACACATTCCACGTATCTAATCTAAAGAAATGTTTAGCAGTGAGTGATGAGAAAATTTCATTGGATAAGGTCCAAATTGATGAGAAGTTGCATTTTATCGAAGAAACCATAGAGGTTATGGATCGTAAGGTAAAGCAACCGAAATAAAGTTGGATACCTATCGTCAAGATCCGATGGAATTCAAAGCATGGACCAGAATTTAATGTTGGGAATAAAATGTAGCCAGTACACTTGAACGCTGACAAGAAGAAAACAAGCGTTGATAAGAAGAGAACAAGCGCTGACAGATCAAGCGTTGACAGGAAGAAGTCAAGCGTTGATAGGTTGAAGACAAGCACTGATAGAAAGATATGGTCTACGCGTATTATGTTTCTAGTTTGTTTCTAGTAAAGATATGATCAACAATGTATTTTCTATAATTATCTTTACCTAGAATAGCTGATACGTAGACTCTTGTACAAGGCTTCTTATATCTATAAAAGAAGACCTTTAAGTTATGTTTAAAATAAGTTTTTCATACGTTTAACACTTTCATTGTAAGCAAGTTTGTTATTATCAATCAAGTGAAAGTTTGTTTTACAACTTTTTGTGTGTTCTTGTTTGAGTGTTAATTTCGCATAACACTTAAATTATTTTATACATAAACAAAGTTTCTCTACGTGTTTAATTTGATCTAATCTCGTTTACACAAGCTAAATCGATCTAAGTTTAGGATCAACAAGTGGTATCAGAGCTTGTTGAGAAACTTTGATCTAAAAGAACACAAGAACCCTAAATCACCAAAAAACCCTAAATCACCAAAAAACCCTTATTTTCACAAAACCCTAAAAACATCATGTCTACTCCAGAAGTAACCTCCTCCTCCTCCTCAAACCACAACATCAAGATTCACATGCTAGATGTAGATAATTTTGAGATGTGGAAGTTTAACTTTGAGCAATATCTGCAAATCCATGACTATACTCTCTTGGAGATTATTGAATATGGAAACACATTCAATAAAGCTCAATAGATTGCAGATGCCATTGCTACAAGATCAGTTGTTCAAGGATGCTCTGAAGCAGATAAGAAAGAAAAACCTGAAGATGGTAGAGTTGTGTCTGCTGAGGACATAGCAAAGAGAAGGGTTGATATGAAAACCCTAAGCATTCTGAAACTCTATTTGGGACAAGAAAATCAGCACAAATACAGAGGTTATGAGTCTGCAAAAGATCTTTGGGCAGCCCTTGAAGTTGCCTATGATGGTAATGCTGATACGGTGGAAGAGAAAAAGAAGCAACTCTTGCATGAGTATGCTGTTTTTAAGGCTCACCCTAATGAGAAGCTAAGTAGTGTGAGAAGCAGACTTCTCGACATTACAAGTAAGCTGTCCTTCATGGGGACAGTGATTGGTGATGTTGACATTATTGCTACTTTTCTTAAAAGCCTTGCGTGATGCATGGAAGATTGAGGCAAGGTCTATAATTGCCAATAACACTCACAAAAGTTCTACTTTTGATGATGTTTACAACAAACTAAGGCTGTTGGAGAATGAAACTCTTTTGGATCATGGAAGCAAGACTACCAATGGAAACATGGCCTTCTTCTCACATAGTGAAGGTCAATTCGATCAGAAGGATTCATACATGCACCCAGTTACTGGATCAACATGTGTCAACACTTGATCATATCCTGTCAACGCCTCACATTCAGACGCTGACACATACAAAATTGACTCTCCAAGAGTTAAGCATGCTGGTATTGATCTAGATACTGTGTGTGCATACATTGCTTCATTTCCCAATGGTTCAGTGATTACTTATGAGGACCTTGAGCAAATAAGTGATGAGCATTTGGAGGAGATGGATATTAAGTAGAATATGGCTCTTGCAAGTATAAGAGCAAACAGATGGAATAGAAGATTCAATAAGAAGATGACTTTTAATGCAAAGGACACTACTGGATTTGATAAATCCAAGGTTGAGTGCTACAATTGTCATCGTATGGGGCACTTTATGAGAGAATGCAGATCTCCAAGAAGATCTGATGCTGGAAAACCCTCAAGCCAAATTGTTAAGGCTCAGGATCCTAAGGCCATGTTGGCAATGCAAGAAATTGATGGTATTGGATGGGACTGGAGCTATTTGGCTAAGGATGAGGAAGAGGATAAAGCTTTGGTTGCTGAGATAAAAGAAGAAGAGCATGTTCAATATGCTCTCATGGCACACTCCTCATCTTCATCAGACAATGAGGTATATGATGATGCTTTTTGTAGTAAGGGTTGTCGTTTAAATACTGAAAGACTTAACAAAGAGGTTTTAAGATTGTTAGGAGATGTGAGTACTGAGAGATGCAAGTTCTCTAACTATCAACTTGCTCTTACTCAAACTGAAAAGACTGTAGCTGAGTATAAGAAAATGGAGCTTGACCTAAAAGATAAAATCAATATCTTAAAACATGATTTAAATGCTAGTACTGATATTAGAAATATCATGGAGAGGGTCAATGCTGAACTACAGGCTAAGTTAGATGAGGCTATCAAGAATAAGGATAATGTAGACCTTAAAATTCAAAGATTTGATAAGGCCTCACAAACCCTAGGAGAATGTGTTAGTAAACAAAGGTATTCTAGGGACATAACTGGGATTGGGATGAAAGAGTATGCTGGTGTTCCACCACCAGCTGAGGACTTCTATGGTGTCCAAAGAAAGGACTTATCTTGGACTGGTTTACCAGAACTCCAAGAAGAGGAATTTATTCCTCCACCAAGAGTCCTTACCCCAGTAGAAGAATATAGGCAAAAGTTGACTGATTTGGATGAATGGAAGAAAGCCAACCTGATATGAGCAAAAACTCATATCAATTAATCAACAAAACACCCTAAAACACAAGGAAATTACCTAACTTTTGTGCTATAAAAGCAGTATTATGTGGTATGTTCTTTGTTTGTGCTCAAATAGGTAAGAAGGATACAATTTCAAGCAAACAAGAAGAAAATCAAGCTTAATTGGATGAAAAAGACAAAGAAGGATCAAAAGTGACAAGACTTTGGAGTGCAAGGACCTATCTTGACAACTTTACAAAGTTGAGGGGCTAAAGTGCAAAAATGTCAAAATCAAGATTAAAGTCAAATAAGGTCAACCTTCAAGTCAACTCAGTCAAAGGAGCTATTTGATCAAGTTTGCAAGTGGAAGGACTGAAATTGCCAAAGGAATGAAGATTCTAGCCTAAAATACCAAACTGCCAAGTACAAAGACCTTTTCTACCAACTTTGGAAAGTAACTTGTGCTTGATCCATGTGAAGAAGGCTTCAACCAATGAGGAACCAAGAAAAGAGTGACACGGATCACCACATCACCCCACTTACAGCCGCCACTCCTTTATTACCCAATCACAACAGTGCGATCCATAACTCTTCCTTTTGGCCAATCAAATTTCAGGAAATGGATAATGATCCATGTGCATATTTTTCCACCAACCACAGCCTGCCACGTATCATATTCTACAAACAAAATTGCCAGGATCGGGATTGAGCTAGAATTCATTTCAGAAGATGATATAAACATCAAAGTTGATCAAAATCAAGAGACGAATACAACCCAACAACTCAATTAACATGAAATCATTTCAATCAAAAATCCCCAAAAGTGTTCTTCACCTACAAAATTCAATCAAGCAGATTAGTCAACGTGGAAGCACTTGATTGGCTCTTACACGTCACCAACCCCAACTACTTCACATTTCCATTCTATAAATAGGCATAGGAGTTCTCATTTGTACATAGGTAGCTAGTGTGAAAACACACACACTAGAATTTAGTTCTCTCTCTCAATTCCTTTAGTAGTTGTAGTTAACAACTCTCAAAAGCTTGACAACATTTTGAGAGTCTGTTAGGTAGTTATAACAAATCTTGTAACCACTTTTCATTCATAATCTATAAAATTTCAAATTTCCCTCCAAATTCTTCACTGCTTATCTACTGTTCATCCTGCATTGTTCTTGCTTTGTTTCTAATGATCATGAGTGATCATTAGAAGCTTATTGAAGATTGTTGCTGATTGAGTTCATCCTGTAGCTGAATTCTTAGTTCTGATCATCCATTTTCAAGCATTGAAGGCTTTCTGATCATCAATGGCGTTTAAGGATTGATTAGCTGTTGATTGGTAGATGATTAGTAGTTACTAGTGCTAAGGTGGTGGTTTAGCACTAGTTAGATAGCTCAGCGCTACTCTACTCCCCAAAGGAGGCCTTAGCTAAAAGGTTCTTAGTTTCTGTATTTAAATTCCACTCAATTGTTACAGGCATGCTTAATTCTTAGTGTAACCGTGTGTGATTCATGATCAAGTGTGTTACTGAGTAGTAGTTGTAGTTTGAGTAGCTTATTTGTATTCTTGTACTTGATGATTAGCTTAGCTTTCATTCTTGTCTGCATATAATCAGTAATATTAGCTCATAAGTTCATTTAGAGTTTTAAACTGATTCATAGCTTAAAATTGGTCTGTTAGCATTACATTTCATTCAATACACTTAGCTTGATAATTTTCTTTGATAAGTGTAGCTTTTAAATCAAAATTCCTTTAAAAACGTTTTAAAAATTCAGTAAACTTGTGTTTGGGATTAAGCTTTCAATTGTGATCAAGTCTTGTTAGTTGGTAAATTTTAGCCTTCATTCAGTTAGTAAGTCATAACAGATTGGTTTATAAAGTTTTCAAGTCAATACTTGAGTCAAAAAGGCAAATGGCATGAGAAAAAGTTTGGGTCAGTTTTGTTTAACTAGTTTTCAGAAAAGTATCCATTTTCAAATCATTGCCATTGTTTTGTTCTTTGATGAAAATCCTTGAAACCAGTTTCTAGTTATCACTTAACATATGTAGTTTTAGTGTGTAGCAGGAAATTATACAGTTTTCAGAAATAAGCTAGTTATAAGCCTTTGTTTAAGCACTTGAGCATTTTCAATTCCCTGTGAATAAATGGGATTACTGATTTCTCATATTGGCTTATCTACTTTAGAAACTTGCTAATTTTCTTTCACAAATCAATCAAAAAAGTGTTCCTTGATAAGTTTTGAGATTTTCAGAATTTTGGAATTTTGGTCAACAAAAGTCAACTTATTTTTAGTTTTAGAGCTTATTACTGGATCATTTGCTTTGAAACTAAATTTCCCATTCTTCTTGTGAGCTGTTTAACAAGTTTATTCAATAAAATCAAGTTGTGCATGTGTAGCTTATTAGATAACTTATTTTGAGCTTATTTGAAATTGCTTATTAGAGTTCTAGCTAGTTTTAGCTTATTTCCTTTCACAAGTCTAGCTTAATTTCAATTAAGACTTTTGAAAGTGGTTTGAGCTTATTTGGTCAAGAAACGAGCTCAAACGAGTTTATTTTAGTCCTTGTGACCGTTTTGGTTTAAAAGTTTTTGAAAATTGCATTTAAGTCCTTTGAGTGTTAAACAGTTTCTATTTCAGGCTAAACTTCCAATTAATTAGGTTTTGCAAAAGTTAGGTCCTTATATTTTCATGTTTGTTAAAAAGTGGTTAGTTAGTTTTCAAAATTGTTAAAAGTTAGTTACATTGTTTGATAAATTTTCACATTTAGTCCATTTGGTTAACTGTTTTTGCATATATAGTCCCTAGACTTTTTGACTTTGTATTTTTGGCATTTATCTTTCATTAAATTTACATTTTCAGTCCTTATATTTTGTAGAATTTACATTTGAGCATTTTAATTGAATAAATACTTGGTTTGTGCACTTTGTTTTACGTATAAGTAGACTTTATTTTTCATTTTAGCAAGGATTTGTTTGAATTAGCTATAGAATATCCAAATACTTTACCAACCAAAAACAATTAAAAACTCGATCTTGTTAGGACTTTCAATTTGTTAAGAACTGAGAAAACGAACTTCAACTATACACATTTTAAATGGCGTCGCTGCCGGTTCTTTGACTTTACGAGAGACTATCGATTGACGGTTTTCATTGGCTTTTGGGATCCGTTCACCTAGTGAACGTTATTTTTACGTATCATAAATAAAAAACAAATCAAAAATCAAAAATATAAAAATATATAAAAACTAAAAAATTAACAAAACAATTCTTTTCCTAAAGAATTGACCAAACAAAATAAAAAATCCAAAAAGCAATCTTTTTTCCTAAGAGATTGCACCCAAAAATATATATTATTGGATTCTCTCGGTTTTTATGTACATATAGTATTTTCTCTTAAAAACTCATAAATACAAAAATATTTTCCATATATTATTATAAGTAAATACGTATACGTATAAGAACAACCAATTCACATATTCTCCATAAGTATTGCCAAGGCAATACACCGTGTTGAGGGGCGTTCCGGTCCTTGACACGTTTATTGATCAAACAAAATAAAGCAAGAATAGATAAATACTTCCAATAAGCAACAATTCGAAGAATACAAACAATTAAGTGAATAGAAAGGCGATGTGCTATAAAAGCCATCTAAGGGTTAATAGGTACTTAAGTGCTTCGCGCCACCTAACCCCCCGTTCACTTGTGAGTATTCTAAGAAGGAAGGCTTCATTGGGGGTCTTGCACCCAAGTAGTACATACGTATATTATTATTTTATTGTGGATATTTCATATTGAAACTCGAAGGGGATAATCCTTTTCTCTTCAAAGTCACACGAGAGCTTCTCTCTCATTCCTCGTATTGAGTTGCATGCTCACTCGCGGGCGTGCACAAATACCGATTGGTGTACAACCCCTTCCTCCGAAAAGGAAGAAAAAGAGAAAGAGTAGAAACACCACCGTCCATCAAGCCGATCACGAGAATCGTGTTTTGATTCATCCACAACAAGAAGCCATGGCTGGAGTTGATACTCGTTCTTTGATGGAACGTTTGCAATCCAATGTTCACGGATATGCCAATATCAAGATACCCGATATTCCCGCAAATTCATTTGAGCTAAAAACGGCTATGATTAACTTGGTTTCAAACACACCTTTCTATGGAAATAAGAATGATAATCCTCATGATCACCTTAAGAGATTTCTTGCTCTTTGAAATACCATTAAGTACAATGGAGTTCCCCATGATGCCATTAAGTTGATATTTGTGCAATTTTCACTAGAGGGTCCCGCTAAGCATTGGTTAGACACACAATCACCCGATAGTATCACCACATGGGATGGTTTCACTACTAAGTTCTTGAACAAGTTCTTTCCTCCATCTAAGACCACGGCTTTGAGGAACTTAATTATAGGCTTTCAACAAAAACCTAGTCAAACCTTTAGTGATGCTTGGGAGGAGTTTAAAGAGTTATTGAGGAGATGCCCTAACCATGGATTGGATGAAGTTCACCAAATCAATACTTTCTACAATGGCCTTAAACCTCATCACCAAGACTCACTCAATGCTTCCTCGAGAGGAAATATTCTTCTTAAATCCATTCAAGAGGCTTGGGATATTATTGAGACCAAAGCAATGGTACAAACAAACACTCAATTTGAAGAAAGGGTTCATGTTATCCAAAACAATTCTCAAACACCTTGTGATAACCAATTCCTCAAGTATCACCAAGAGATCATTCAAAAGATAGATAGGGATCATGAGATGAGTTTTAAGGCACATCAAGAATTGATCCAAGCTATTAAGAGCCTTTCAATGAACAATTCTACAAATGATGTGCATGCCATTACCCTTTCATGTGAGACTTGTGGAGGTCCCCATTCCTATGAACAATGTGATAAGGTGCAAGGTTATCAAGGGGAATGTTATGCTTACCAAGAGGAACATCGTGAACACTTCAAGCCAAATATCAATCCCAATAACCTTTCTTACAAGTCCCAAAATTACCTTACTCCACCGGGATTCCCACCCCAACCACCCAACCGACCTCAACAAAATCCTCCTCAATTGTTACAACGGAATCAAGGCCCAAGACCACGTTACCAAGGGAATAACTACAAGGCACCCAATCATTTTCAACATCAAGGAAATAACTTTTATCCACCAAATCAAGGATTTAATGCACCACCTCCACCTTATCCACAACAAGGTTTTTATCAAGGGAATGTGCAACCTAACCCTATGGATTTGATCCTTCAAAAGCTTACTTCTTATGAGAAACAAATGAAAGATGCTCAAGAGGAAAATAACAAGAAATTTGCTCTTCTTCACAACCAAATTATGTATAATCAAAGACCACAAGGAGCTTTACCATCTAACACATAAGCAAATCCAAGGGCAAACGTCAATGCTATTACAACAAGAAGTGGAAAGTCAACAAAGGATCCTTCACCTCCTCAACCTCCTATTGTTAAACCCACTTTTGTTCCTACATGTGACAAGCCTTCTACATCTACTTCACCACCTCAAAATTCTCCCATTCAATTAAACACACCTTCTCAACCTATTCCTACTTCTCCTCTACCTTCCACAACTCCCAATGAAGAAGCTATCAAAGACAAATCTTCCACCACAACACCTACACCTAAACCAACTCTTCCATATCCTTCAAGGTTGAAAAAGGACAAGTTAAAGAACAAGGATGACATCCAAGTTTCAAATTTCTTAAGGATGTTCAAGCAACTCAACATTAACATATCCTTTGCGAAAGCTCTTGCTTATATGCCAAAGTTTGCTAAGATTTTCAAGGATTTACTCTCAAACAAGGAAAAATTGGTTGATTTGCCCAACACATCCCTTAATGAAAATTGTTCCGCCGTGCTACTTAAAACCTTACCAACAAAACTTGGAGATCCGGGGCGTTTCTTGATACCTTGTAATTTTACCGGTGTGGAAAATTGCATGGCTTTGGCGGATCTAGGGGCAAGCATAAACCTCATGCCTTTATCGGTTTGGAAAAAAATCTCTCTTCCCGAGCTCACTCCCACTAGGATGACCCTTGAGTTAGCCAACCGAACCATAGCTTACCCCGTAGGTATCGCGTAGGATGTTTTTGTAGGTGTGGATAAGTTTACATTTCTGGTCGACTTTGTAGTGGTTGATTATGACATGGATCCTAGAGTTCCTTTGATTGTTGGTAGACCTTTTTGAGAACGGGTCGTACTTTGATAGATGTGGCGGAGGGAGAACTAATTATGAGAGTAGAGGATGAGAAAGTGGTGTTTAAGTTAGGGAAAGTTTGTGATAGGAAAGAGGTTAAGGAATCTAGACCGTGTGAGACTATTAACATAGTTGATGTGCTAGATGAGGTGTGTGATGAACACTTTCATGATGCTTGAAAGAGTACTAGTGAGGAAATGCCCCATGTTGAAACCGTGGCCTCAATTGCTCCCTCTTTAACACCTTTTGGAGAGAGTGATTTCCTCTTGGAGGAATTTGAGTCTAACTTTCTTGGTGATGATGATTCTCCTATTAATTGGGAAGAAGATATTCTTACTATCCAAAGGTTGCTCAATGAGGACCCTATTCCTTCTCCTACTCCACAAGAAGTTACCAATAAGGATCCTTCCATAGTAAAACCTTCCATAGAGAGTTCACCTCCAATCGAACTTAAGGACCTTCCATCCCACTTAGAGTATGCTTTCTTAGAGGGCAAAGACCAATTACCTGTGATAATTGCTAAAGAGTTGAAAGAGGATGAGAAGGAGCAACTCATTGAAGTCCTTAAGAAACACAAGAAAGCTTTAGCATGGAAAATATCCGACATAAGGGGAATTGATCCACATTTTTGTACACGCAAAATCCTTATGGAGGATGATTACAAACCCGTCATTCAAAGTCAACGAAGGGTTAACCCGAAAATCCATGAGGTCATTAAGAAGGAAGTGATCAAACTCCTTGATGTGGGCATGATTTACCCCATTTCTGACTCTCCATAGGTTAGCCTGGTACATTGTGTTGACTATAGGAAGCTCAATGAGACTACTAGGAAAGACCATTTCCCATTACCTTTTATGGACCAAATGCTTGAACGCTTAGCGGGAAATGAGTACTATTGATTTCTTGATGGCTTTTTGGGTTATTTCCAAATACCCATTGACCCAAAAGATCAAGAAAAGACCACATTCACTTGTCCCTACGGTACATTTGCTTACAAGAGGATGCCTTTTGGTTTATGTAATGCACCGGGGACGTTTCAACGGTGCATGATGGCGATTTTCCATGATATGATAGAGCAAACAATGGAGGTTTTTATGGATGATTTTTCCGTCATTGGAAATTCATTTACCTCATGTCTCACCAATCTAGAAAGAATGATTAAGCGTTGTGAGGAAACACGTTTAGTGCTTAATTGGGAGAAATGTCACTTTATGGTAAAAGAGGGAATTGTTTTAGGACACAAAATATCCAACAAGGGATTAGAAGTGGATCGAGCTAAAATTGATGTGATTGCTAAGATTCCCCCACCCACTTCGGTTAAAGGTGTAAGGAGTTTCTTAGGTCATGCGGGGTTTTATAGGCGCTTTATACAAGATTTTTCTAAGATAGCTAGACCGATGACTCACCTCTTGGAAAAAGAGGCTCCTTTCATTTTTAACCAAGATTGTTTGGAATCTTTTGAGACTCTTAAGGAGAAATTAACAAAGGCTCCCGTTTTGGTTTCTCCAAATTGGGAATTACCTTTTGAGCTTATGTGTGACGCTAGTGATTATGCGGTGGGGGCCGTCTTAGGACAAAGAGTGAATAAACATTTTCAACCTGTACACTATGCGAGTAAAACCATGACTGGTGCACAACTTCATTATACTACCACCGAAAAAGAGTTGCTTGCTATAGTCTATGCTTTTGAGAAATTTAGACCATACCTTGTGCTATCCAAAACCAAAGTGTATACGGATCATTCCGCTCTCAAGTATCTCATGACAAAACAAGATGCTAAGCCTAGGCTTTTGAGATGGGTTTTGTTGCTTCAAGAGTTTAAGATAGAAATTCGAGATAAGAAAGGGGCCGAGAATTTAGCGGCGGATCACTTGAGTAGACTTGAGCATCCTTTTCAAGGAGATTTTCCAAATCAAGAAATCAATGAATCCTTTCCATTAGAGGAGCTCATGTCTATCTCTTCCTAAGAGGATGCCACTCCTTGGTTTGCAGATATAGCAAACTATCTTGTGGGGAATGTGCTTATTGAGGGTCTTACTTACCAACAAAAGAAGAAATTTCTTAAGGAAATTAAGTAATACTTTTGGGATGATCCTTATCTTTTTAGGCAATGTGCGGACCAAATCATTAGACGGTGTGTAGATGGGCCCGAGGCATTTAAAATCTTAGAAGCATGTCATAAAGGACCTACGGGTGGACATTTTGGGCCCAACTATACCGCCAAGAAAGTCTTTGATTCGGGTTACTATTGGCCTTCTATATACAAAGATGCCCAAGAGATGGTAAAATTTTGTGATGTGTGTCAAAGACAAGGAAAAATTACGCAACGTGATGAGATGCCACAAAATTTTATTCAAGAGTGTGAGATTTTTGATGTTTGGGGCATAGATCTTATGGGACCTTTTCCATCTTCTAAGGGAAACAAGTATATACTTGTGGCGGTGGATTATGTGTCTAAATGGGTGGAGGCTAAAGCCTTACCTACTAATGATGCTAGAGTAGTTGTGAAGTTCTTAGAGCTATTGTTTGCTAGATTTTGTGTACCTCGGGCCATCATAAGTGATCGTGGTACGCACTTTTGTAATGATCAATTCACGAGAGTTATGAAGAAATATGGAGTTAATCATAGACTTTATACCGCGTATCACCCTCAAACCAATGGTCAAACCGAGGTCACAAATCGTGGTTTAAAGAGAATTTTAGAGAGAACGGTGGGAGAGCATCGAGCTTCTTGGTCGGATAAGCTTGATGATGCTTTGTGGGCTTTTAGGACGGCTTTTAAGACACCAATTGGTTGTACTCCTTATAGGCTTGTCTATGGTAAAGCGTGCCACCTCCCATTCGAGTTAGAACATAAGGCATCTTGGGCTCTCAAATGGGCTAACTTGGATTTAAACCAAGCCAGTTCACATAGAAAAGATCAACTTAATGAGATGGATGAATTGAGAGCCAATGCCTATGAAAATTCTTTGCTTTACAAGGAAAAGACTAAGAAATTGCATGATGCTAAGATCAAGAACTGTGAGTTTAGAGTTGGAGAGCCGGTTCTCCTTTTTAACTCAAGATTGAAACTTTTTGTGGGCAAGCTTAAGTCGAGATGGTCCGGTCCATTCATTATTGCTCAAGTGTTTCCATATGGAACTATTGAGTTGTCACAACCCGATGGTCCAAACATTAAAGTGAATGGTCACCGTGTGAAACATTATTTTGGGGAGGACATTTCCGTTGAAATGGTCCAAGAGATCCCCATTTTCCCCATGCCTTAATTCATTGAGGGACGAGTCGAGCTAGAGACTCCTTAACTCAAGCATCGTATAACTAGGTTTAGAGTGTTGTAGGTTAGCAATAAGGGTATAGAATTGGAGATAAGTGTAGGGGAGACCTTCTTTTGTCTTCATGATTTTTGTAGGGTTGCTCACTCATTTCATGCTTTGGAGCTTATGGAGGAGGCCCTTGTATCCGGTTCACTTCGTTGCTATTGTGCTTTTTCATAGACACCTTGTGCTTAAACATGAATTCACCAATAGTTTCCATTTCCTTAACTTGGGTTAATCAAAGTCTATTCATTGTCATAAGTGTAGGGGAAGTTTTTATACTTCCATGCTCTTAAACATTGAGGACAATGTTTAGCTTAAGTGTAGGAGGTCTTCTATCGAAGTGACCTTACCTAGAACTTGTCATTGATCTTCATGATAACTTGGAAATTAATTTTTCAAACATTTTTCAAATTTTTGATCTACTTTGGCCACCAAAAATATGCATTCATAGTTTTTGCATCAATCATTTTTCATTTGCATAACACATTTGCATTGTATATATTTCTTCTTTTGTTTTTCATCAAAAATATATAAAAAGAGAAAAAATATAATAAAAACATGGTTTTAACAAATTTAGACTTCTTTGACATATTAGGCCCGCCATGGATATTTTGACTCAACCCGAGTCTGCTTATCAAATCATTCTATAGCTAGTATCCTTAACCATGTAGTCCTTCATTGGTCTATTAGGCTAAGCATCCACCAATCTCATTATTTGAGATTTTAAACTTGTGGAGAATGGGAAATGACAGAGTTGAAGCAAGTATAAAAGGGCTAGATAAACTTCATGATAATTACTTGTGGCTAAACCCTTCTCTTCTTTACCTCTATTTTCTTCGCATGTATATATATGTAAATAAATATCAAGAACGGTTTTAATCGGTTTGTAATCTCTTATGCATTTTTGTCTAATCATTCATGGTTGATATAAGGACGTCTTAAGATTCTAAGTTCATTCGTTTTATGTGTACTAGACTTATGTCATGCTTAATATTTAGCGGGTGTTTTTCCATTTATTCTTTTCAACTTTCTTTGTGAGGAATAAAGAAAAATAAGAGCGGCTTATAAAAAAAATGAGTGGCTAGAAAGAAAAAAAAAGAGAAAAAGAAAAAGAAAGAAAAAATAATTATACAAGACTCCCAAGAGGGGCAGTGTGGTGTTAATTATAGTGACTATTGAACTCCAATATTACCATGACGGGTTGCGGGGATTCGATAGATTGCTCCAATCCAATATTATCTTGACGGGTTGTGGGGTTGAAGATCCTAGGTCTCAAAAAGGCGGCGGATGTGAATTATTGTGTGAGTTTTATTTTTCTTTCCTTAGCGAGTGTGTAGCTACTTATGAAAGCATGACATGAGGATTTTACACATAAAACGAATGACTTATAACTCTTGAAACGGACTTATATTAATTGTGAGCGGTTTTTCGAGTAATGGATGAGAGGATTACTTAGGATTAAAACCGTGCTTCCTTATTTTTGGATTTTGCATTTCTTTTACTTCACGCTTGAAATAAATGACAAATTTGCCCACAAGCAATTTGCTCAATTAATAACCGGTTCCACATTTAATTGCCATGAATAAGTTGATGCACTTTTTACTTGTGAATACAATGATCCCATTTTTAAGCTTGGTATGGGGAAAGTGAAACTTGAGGGTGATAAGTGTCCATGGTACCCAAGCCCTAATCAAAGTCATTGAATTCTTTATGAGTTATTTCCATCAAAAACCATTTATGAAAAAATCAAAAAGATATAAATAGAATTGTTTCTTGTGCATTGCATTGTTAAAAATCAAATTCATGCATCATATAGTGTAGAGTAGTGTAGATGCATTCCATAATGGCCAAGGTGGATTAATTATGAGGAGAATGTAAATTTGTGCTTTAAAATATAGCATTGCATGAGGACATGACAATGTTCAAGTGTAGGGGATGTGATATGAGCAAAAACTCATATCAATTAATCAACAAAACAAACTAAAACACAAGGAAATTACCTAACTTTTGTGCTATAAAAGCAGTATTATGTGGTATGTTCTTTGTTTGTGCTCAAATAGGTAAGAAGGATACAATTTCAAGCAAACAAGAAGAAAATCAAGCTTAATTGGATGAAAAAGACAAATAAGGATCAAAAGTGACAAGACTTTGGAGTGCAAGGACCTATCTTGACAACTTTACAAAGTTGAGGGGCTAAAGTGCAAAATTGTCAAAGTCAAGATTAAAGTAAATAAGGTCAACCTTCAAGTCAACTCAGTAAAAGGAGCTATTTGATCAAGTTTGCAAGTGGAAGGACTGAAATTGCCAAAGGAATGAAGATTCTAGCCTAAAATACCAAACTGCCAAGTACAAGGACCTTTTCTACCAACTTTGGAAAGTAACTTGTGCTTGATCCATGTGAAGAAGGCTTCAACCAATGAGGAACCAAGAAAAGAGTGACACGGATCACCACATCACCCCACTTACAGCCGCCACTCATTTATTACCCAGTCACAACAGTGTGATCCACAACTCTTCCTTTTGGCCAATCAAATTTCAGGAAATGGATAATGATCCATGTGCATATTTTTCCACCAACCACAGCCTGCCACGTATCATCTTCTACAAACAAAATTGCCAGGATTGGGATTGAGCTAGAATGCATTTCAGAAGATGATATAAACATAAAAGTTGATCAAAATCAAGAGACGAATACAACCCAACAACTCAATTAACATGAAATCATTTCAATCAAAAATCCCCAAAAGTGTTCTTCACCTGCAAAATTCAATCAAGCAGATTAGTCAACGTGGAAGCACTTGATTGGCTCTTACACGTCACCAACCCCAACTACTTCACATTTCCATTCTATAAATAGGCATAGGAGTTCTCATTTGTACATAGGTAGCTAGTGTGAAAACACACACACTAGAATTTAGTTCTCTCTCTCAATTCTGTTAGTAGTTGTAGTTAACAACTCTCAAAATCTTGACAACCTTTTGAGAGTCTGTTAGGTAGTTATAACAAATCTTGTAACCACTTTTCATTCATAATCAATAAAATTTCAAATTTCCCTCCAAATTCTTCATTTCTTATCTACTGTTCATCCTGCATTGTTCTTGCTTTGTTTCTAATGATCATGAGTGATCATTAGAAGCTTATTGAAGATTGTTGCTGATTGAGTTCATCCTGTAGCTGAATTCTTTGTTCTGATCATCCATTTTCAAGCATTGAAGGCTTTCTGATCATCAATGGCGTTTAAGGATTGATTAGTTGTTGATTGGTAGATGATTAGTAGTTACTAGTGCTAAGGTGGTGGTTTAGCACTAGTTAGATAGCTCAACGCTACTCTACTCCCCAAAGGAGGCCTTAGCTAAAAGGTTCTTAGTTTCTGCATTTAAATTCCACTCAATTGTTGCAGGCATGCTTAATTCTTAGTGTAACCTTGTGTAATTCATGATCAAGTGTGTTACTAAGTAGTAGTTGTAGTTTGAGTAGCTTATTTGTAGTCTTGTACTTGTTGATTAGCTTAACTTTCATTCTTGTCTGCATATAATCAATAATATTAGCTCATAAGTTCATTTAGAGTTTTAAACTGATTCATAGCTTAAAATTGGTCTGTTAGCATTACATTTCATTCCATACACTTAGCTTGATAATTTTCTTTGATAAGTGTAGCTTTTAAATCAAAATTCCTTTACAAAAGTTTTAAAAATTCAGTAAACTAAGCTTTCAATTGTGATCAAGTCTTGTTAGTTGGTAGATTCTGGCCTTCATTCAGTTAGTAAGTCATCACAGATTGGTTTATAAAGTTTTCAAGTCAATACTTGAGTCAAAAAGGCAAATGGCATGAGAAAAAGTTTGGGTTAGTTTTGTTTAACTAGTTTTCAGAAAAGTATCCATTTTCAAATCATTGCCATTGTTTTGTTCTTTGATGAAAATCCTTGAAACCAGTTTCTAGTTATCAGTTAACATATGTAGTTTTAGTGTGTAGCAGGAAATTATACAGTTTTCAGAAATAAGCTAGTTATAAGCCTTTGTTTAAGCACTTGAGCATTTTCAATTCCCTGTGATAAATAGGATTACTGATTTCTCATATTGGCTTATCTACTTTAGAAACTTGCTAATTTTCTTTCACAAATCAATCCAAAAAGTGTTCCTTGATAAGTTTTGAGATTTTTAGAATTTTGGAATTTTGGTCAACAAAAGTCAAAATAAGCTCATTTTAGCTTATTTTCAGTTTTAGAGCTTATTACTGGATCATTTGCTTTGAAACTAGAATTCCCATTCTTCTTGTGAGCTGTTTAACAAGTTTATTCAATAAAATCAAGTTGTGCATGTGTAGCTTATTAGATAGCTTATTTTGAGCTTATTTGAAATTGCTTATTAGAGTTCTAGCTAGTTTCAGCTTATTTCCTTTCACAAGTCTAGCTTAATTTCAATTTTAAGACTTTTGAAAGTGGCTTGAGCTTATTTGGTCAAGAAACGAGCTCAAACGAGCTTATTCTAGTCCTTGTGCCCGTTTTGGTTTAAAAGTTTTTGAAAATTGCATTTATTTGAGTGTTAAACAGTTTCTATTTCAGGCTAAACTTCCAATTAATTAGGTTTTGCAAAAGTTAGGTCCTTATATTTTCAAGTTTGTTAAAAAGTGGTTAGTTAGTTTTCAAAATTGTTAAAAGTTAGTTACATTGTTTGATAAATTTTCACATTTAGTCCATTTGGTTAACTGTTTTTGCATATATAGTCCCTAGACTTTTTGACTTTGTATTTTTGGCATTTATTTTTCATTAAATTTACAATTTCAGTCCTTATATTTTGTAGAATTTACATTTGAGCATTTTAATTGAATAAATACTTGGTTTGTGCACTTTGTTTTACGTATAAGTAGACTTTATTTTTCATTTTAGCAAGGATTTGTTTGAATTAGCTATAGAATATCCAAATACTTTACCAACCAAAAACAATTAAAAACTCGATCTTGTTAGGACTTTCAATTTGTTAAGAACTGAGAAAACGAACTTTAACTATACACATTTCACAACCCTACCTTGTTTGTTAAGGGTGGCATGCTTTGTGATAGTCCAAATGAGTCTACCCCTATCAAAGTAACAAACCCAATCACTGGCAAGACTGTTGACCTTGGCTCAAACGTTGTTAGAAAACCTAGCATTAAATATGCAGAAATGTATAGGAATACTAGGTCACCAAAAAGCCAAGTTAGTGATAATGGAACAGGTTTCTTTTCTTCTAGAACTAGAGTTATGTCTAGAAAAGCTTGTTATACTTGTGGTAGCTTTTCACATTTAGCCTATAAGTGTTTCAACACTTCCAAGGTCAACGTTGACAAAAGGTCAAACACTGTCAGACCCAAAACTCTTGTGGAGCAAAGTCCACAAGTTGTTAGACCAGCCCCATTCTTCACTAAAGAGTCTAACACTTATGGGCAAAGACCTTTTCAGAAGACCAATACATGGTCTAATAGGCAATGGGTTCCTGTAGAAACCCTAGGTTCAACACTGATAAGGGTAATTTCAGCATTGACAAGACCAAATCAAACGCTGACAGAAACGTTTCCAGACAAAATAATGGTAAATATTTGCAACCACAGGGAAAGGGGTCTAAAGCTTCTTCTAGCTTGAAATGGAGACCTAAGCAAGATCAAAACCCTAACTCTAATGGGATTTCTATGACCTGTAACATATTTAATTATATTTCAAAGGTCATCACAAAACCAATTGGGGTTAACTAGGTGTTTCATCCAAAAAGGGATTAACAAGGGGTTGTTATGAGAACTAAGTCTGTTCTTGTTGAACAACCAGATGAATCCAAGTCTGCTCAGGCTTGGGTTCCTAAAGAAAACTAATATGTTTTCTTTATGTGTAGGGCATTCAAAAACAGGTGAATGATTATGGCTATTGGGATAGTGGATGCTCTAGGCACATGACTGGGAAGGAAGATTATCTCACAAACTTCACTCCCATTAAGGATGGTGATAAAGTTTACTTTGGAGGCAGATATGGAACTATCACAGGCAAAGGAACTCTTTTCACCAACAATTTGTGTTTTGAAAACGTGTTTCTGGTAAAAGAACTTGATTATAATCTTTTTAGTGTATCACAAGTTTGTGATAACAAAAATAAGGTTCTTTTCACTGATACTGAATGCTTGGTGTTGAGCAAGGATTTTAAAATGCCAGATGAGAAATTTATTGATTATAGGACACCTAGGCATAAGGACATTTATAATGTGAATCTTAATGATATTAGGATGAATAATAACTTGTCATGTCTTTATGCTAAATCTTCAATTGATGAGAGTAATCTATGGCACAGGAGACTAGGGCACATTAACTTTAAAAATATAAATAGACTTGTGAGACATGGCTTGGTTGATGGTTTGCCTGAAAAGGCTTTCCACAATAACCACTCTTGTGTTGCATGTCTTAAAGGCAAACAGCACAAGGTCTCTTTTAAGTCTAAACAGGTACACTCTAGTTCTAAACCACTTCACTTGCTGCATATGGACATGTTTGGTCCAACTAATATAGAGAGTTTGAATGGTAAATCTTACTGCTTTGTCATCACTAATGACTTTTCTAGGTTTACTTGGACTTTCTTTTTAGCCATGAAAAGTGACACTGCTGATACTTTAATTAACATTATTAACCAAATAGAGAAGAAGACTGGTAATGAAGTTAAAATGCTTAGAAGTGATAATGGTGGTGAGTTTAGAAATAAACTGTTGGATGATTTTTGTGCCAAGAAAGGGATCACTAGACAGTTTAGTGTTGCCAGAACCCCACAGCAAAATGGGGTTGCTGAGAGAAAGAATAGAACCCTAATTGAAGCAGCCAGGACTATGTTGGCGATGCTCACTTTCCCATTGCATTTTGGGCTGAGGCTGTGAATACAGCTTGTTATGTTCATAATAGAGCATTGGTCAACAAAATACATAACAAAAAACCTTATGAGTTACTTTGGGGAAGGAAACCTAATATTGTGTAACACCCCCAAATTTACACAATTCAATACAGCGGAAGACTCGTTGGTGTTACGGGATAGCACATTACTCACATCATAGACAACGCTTAAAAATCGCGTCGTTTAATAATAAAGCATTTCCATTCATAAATATTAGATTTACATAGGTCCCAAGTCATAGTATTTCATACAAGTTTTACAAAGCATTTGAATGGAAATTGTTATTTAAGTGCGGGCCATGAATTCTTGTTGTCTTCCCAAGAATTACCTTCAAGTACCTGAGATAAAACATGTTAATAGAAAAGGTCAGCGAAAACGCCGAGTGAATTCATAGAGTTTTAATTAAATCCATCAATATAACATCGGTATAAAATTATTACCGAAAATCATTTTGTACAAATCTTTGTAATAGGCCATAAAATAGCCAAAGTCATTTTATACAAATCCTTATCAAAAATGATAATATAGGCTTTTGCCTTCAAACTCATCATACGAGCCATTGTCGTAAAAACATCATACAATACGTTTTATAACGTTGTCTAGAGTTAAATAAAAACCGTTATATGAATATGGTTATGAAAAACCAAAAAACGAACATAATATCAATAGTAAGACCCGTATTGCTAGTCAGGCAATATATCGTAATTTAGTGCGTATAGCAGTATTTCGTTATTTGGATTATTATAAGCCGCATGACATTGTTACCTTACTACAACAAACAACGGGTAGCTAGCCCGAAACTCAATTTTCCCATCTAAATTAGCGTGTCGTCACAATAATCACGCTTGTGTAAATCTTCTCATACATAAATTCGCTTACCAATCAATGTGGCACGACGGGGATCAACCGTCAAGGCGCGAACTGGGGTGATCTTCCCCAAATAGTACTATTATATGCATAAGCGTCTACCAAATCCCGGTAGTTCACAATTCATGCTAATGGGACTTTTAGTGACATAACCTAACTTTAATAATCCATTTCATTTCATTTATCGGGTCATATATTCGTTCATCGGGTCATACAATCATTCGGGTCCAAATCAATAAACAAACAATCGGGACAAATGGTGTCCTATTTTATCAAAACTAACATGTTATCTCCCTCGCAGGTTTATAAAACATTTCATAAAAATATTTAAAAGATTGCGAGGCTATGAACTCACGTTGATGTGGGAAGGCGGTTATCGGCGATTTGGATTTACGGTACGTGCTTCAATCACGGAAACCTAGACAAATAATACTCGTCTTGGACTCTTGTCCAATGACTTTATAAAAATAACAATTATGTATACATATGATGATTTTATATATATGATGATGATCAAGTGGGTTTATACATTCTCATTCACTCATTTTAGTGTTATATATTGGTAACTTTTATACTAGTTTACTAGTTTTACTTATTTACATGTTTTAGGCCCAATACGCCTATTACAAGCCCAATACTTTTCATTAGCCCAATTATACTTTTAATATCATTATTATACTTTACATGTTGGGCCCAAGTGGGTTAAGCCCAATAAGTAAATTTATAAGTGTTTAGCCCATTTAGTTGGATTATTAGTCCAATAATGCTAACTTAGCCCGTTAATGTCCATATGTTATATAGTTAGGGTTTTATCGGTTTTTACTTGTTATATATGTTTATATATCACTATATGAGTTTATAAAAGTTTACATTACACGGGTCCAACCGTCTAAGTTTTATTTAACAAAAACGTTAATTTTACGGTAATAGCCGAAAAAGTCGTAAAAATCATGTTTATAGTTTTATAACTTATAAAACTTATCAAACTACCATTTTTATAAAATGTTCATTTATTTATCTTTATACATATTTATATAAATTTATTATATAAGTTAGTGGGTTTTAATTCACATTTTATACTATTTTTAGTTGAGTGCTTATATAATACTATTAAACATTAATTCTTTAAAAATCTGATTTTTAGTTTCTTGTTCACCAAAACAGCCATATCTAGAGTTCTATATGGAGATAGAAGCTCAAATTTTTATGACATAAACTACATGATATGTGCTCCATTTAATTCTACTATAGATACTGTTGAATCAGCTTTTAAGTATTTTCTAAAAATCGTCCAAAACAGTGAACTCAGATTTGTATTCTAAACTTGTTTTGATCATATCTCATTCATTTATATGATTCCATTGCATGGCCAACTCTCACATGTGTATGACATCTAATACTTACTGTAAATTGATTCCACCATGCCATTTTATCAGTTTAACATTTGGTTACTTACTGTTTTTATACAGCCATCATATTTAGCAAGATTTTAACCTTGTTACCTATGGTTTTTCATCTTTTTAATCATATTTATCAACACTTGATCCCCACACAACATTTTTATCATCATATATTCATCATATACATATACAATAAGAAATAAAATACATGATTACATAATCAAAATAACAAGAGGATGGGGAGAACAATCTTTATACCACCAAAGTGATGAAATGATGAGCTTTTGGATGAACAAGACATGGTTTTGGGTAACCAATCTTATGAGATATCAACACCACTTCTAGGATCACCAAGTATTTGTAGATTCCTCCAAAAATCATCCCTTGTTCTTCATGAAGACTCCTTGAGAAATCAGCCCCAAACTCCCTTGAAAACTCCTTTTTACATGTTAAGATCACCTCTAATCTTCATAACTTCAATGGGTTTTCATCATACGTAAATTATACATATGATTTATGGTTGAATCAAGATCAAATGGGGGTTTTTTTGGATGAGTTTGGGACGAATTTTAGAGAGAGGGAGGAGAGTGTTTAGTGGTTTGCATGGGTTGAAATGAATGAAAATGGTTTGAGGTGGTGGTTTTGATGTTGGTTGCTAGTTTACAAGTAAACTAAGACATGTGTCTTAGCTTATCTTGTAAGCTTGACACCACATGGTGTTGTTTGCTTTGTTTAGCCATTGTGGGGGTGGGAAAAGTATATACTTGTTCCATCCCCATTAATTTACGGGTATTCCTCGATTCTAGTTTCCTCGATTTGCGTGCCCTCGGGTCGTTTTACGAAAAACGTTTTTATAAATTATGAATCAACGACACAAAACGAATCTAATAAAAATTTTCTCATCAAAAACGGAGTTCGAAAACGTAAATATGTAATCCTAAGGTTTCCGGTTTAGTCGTAAAGGACGTTAAATTAAAATCGTAAGTCCTAATCTCTTCTCGTAAATTTGTGAGTTTGTGAACCAACACAAATTTAAAATCTCAAAATAATATTCACGGATAAATTTATTTTCTGAAATGTCGGACTGTCACCAAAACGGTGTATGTAAACGTAAGCACGAAACGTTGAATCCTCCGGTTTAGACGTAGTCGATGCTACTTCAAGACGTAAGTCCAAATTTCCTCCCAAAAATAAGTGAGTTCATAATATAACATTAAAATTAATATTTTCAAATAAATATTGAGAATAAAATATCAATCATAAATTGACGGATTGTCACAGCATTTACCCCTGTTAGCCTCAAAATATTGAGTCAAACAAGAATGCTCGGTCATAGGTTATTATTGTAACATTAGTTAGAACGTTGTAATAGATAGTTAATTAGTCGTGGTTTACGGGCTTGGATTTAAACTAATTAAAGTCCAAACAAAACAAGCCCGGCCCAATATATAGTCCATTAAAGCCCGCATGTGGGTGGACTATATATACTACCCTCCGAGCATGTTAGGAGGGTGGATGGTCATTTTGTAACTTCTTTTTCTTAATCTAATCTCACCAAGTTAATCATCTCCTCTCTACTTTCTCTCACTACTTTCTCTCTCTAGGAATTCATCTCTTCTTCATCTATTTTCTTTCTCTCTTCATTGCTTAATCATCACAAATATATGGGACAACATTTGGTATCAATCGCCATGGGGTAGATTTGTGATTCATTGTTGTTATTATATTTGATTCGAATGATTTAATCCATAAATCATCTCGGATTTAAATTTTTTTTGTGTTCTTCGTGCTCTACTTCTTCATCTACATCTTCTACATAGTTGTAGTAGTGATTTGGTATATTTACTTTGGCTAAAAACACAAAATTTTTGGGTTTTTTTATCACTTTTTGGCTTAAAATCACGTATTGGTTGAGTTTTGTCCGAGAAAAGGGGGATATATTCCGATCAGTATTCCGATCTGTGCAATCGGAAAAGGGTTTCAACATTCCGACCATCATTCCGACTGGACAACAATATTCCGATTGGCATTCCGATTTGCATTCCGATTGGTGTTTTCCGATAGCACATTCCGATTGGTGTTTTCCGATAGCACATTCCGATTGGTGTTTTCCGATCATACATTCCGATTGGTGTTTTCCGATCATACATTCCGATTGGTGCATTCCGATAACATTCCGATTGGTGCATTCCGATAACATTCCGATTGGTTATTCCGATTAGGGGACATTCCGATGATGTGTTTTGCTAAATTTTGTTTGAGTATTTTTTAGACTTAGCCACTATCTAGACTAGTTTCAGAATATCGTTTCCACGAAGACCAAAAAAAAAAAAAAAAAAAAAAAAAAAAAAAAAAAAAAAAAAAAAAAAAGAGTTTTTTGGCGGGAAAACCCAAGTAAAATTTATTTTTTCCTAGACCATTTTTAGGCCATTTAAGCTTCAATTTCAAATTTTGGCGATGCGAAAAATTTTTCGACCAAAAATTCAAATTTTCGGACCAAAATTCAAATTTGAAAAATTTTCATTTTTCAAATTTTTTCCCTACTAGTTATTGGCTATTTCTAACTCGTTTTCAAATTTTGGTTATTAAAAAATTTTCGGTTTAACGTTTTAGTCGGACTGAGGAATTTATTGTCGGACTGAGGAAAAATTTCAAATTTTCGAAATTTCAACAACAACACAATCACAACAAATCTACTTAAGATCCAAAGTCAATTCATCAACTGTGTCACCCATTATGGATTCCGTAACACAAGATGTGCATGCACTCAAATCCAAAATGTCGGTTGCAAAAGAACGATGCATGACACACTTTAAATCACTCCAGTCACACCTTCAAGTTCTTTCAAATGACGATTTAAAAGGCACTCGCGTCGAACTTGGATTCAAACGGGTATTCATGTCACTCACTGGACAAGATGTTGAGACATTCACAAGCACAATGCTACTCAATTTAGATCACATTGAACAACAACTTGCCAATGATGAATTTCAAGAGGTTGAATCCATAGATGCGGTTTTGGTTCTCGAGAATCAGTTTCAGCAATTCTTTGATACACAGGTCTCTGTACACTATGATCGAGAATTCATCAACAAATACTTCTTTGAATATACTCGGTTAGAAGTTCAAGAATTCAAGGAGACATTTCTTCAACACATGAGTGCTATAAGGAAGTCCATTGCTGAAAGAACAAGTCATAAACTAAAAGTTGAAAGAAGGGTGAATAACAGATTAATGCAGCAGAACGAGAGCAATGTAGATGATGGTCAAACATTGGATGCTTGTTCGATTGGCACAGAAAGTAGCGGGACAGAATCAGAAAAGCAGCATACCAGCAACAACTCAGGGAATGATCAAGCAATCGATGATGCAGATATCAGACCCATATATGATGAGGAGCCAATGGCTGAGGTACAATTAAATGCTGTGTATGATGATCATCAATATATTGATTCTAAGATTCATGAGCTTGAAACTATGTTAGCTCAAAAGACAAAAGATTTTGAGGATGCCAAACTCGAGTTTTTAAAGAAAAATGACAAATTTGAATCTTATTTTGAAAAACTTGAAAAAGCAAACGTTGTTCTTGAACAAAAACTGGATCGTAAGATTCAAGATTCTAATACGGAAAAAGAACATTTTGTGAAACAAATAAATTTGTTAGAATCAAAGTTGGCTTCTCAAAATCCAAGTCCTCCGCCTGCTTCAATAAGTGGAATATCTGTGCAACCTATCGACACTGTAGATAGTAATGACGCGAATGCTGATAACGACATATTTGATAATATAAACATTAAGTTAGAACAACGTGTCGCTCAATTACTTCTACAAAATGAGCAATTGAAAGCTCAGATTCAGGAAAAGGTTTTTGCATTAACAGCAGTGAAAAATGAATTAAGGAAGCTAAAAGGAAATAGTGTGGATACTAAGTTAGCAAATCAGTCTATCTTGGGGAAACCTCCTACTCAACCATTCAGAAACCGCTCAGTTGCTAGACAACCGAATGCGTTTAAATCTGAACGACCCAAAACATCGAACTCGAGGTTTGCATCCCAAGTTGACATGCGTAGCAATTTGCCAAACACTGTCACTCCACAATCTAGATACTCCTTAAGATATTCTGCCTATGTAAAACCCAATCACATGAATGATTCAAGCAACTCTAGCAATAGCCACAAGAACATGCCTAGGCGAAGTTCAAATGACACGGGTCATACAAGCTATCTAGAGGATGCTAAGATAAAGACACAAGCAAGAGATAGGACCCAACCGAAACCTAGGAGCGCTAATCACACATCTAGGAATTCTAGACCCTTCTATGATGTGCCCAAATCAGCCTATCCTAGGAACACTAGATCCTTCTCAGATGCTAAGCACTTTGTTTGCACAAAATGTAACAAATGTGTGTTTAATGCCATTCATGATGATTGCATCACTAAAGTCCTGAACAAGGTGAACCAAACAGCTAGAGCATCTCAAAGATGGAACCCAATAGGAAATAGTTTTTCTCCAACTAAGTCTTCCTCGGTGCATGAGAAAGCTAAGTTTTCTAGACCCTGTCTTAAGTGGAGACAAACAGGTAGAATCTTCAAAACAACTGGTCTTAAATGGGTTCCTACTGGAAAAATATTTCCCTCTAGCACGACAAAGGTTCATTGTGAACCCCCACATGGTTCTCACAAAGATATAACTAACAAATATGCAAGCATACAAACTACTGATGAAAGTGCAGGTAATCAAGTAAAGGTTCAACAAGAACATAAAGGTTTTCCTTATTCATACCGTTCAACAAAAGACACTCTCAGAGTTTGGTTGCTAAAGAAACAAATATCAGAGAAATATGTGTCTCAGGGGTTTCACAAGTAAGCAACACGATGGAACTTGAACAAAACAGTTTAAGTCCCGATCCACAACGACAAACGACTTCTGTTCACAACCGCACGGAACTCGAAACTCAAGACCACAGCAATGAACCGTCAAGTTCAACGCTGGTTCCAGAGAATGTTCCTAGAGCTGATATGACAGTCGACACGACAATTGAAGAGTTGGAAATGTTATATGGACCAATGTATGATGAATATTTCACGGGGGAGAAACAAGTTGTATCGAAGTCTTCCGCTGTCACTCATGATAAGAATGATGATACCGATCATCGTCAACAACCGGATCCAACTTCATCTACTTCAACACGGGTTGCTGCAGATTTACCTCCTCAGAATATTACTTCAACAATCGATCCTACAACATCCACAACTACTGTCATTGCTCCAGAGAACACAAATCAAGCAGACAATGCATTATCTGACGAAGACGAATTCATCAACCCATTCGGTACACCGGTACACGAAACTGGAGAGTCTTCTACTCGCCATGTTGATCCGTCAAATATGCATACTTTCTATCAACGACATCCTTCAACACATCATTGGACCCGAGATCATCCTTTGGTTCATGTCATTGGAAACCCTTCACAGCCCGTTCGTACAAGACGACAGCTTGAAACCGATGGCGATGTTTGTATGTTCGCACTCGCCGTGAGTACTGCTGAACCGAAAAACATCAAAGAAGCCATGGCTGATCATGCTTGGATTGAATCGATGACGGATGAACTTCAACAGTTTGAAAGACTTAAAGTCTGGGAACTGGTTGACAGACCATACGATGTAACACCATTAAATCTTCGATGGATCTGGAAAAACAAGATGGATGAAGAAAACACGATCATCAAGAATAAATCTAGGCTAGTGGCTAAAGGGTATGGACAGAAAGAGGGTATTGATTTTGAAGAATCATTTGCACCAGTTGCTCGAATGGAAGCAGTCATGATTTTTCTTGCTTATGCTGCACATAAGGGATTCATTGTCTATCAAATGGACGTAAAGACGGCGTTTCTTAACGGTCCTTTGAAGGAAGAAGTCTATGTCACGCAGCCGGAAGGATTCGTCAATCCTCATTACCCTGACAAGGTGTATCGTCTCCACAAAGTACTATATGGACTCAAGCAAGCTCCAAGGGCGTGGTACGACGAGCTCTCAAAATTTCTGGTCTCCAAAGGTTTCTCAAAAGGTTCCATTGATCTAACTTTGTTCACTTATAAATATGGGGATGACATTCTGCTTGTGCAAATTTATGTTGATGACATTATTTTCGGGTCTACAAACCCAAAACTTTCAAAATGGTTTGAAAAAGTAATGCACAGCAGATTTGAAATGTCTATGATGGGCGAACTAAAATTCTTTCTAGGAATTCAAGTTTACCAATCCCCAAGTGGTATCTTTATTAACCAAGCTAAGTATTGTCAAGAGATAATCACAAAGCATGGTATGACATCATGTGACCCCGTTGGGACACCGTTATCAACCACATCCCTAGATGCTGATTTGGAGGGATTACCCATAGATCAAACGAGATATCGTTCCATGATCGGGTCCCTCATGTACTTGACAACAAGCAGACCTGATATTCATCATGCTACGTGTTATTGTGCACGATATCAAGCACGACCCACTGAAAAGCACCTCAAGGAGGTTAAACGGATCTTTCGGTACCTTAAAAATACCATTCACATGGGACTCTGGTATCCGAGGGAAACCGGTTTCTTTCTAACGGCCTATTCAGATTCTGATCATGCAGGGTGTCTTGATACACGTAAAAGTACTTCTGGTGGTGCACAATTTCTAGGTCAAGACAAGCTTGTGGGATGGTCTTCCAAGAAGCAGGATTGCACGTCACTTTCATTAGCCGAAGCGGAGTATGTGTCTCTATCTGCGTGTTGTGCTCAAGTTCTTTGGATGAGAACACAACTCACGGATTATGGCTTCCATTTTGATAAAGTACCTATGTACTGTGACTCAAAGTCGGCCATAGCCATCTCCTGCAATCCGGTTCAGCATTCCCGCACGAAGCACATTGATGTCAGATACCACTTCATAAAGGAACAAGTTGAAAGAGGTATCGTTGAACTATACTTTGTTGGAACGGATTACCAATTAGCTGACTTGTTTACAAAAGCTCTTTCGAAAGAGAGGTTTGCGTATCTAGTTAGGCAAATTGGTATGAGATGTTTGACTCCAGCAGAACTGGAGGTTCTGGCAAAGAAGCCTGCTTGATTCATTTATCAAACATCTACCTGTAAATATTCATCAAAAAGCAAAATACAAAATTAAAAAAAATCTTTGATAATCCAAAAATATTCTTCTCGACATGTCTTTCAGTATCGATAATATGGACGTACCTAGAAATGTCGCTCAACAACGACACGGGTGTGTACATAAAGCTCGAATGAAAGTTGTAAATATTTTTCAAAACATGTCATTTCTATCTTTTCAAAAGGAAATTGTCTATTTTGGACAATATTTCCAACAACGGGTAGAGCAATCTATCTTGGGTTGAGCTTGTCACAAAACATTCAACGTTTTGAGCTCAACACAATGGCTTGTAATCACTTTCAGATTGCAACCCGGATCTAAATTCACGGGGGAGTGTACGCTTTTGTGCTCTTACCCTTAGTAAAAGAAGTTAAATCTTCTTACACTTGAGTGGATTCGTCAAGACATTCAAAGTCTATGAACTCAAGTTTATGCTTCAGAAAAACCTTTTCGTCAAAAAGAATTGATTTTTCAAAAAGCGTTGAACACAATTTTTTCAAGAATTTCTCAATGATATTCAAAATCTTTCAAAAATTGTGTGTTCAACACCTCCTATCCTCAAAAGTTTAATGTGGATCAAATCCTCGTAATGACAATTCCATTCGATCAATTTTTGAGGGGGAGCAATTCAACTTCATGCAAAAGATTAACACATCTTTCTCCCGAAGATTTTCAAGACTATTTTTTCAAAATATATTTTAATCAAATTTGGTATCTCTAATATCAAAAGATTTTATATATTAGAGATAGGGGGAGAAAATGTGATTAAAATGTGATCTATAAGACTCAAGCACTTTAACTCTTACCCACATGTGCGAAACACTTTCGATTATCGATGCACATGTGAAGGGGGAGCATTTCTGAAACGACAAAACTAGCAAGGTGTTAAATGCTTTTCAAACACTTTGTTAGAATTTAAAGTGGTTTTCATGGTTACGATCAAATACCCACAACATCTTTAATTCACGACGTTATTGGTGTCAAAAGGGTGGTTAGGTTTAAGTCCTATGATCCAACCAGAACCGGAGGGATCTTCCCAGGGACAATCCAATAGATTATTAGAAGTCCTTAGGAAAGATGGAGTAGAATGTGAACGTAGCAGAATGCCGACTAAGTACTGATGCTAGAACTGGAACAATCACAACAAGGTGCTAGTAATGATGTCTTGGTAAGCATTGAAGGGGTTGAAGAATGAAAAAGAAATGTAAGGATAAAGGGTCTAAAGAAAGAAGCCCTCCATACAACTTAGGCAGAAACCGGGTCAACCCATCATGAAGACAAACTCATCATGGACCCAGTGATGTGAAGCACAACCCTTTCCTAGCTACTCAGGCTTCTCTCAAAAGAAGTTTGTTTTATTGTCACGGAGATCAACACGACTTATATTGACTTTCTCACTCCGAGATTGTTGATATTGAATAGGTGGCATCTGCTCCAGCCTCCGACCACTAAAAGTGCACAAATCGAGTCTAGAGCCAAGAGATCAATCAAATCTCGTTAGGACACACGAATGAAGATCAAGAGAGTCCTACGCTATATCCTTGCGATATTGCTAGAACACTCAGAGTGATACTACTTAGTATTCACAATGATGAGTGGAAATCCTTCCAGTGTTAACATCAAACAGCACTGCGGTAGGTCATATGCAAGATTCTTTATGAATTGAACATATGTAAAACTGAAAAGCAACAGTGGTTTGATTTTGAATTGATTCAAACTCGTTTCAGGTTTCTACGCAATATCTTTATGGCCTTGCCAGAACATTCAGAGTGATATTTATTAATATTCACAGTGACGAATGGAAATCCTTCTAGCGTCAACATCAAACAGCGCTACGGTAGGTGACTTGTGAGATTCTTATGAATCAAACTTGTGTCAACTGGAAAGCAACAATGGTAAGATTCTTAATGAATCAAACTTGTTCCAGGAATTTGAATTGACGACTTTAATCAAGCGGATATTTATCCAATTGATTCACTCTTTATGTTCGCAGTCTTGCTTTGAGACGGTCGAGTAAAGAGAACGGCTTGTACTGCCGTGAAACCCTGTCAAGGAGATTCTTAATTGAATCTACCTGATCACAGGTACGATATTTAATATCGTATAACGGTCTTCACCGACCGGAGGTAAAACGCTACCGATTTAGGACGAATGTCAAAGCCATTCAGTCCGTGTCTATGTTTTGTCTCGAGAAGGTGGCGTCACGGTGTACTCAGCAAAGTCAAAGATTCACAACCACATATTCATGCCCAAAGACTTATCCAACAATTGATAGTGTGAGCATGTGGATAAAGACACAAGATCGCAAGATGGCAATGACAAGTCAAGGATGATTTGAAGATCTCAAGACTAAAAGACAAAGTCGAAAGACAAGGACAAAGGCTCAAAGATCATAGCATGAAGGAACTAAACTATTGTTACACGTTCAAGGCTCATTTATGACGAGATTCGTAATATCCATTGACCTTCAAATATCAAAAGGGTATGACCTCACATTGGGGGAGATTGTTAGCCTCAAAATATTGAGTCAAACAAGAATGCTCGGTCATAGGTTATTATTGTAACATTAGTTAGAACGTTGTAATAGATAGTTAATTAGTCGTGGTTTACGGGCTTGGATTTAAACTAATTAAAGTCCAAACAAAACAAGCCCGGCCCAATATATAGTCCATTAAAGCCCGCATGTGGGTGGACTATATATACTACCCTCCTAGCATGTTAGGAGGGTGGATGGTCATTTTGTAACTTCTTTTTCTTAATCTAATCTCACCAAGTTAATCATCTCCTCTCTACTTTCTCTCACTACTTTCTCTCTCTAGGAATTCATCTCTTCTTCATCTATTTTCTTTCTCTCTTCATTTCTTAATCATCACAAATATATGGGACAACAACCCCTAAACAGGATCTTTGTACTCAAAGATCATCTTACCTTACTATTCGCTTCGTATAGAGTTAAAGCCATGTGGGTATTTCCTCCACATTCGGTCTTTTCTCACAAGTGTAATTCATTACAATACGCGAGTTTCATCAAACATAACTACGGGAATAAGATCAGGCTTAATGTTGACTTACTTTCTCTATCCATGATGTTCACGGGTTTTTGATGAATGCAACTTTTCGCCGATCTAAACTTTACTAAGAAACAATCAGATTCTCACTTGATAGACATTTCATCAAGTTCGATATACGAATCATAATTCACGCACCTCTTGAAGTCCTAGGGTAGATACAGCTTATATGCCTTTCAAACCAACTTTTATATCATCTCAATGGTCCCATACAACGGGGACTTATATCCCATGATCTTTCAGATCATCAATTCATTTTTCCATGGTTAAAATATTTGGCATAACTTCGCTACCCATCTGGCACTTCAAGATCTACATTTCATATTCACATAACCTCCTGCCCACTACCGGCAGTCAATAATCAGATTCTAATTTCAACAATCATTTTAGGTCTCGCGGGTCGGGTATTTTGTAAGGTTAGGTTCGCCATCATAGGAAACCTTAAACCTAAAAGACATGTCCAACTCACAATGGGTGTATGCCGGGTGTCTTCCTCCCAACTCCTGCTTACAGATGCTCTAATATATATCCTCACCAGATTCAATCTCGATCCTAATACGATAGTTTTCAATGATAATCTCTCCAAAGGAAAAAAAAGATTATACGGTTCATTACCAAAGGTCAATCATTCAAACATAAAACAAGACTTCTAGTATTTTGTATCGTTACTGTACCTCGTCCCTTCGATTGGGATGGTAAAGAGCACTCTCATCAAGGTTCGTTCCCAATGACTTCTGAGCAAATCTCTAGAAATTCGATGCGAAGCGAGGATCTTGATAGAGATGATTGATACGGCACACTATGTCTTCATAACTCCTTTAAATACAAAAGAGTCAATTTCTTCATCAAGAATTTATCATTAACGAGAATGATATTAGCAGATTTGGTCAGTCTGTCGATGATGACCCATATCGGATCAAATTCAGATGATGACCTTTGCAATAGTTAGACCTTTACTAATGTATGAGGCGATTTCTGCCTTCATAGTTTGCCATTAGTACAACTTCTTCAGACAAAGATACTTTTAGTCAGAAATGACATAAATAGAATACTTATACTTACGGGATTCCAACATGACTATATCTCACCAACCTCCATATTTAGGCAACCACAAGTGGCCTTTGAAACATTTAACGCCATAGGATTCTCAATTCTAATGGTTCACATTAGCCGCGAACCCCTTTTTATTATCTATATGATCCTTTTTACAAACAACGTTTATTTTAAATTGTTCAACAGATTATTTTGCACAGTCATTATTAAGGAACACATCCTAATTGATTTATCTTTTCTACATTATGTGTCAGTATCTACATTCATCTTCCCTGATGAAATAATTATCATGACCGTATTCATTCAATATTTCTTTCTTCATATTTTCTAAGTTTTAGTTTCGTCTCAGTTATCAATTTTATTAGTTTTGCTCAATTCGACGTTTTAAAGCGTCGATCGTTATTACAAGTAAATTAATAATAAATATTAATTTTTGATGAAACGTAAATGTTAAAAGTTTAAATTTCTTAGTTTGACTAATTATAATAAAATGTTCAAAACAAATTTGAATTTAATTAACACGATTTTTGCTGATTTATCGAATATAATTAATAAGATTCGTAAATGTTTGAAAAATCTTTGGTTATACTTTGGTCAAATTTTTCTTAGTTGAAAAGCAAAAATTGTCGTTTCAAATTTCAAGTTATGGTTTAAATGTTTTCCTTAATCACTCTTAGGTTGTCTTGAGGCATACACGAACATTTACCCCTAAACAGGAGTTTAGGTAAATGATTTTTGTATAAGGGAATAATCCCTTAAAAATCCTCTGTTAAAACATTTGTCAAAATATATTTCCATTTTCTATTAATCATACGGTTAAACAATGTAAAGGATTAAGTCTTTCATCACATGTTAAATATTCAAGGTACAAGTTTTCACTACTCGGCCGACTCAGGGCAATCTATAAATAATTATTAACTCATTCTTATTCTTATAAACAAACAGATGGTCCTTAATGATCACAAGCATGAATTTATCAAATTACAGCCTACACACGTGATTCACCAAATTTATGGATGTTACATGTGCATTGGTCAATCCAAACGACATAACATGAAACTCATAATGTTCATTACAAGTTCTGGATGTAGTGATTGGAATAGATAATCTTTTTCGCAGATGCGAAGTTGATGATAACCATGCCGAGGATCAAATTTTTAAAACATACGCTAGAACCTTGTAAATGATCGAACAAATCTTCCATTTCGAGTCATGGATATCGTTTTCGATTGTCAATTTACTCAGTTCACAGTAATCTATAAATATAAGAAATAATAACACCATAGCTCTTCATGATGACGAGCTTGGTAGAATAAAATCTTTCTCCGACAACTCTCTCAGTTGTACGGTAATACTTTTAATCCAGATGTTGCTGACGTACAGTGCGCAAGCCACAGGTGCAGCACAGGGAATATAATCAATACCAATTTCAACTTGCCTTAATGGCGAAAGTCTAGGTAATTTACCAGCAAATACCTCCTAAAGTTTCAGATAACAGAAACCTCTAATAATACATTCATATTAGGTTCTTCTAGATTACAATATCTATAACTAGTTCACAACCATTGATGGTATAATTTTAAGTCTAAATGCGGGATATGGTCATCCATCAAGAATTATTTATATCACTTTTGATAATCAACATCTTATCTTTTAGGGGATTTCTACTCGAGTTCCCATCAATTAAGACAATGTCGTCATGTCATAACTTTCCAGTTTTATTGTCGTCGATAAGATGTGAACTTCTCAAAAGACTAATAATAACTCATAATGCTTCACAATTCAAGGATATCTGGAGACATAGCCAACCTTAAAAGAGTAAGGTCAACGCATAATTTACGCCAGAGAATTTCGAATCAGATACAGACGAAAACATTAACGAATGAGTATATCCCATGTTTTCATGATTTGAGTACGAATTTGAAAGCTCCTCGGATCGTTACCCAGGTCATTTAAATGAAATCAAATCAAAAGAAATGATAGGAACGTCGATACATCCAGTCGGGTATCAACACTCAGTAATCATATACTTTTCCTAAGAATCTCACTACGGGAGAATTTGACAAGAAGGGAATATCAATTGTCAATTAAGAGAATTTCCACAGATGAGTAAATTCGACTCAGAAGAATAAATGGTTCGGGCATATATGTAGGTGTTCCTAACAATATGTCCCTATTTTTCACTTCTTGCAGATCTCATAAAATTTAATCTTTCACAATCTTCAAAGAAAATTTAGTGTTTATTAATAATTTCATAGTGACTACTAATCAGCCTTGCATGGTCACTTCCAAATTGTATGTAGGCGCGCAACTATATACAATTTCAAGATTAACGATGCAATACTCAGTTCGTCAAAATTTTATCATCATGTTTATAATAAAAACATTTACAAAGATTTTCTTTGTTATGAAAACAATTAAGTTTTCCAAGGTATTTCATAATTAACTTTATTTCAATAATGATTATTTATAAGTCTGACTTTAAATAATCCATATAGTGATGAAAATTCAATTTTCTCAAAGGATATTGTTTTATCTTATAAAAATAATAAGTGATCTGCAAAAGAGTGATGAAGAGTTGTTCACCAATAACTAACTATAATATAATAGGAAATGAGCTTATCCAAATAATCATGAGGTTCATGACCTCGATGGCACTCAAAAAGAATAATCCACAACGTAACTCAATTCGAGATGAGTACTTGTTCAATGGTTGCATCACTAATGCGAGCATTAGGATGAAGCAATAAAAGATAGATAACATCGATACATGTAAAATTTAGCAATCAAAGGTAGTCTTTTCATTAATCACAAACAAGTCTAAATTGTACCGTTACACATTACGTGTCACTATATCATACAATTCTCAGAACTCATCCTACCAACTGATGTCTCAGTTAAGTTAGGGATTTTTAAAAGATACCACAATGAATACTAATCTAAAAGAGTTATTAGGTGTCCCACCTGTCCCAGAAGATCAATCGGTCCCAATTTAGAAGAAGATTTCTTCAATTTATTTATTGGACACTAGGCATCCTCGTCATTGGACAATGGCCTAGGAACAACCCTTAACACGAACTAACAATCAATTAAAACCTTATAATTCAATCACATAACTTAACGACTTCATCTTAACAATTTCATATTCCATAAAAGTTAAATTTTACTTCATTCAAGTTTCAACCAACTTATACTCAATGCAATACCCTACCTCATTCTCCAATACTTTCAACTTTATTTTTAGACCTTAATAGGGCAATAAAAGCTCGATATAAACAACGGTTAATTTCCAATCCTATAGCTCTTACAACAATAGTTATCAAGTAAGTCACTAGTATGAAATGACTCACACATTCAGTTAGACTTCTCGGAAAGGTACTTGTGGCATGAGGCTTTTGGGTAATGGTTCCAATGACAGCCTCAAGTGCAACATTCACCCTTTCGATTTCAATTTTAAGAATTGAGTGACAACGAATCAGATGACATCTTTCTAGGTGGTAACGTTTTGTCAAACTTCACTCTATAAGGAAAGATCGTCATGACATCGATATCAGACTTAATCTTGCCAATTCTTCTTCAATATCACAATCAACTAATATCTATATTTCTACGAATATCAATCATTTTTTTGGGATCATAAATATCCACAACTTGGTTTAGATCTGGAATAGGTAGATTTCCTACAGGAATAGCTTAGATTAATTTACTAGGGGATTTAGGGTTCCTTGTGACAATCTACGTCGTATAAATACCTCGTATAAATATAGAATAATCATCAAACAATCATGTAATCAAATTACATCATATGTATATATAATCCAAGTTATATATATATATGAAAATAAACACTTCTCAGTCTGGCCTTGTCGGTAACTCAGGAATTCTTCGGCACCGTTATAGTCAAAAGATTTTTAGACATTTTGTGAAAAATGTTTATAGTTAAAAGATTTTGAAATGTTTTATTCAAAACCTTGATCTTTCGTTCTCTATAACGAGAGCTCTGGTACCAAACTGTAACACCCCCAAATTTACACAATTCAATACAGCGGAAGACTCGTTGGTGTTACGGGATAGCACATTACTCACATCATAGACAACGCTTAAAAATCGCGTCGTTTAATAATAAAGCATTTTCATTCATAAATATTAGATTTACATAGGTCCCAAGTCATAGTATTTCATACAAGTTTTACAAAGCATTTGAATGGAAATTGTTATTTAAGTGCGCGCCATGAATTCTTGTTGTCTTCCCGAGAATTACCTTCAAGTACCTGAGATAAAACATGTTAATAGAAAAGGTCAGCGAAAACGCCGAGTGAATTCATAGAGTTTTAATTAAATCCATCAATATAACATCGGTATAAAATTATTATTGAAAATCATTTTGTACAAATCTTTGTAATAGGCCATAAAATAGCCAAAGTCATTTTATACAAATCCTTATCAAAAATCATAATATAGGATTTTGCCTACAAAATCATCATACGAGCCATTATCGTAAAAACATCATACAATACGTTTTATAACGTTGTATAGAGTTAAATAAAAACCGTTATATGAATATGGTTATGAAAAAACAAAACACGAACATAATATCAATAGTAAGACCCCGTATTGCCAGTCAGGCAATATATCGTAATTTAGTGCGTATAGCAGTATTTCTTTATTTGGATTATTATAAGCCGCATGACATTGTTACCTTACTAAAACAAACAACGGGTAGCTAGCCCGAAACTCAATTTGCCCATCTAAATTAGCGTGTCGTCACAATAATCACGCTTGTGTAAATCTTCTCATACATAAATTCGCTTACCAATCAATGTGGCACGACGGGGATCAACCGTCAAGGCGTGAACTGGGGTGATCTTCCCCAAATAGTACTATTATATGCATAAGCGTCTACCAAATCCCGGTAGTTCACAATTCATGCTAATGGGACTTTTAGTGACATAACCTAACTTTAATAATCCATTTCATTTCATTTATCGGGTCATATATTCGTTCATCGGGTCATATAATCATTCGGGTCCAAATCAATAAACAAACAATCGGGACAAATGGTGTCCTATTTTATCAAAACTAACATGTTATCTCCCTCGCGGGTTTATAAAACATTTTCATAAAAATATTTAAAAGAGTGCGAGGCTATGAACTCACGTTGATGTGGGAAGGCGGTTATCGGCGATTTGGATGTACGGTACGTGCTTCAATCACGGAAACCTAGACAAATAATACTCGTCTTAGACTCTTGTCCAATGACTTTATAAAAATAACAATTATGTATACATATGATGATTTTATATATATGATGATGATCAAGTGGGTTTATACATTCTCATTCACTCATTTTAGTGTTATGTATTGGTAACTTTTATACTAGTTTACTAGTTTTACTTATTTACATGTTTTAGGCCCAATAAGCCTATTACAAGCCCAATACTTTTCATTAGCCCAATTATACTTTTAATATCATTATTATACTTTACATGTTGGGCCCAAGTGGGTTAAGCCCAATAAGTAAATTTATAAGTGTTTAGCCCATTTAGTTGGATTATTAGTCCAATAATGCTAACTTAGCCCGTTAATGTCCATATGTTATATAGTTCGGGTTTTATCGGTTTTTACTTGTTATATATGTTTATATATCACTATATGAGTTTATAAAAGTTTACATTAGACGGGTCCAACCGTCTAAGTTTTATTTAACAAAACGTTAATTTTACGGTAATAGCCGAAAAAGTCGTAAAAATCATGTTTATAGTTTTATAACTTATAAAACTTATCAAACTACCATTTTTATAAAATGTTAATTTATTTATCCTTATACATATTTATATAAATGTATTATATAAGTTAGTGGGTTTTAATTCACATTTTATACTATTTTTAGTTGAGTGCGTATATAATACTATTAAACATTAATTCTTTAAAAATCTGATTTTTAGTTTCATGTTCACCAAAACAGCCATATATAGAGTTCTATATGGAGATAGAAGCTAAAATCTTTATGACATAAACTACATGATATGTGATCCATTTAACTCTACTATAGCTACTGTTGAATCTGCCTTTAAGTATTTTCTAAAAATCGTCCAAAACAGTGAACTCAGATTTGTATTCTAAACTTGTTTTGATCATATATCACTCATTTAGATGATTCCATTGCATGCCAACTCTCACATGTGTATGACATCTAATACTTACTGTAAATTGATTCCACCATGCCATTTTATCAGTTTAACATTTGGTTACTTACTGTTTTTATACAGCCATCATATTTAGCAAGATTTTAACCTTGTTACCTATGATTTTTCATCTCTTTAATCATATTTATCAACACTTGATCCCCACACAATATTTTTATCATCATATATTCATCATATAAATATACAATAAGAAAGAAAATACATGATTACATAATCAAAATAACAAGAGGATGGGGAGAACAATATTTATACCACCAAAGTGATGAAATGATGAGCTTTTGGATGAACAAGACATGGTTTTAGGTAACCAATCTTATGAGATATCAACACCACTTTTAGGATCACCAAGTATTTGTAGATTCCTCCAAAAATCAGCCCTTTTTCTTCATTAAGACTCCTTGAGAAATCAGCCCCAAACTCCCTTGAAAACTCCTTTTTACATGTTAAGATCACCTCCAATCTTCATAACTTCAATGGGTTTTCATCATACATAAATTATATATATGATTTATGGTTGAATTAAGATCAAATGGGGGTTGTTTTGGATGAGTTTGGGACGAATTTTAGAGAGAGGGAGGAGAGTGTTTAGTGGTTTGCATGTGTTGAAATGAATGAAAATGGTTTGAGGTGGTGGTTTTGATGTTGGTTGCTAGTTTACAAGTAAACTAAGACATGTGTCTTAGCTTATCTTGTAAGCTTGACACCACATGGTGTTGTTAGCTTTGTTTAGCCATGTGTGAGGGTGGGACAAGTATGTACTTGTTCCATCCCCATTAATTTACGGGTATTTCTCGATTCTAGTTTCCTCGATTTGCGTGCCCTCGGGTTGTTTTACGAAAAACGTTTTTATAAATTATGAATCAACGACACAAAACGAATCTAATAAAAATTGTCTCATCAAAAATGGAGTTCGAAAACGTAAATACGTAATCCTAAGGTTTCCGGTTTAGTCGTAAAGGACGTTAAATTAAAATCGTAAGTCCTAATCTCTTCTGGTAAATTTGTGAGTTTGTGAACCAACACAAATTTAAAATCTCAAAATAATATTCACGGATAAATTTATTTTCTGAAATGTCGGACTGTCACCAAAACGGTGTATGTAAACGTAAGCACGTAACGTTGAATCCTCCGGTTTAGACGTAGTCGATGCTACTTCAAGACGTAAATCCAAATTTCTTCCCAAAAAATAAGTGAGTTCATAATATAACATTAAAATTAATATTTTCAAATAAATATTGAGAATAAAATATCAATCATAAATTGACGGATTGTCACATATTGGTTTTCTTAAACCTTTTGGTTCATGTAGTTGTGTTGGATACTAGTGATGCCTTAGGTAAATTTAGTGCTAAAGGTGATGAAGGCTACTTCATGGGTTATTCAGTGCAGAGCAAGGGATATAGGGTTTACCTTAAAAAGGAAAAATGTATACTTGAAAAAGTACATGTTAGGTTTTTGGAAAGTAAACCTAGTGATCCTGAAAGTGGTCCAAATTGGCTATTTTACTTGGAACCTCTATCTCGGACTTTGAACTATATGCCTATTACTAATCCAGACATTGTGAAGGTAACTTCAAATGTTGTGGAAGAACCAGTTGTTGATGTTTCAGGTACACAGGTTAAGGAAGAGGTTGGATCACAAGCAGACAAGTCATCTTCCCTACTTGAGTATGTCACTATTCCCATATGGACAGATGCTTTTGCTGCTGCTGCTGCTGGAAAGGAAAATGGTGGTCCCCAAGTATCACCAGTTAACAACATGCATGGTCTTTCAGGCGCTGACAAAGGAAAATCTGGCACTGACAAGACAAATTCATGCGTTGATGGCTGAAACGTTGACAACACCATTTCAGGCGTTGATGGATCCAACGCTGACAACCTTGGTTCAGGCGTTGACAACTCTTTTGAGCATATTTTCTCTTCCAATTTTGAACAAGTTGAACCTTCAAGCAGAAATGGAGAGGTTCATACAGATAATGATGGAAGGGAGCCTTTGTCTCAGAGAGTGTAGTCATGGATTTGCAGATATTGCTCAAAGTTAAACTTCCACAGCTCAAAATTGTCTTCATCTAGCATGGGAATCTTGATGTTGTGGTTTGAAGAGAAGGAGGAGGTTACTTCTGGAGTAGACATGATGTTTTTAGGGTTTTGTGAAAATTAGGGTTTTTTGGTGATTTAGGGTTCTTGTGTTCTTTTAGATCAAAGTTTCTCAACAAGCTCTGATACCACTTGTTGATCCCAAACTTAGATCGATTTAGCTTGTGTAAACGAGATTAGATCAAGTTTAACACGTAGAGAAACTTTGTTTATGTATAAAACAATTTAAGTGTTATGCGGAATTTACACTCAAACAATAACACACAAAAAGTAGGTGCTTCAGTCTCATACTTGGCCATCAACAACCTCCAAAGGTCTGCCAAGTCTTCTCTATCCATACTTGCAAAGAGAGACATAAGAGTAGTAAATGTGTGTACCTCTTTCCCATATCTGCCAATCTTCCAAAACCCACTTGCATCTTCTTCATTGCTAATGATAGGGTTTCTGGCATCAAGAGGTAACACTTGTACCATATCTGAAGCTTCCATGGGTGAGAGCTTAATGCTCCTTCTAAGAACAACTTCACTGGGAACCACTTTATTTAGATCTTTAGGAAACTCAAGTGGGACTCCCTTCTTCAAAGGCCTTGGAACAATCATTGCCTTCTGAATCTCCATCTCTTCTACAAGTTCTTCTTTCCTTTCATCTGAAAGAAGTCTAAGAGTATTCATTTCCTGCACTCTTGCCCAAATAGGATAAGGCTTGTACTCCAATTCTTGAAAGGCAATCCCTGCAATTTCTTGAAGGTCCATCCAGTTCCGTGACATCTGATTAACATGTAATAAAGCTCCCTTCTATCCCTCTTCAGTAGTGAGAAAACATTGCTAGCCTTATGCTTCAGAATTACCTTGCAGTCTCTTTGAACTCTTAGAAGAATCTCCAATCCCCAAATTTGGTCTGAAATTGTCAAATATGGATTCTCCATTATCCTATTCTCCCAAGCATGGTACATCTGAACTACTTCTTACATATCAAAGTCTACTTGCAATTTTAACTCTCTAAGCTTCTCTCTTGCCAAGTCATCACCATATTCAAGTCTTTCTGGTTGTTCAATTATCATCACACTTGAATATGAACTTTCTTCATCACTTCCTTCTTGTTCCTTAGAAGTCACAACAAATGGTGGTTCACCAACCTTCTTCCTTTCTTGTTCCATAAGTTGTGCACCCAACCTTGAATCAAACTCTACTTGTGCTACATCCTTTGGAACTTCTACTTCTACCATAATCCCTTTACCCTTATCTAATAGATCAATGATGGGTAAGGATGATGGTAATACCTGTGAAGACACTTCTTTGATGATAGCTGATCACTGGAATACATCAACCATATCTGTAGGTCTGTCATCGGTCAAATTCCTTGTGTCAGCGCCCAATTTACTCATGTCAGCGCTTGGTGTGTTAGCGTTCAAATTTTGCTTGTCAACGGCCAACTTACTTGTCTCAGCGCCTCTTGTGAACTGCTCCATCATAGCTGTAAAAGAGAAGTTCAAATTTGTAAGAGTAACAAGAGATGTGTCAAAACCTGGTTGCTTCTTCAATTCAGTGAGGGCTTCAGCAACACCCAAAGATTCTCCATCATGTGAGCCTTTGTCACTCACATGAATCTGCTCATCCTCCCCTTTGGAAGATTCCTCCATTCCACGCCTAGTGTTAGCATCCTCCAAAAGAACAATCCTCTCCCTCAATTGCTTGAGTTCAAGGCCTTGTGTACTGACTGTTTGTACCAAGTTTGCATTTTGATTTTGCAAGCTAATGCAGAAAGCCGTCAATTCCATCAATGTGTATGGTTCCAATCTGCCCTCCTCTAGAATGGGTATTTGACCTCCCAAAGTAGAGTCATGGGCATGGATGAGGTCTTAAATATGTTAGGACTGTCTTGGCCTGCATCTAAGCCAGTACCAATAGTCCCAGCCTCATCCATAGCACCAATCACACTTGTGATGGTGGTTCTCTCTGCTACATGGCTAGGACCACTAGAAGAGAACACTCCAGTAGTCCTTGGGTGTTTAATCAACCTATATTTAGGGGGTGTAGAAGATGATGTGGATTGGGTGGTAGTTTGAAGGTTAAGGGGTGTTTGGGTCTGTGAAGGAAAGGTGTCAACGTTTGGATTACTTGTGTCAAAGCCAACATTTAATGTGTCAGCGTTGAAGGGTTCTTGGTCAAATTCCATGTGTTGAGGTGAAGGCAAAGGTTCTGGTATTGGGTCAAGTTGTGGTAGTGGGTGTGGTTGGGGTTGTGCTGCTGCAATAACAGCAAGCATAGCTTGGGTGAGGGGTAATTCATGATGAGGGGGTGAGTTCATCTTGGTAAAAATAGGTTTCTTTTGCACAGGGATCTCATAAAAATCATCATGATCCCTTGTGCAGTAATTTTTCACATCAAAAACCATTTGCAAAAATCTAGGATAAGCCAAAGTCATCTTATTCCCTTTGATTTTATACATGCCATCAAAAATCAATTTTGAAAAATTAAACTTTTGCCCATTTGTAATATACACAATTGCACTAGCAATGGATCTATTAATTTCATTGTGTGCAGTACATTTGGGACTCAAACATTGAAGGATGACATGTATGAGGTACTTCCAGGCTGGGGGAAACTCTTGTTTATGATATTTGTTTAAAGTACCCTCATCAGGGATAGGATACCCTAAAGCCCGAAGTCCTTGTTCTATTTCTTTGATGGGGAGGGTGGTTATACCATCTGCATCATCAAGATTCAAAGCCTGGCGAACCAAGGCTTCAGTAACCACCCATGTACGCCCATGAACAATAGCTGATAATGTAGTCACATTATTAATTGTTGAGGAACTAATAGTGTTCCAAAACTGTTTAATATGAGTGACAGGGATGAGAGGAGCATGAGAAAGTGCATACCTAATTGGAGATGCATTAAAATACGCCACCATATGAGTGTATTGTGGAAACAAAGTATCATCAGCCTCCAAATAAGCAATCATGTTGTGCTGACTCCTGAATCCTAATACCAAGTCACTTGGTTTAAACTTTGGTGCCATTGTTTGAAGAAAGTTGTTTGTGAATTATTGAGAAAGATGAATTCTAGGAGAAAAAGTGTTAGACAAGAATATGAAGTACCCTGTTTAAAAATAGGAGCCAAATATATAGGAGAGATAGGCACATGTGATTGGTCAAAAATAAGGAAAGAATTTTTAAAATATAATGATGAAAATCTTAAAAAGAAAATAAGTTATCTTGTGCATTAATGAAAAGTTATCTACTCCCAAAATTACGACCCCAAAATTCGTCAAAAATAACAACTAGGTAGCTCCCAATGAGTGTCAACGGTCAAAAATAACCCATCAACGCCCAACGGCTATATTCTTGTCAAGGTTTGCCAAAGCCATGTCAGCGTCTAAATTGGTCATAACAACGCTTGGAAAAATATTTGTCAGCGTCCAAAAATAAAAGTAATAAAAATGAAAAAGGACCTTAACAAAGTAATTTATCCTAGTGAAGATAACCTATAAATTGATAATTATTATAGGGCGGCAAGCACTGTCCAGTTATGCACACTTGCTTATGCAAGATAGACATAACAGTCCTCTAGTGTCCCTTGCTAACCAAAATTCTTAACAATTAAGTTATCTCATAAAATTACTTGTAACTCCCAGGTAAACCAATTATAAATCATTCCCAAGTCTCCCAACAGACCACATCCAATTCTAGGCCAAAAATGTCTTGGCAGCATGCATAGTATATCAACTTTGCATGCTACAGTGCCTCATGATTTAGTAAACTAACTCATACTCACCTATGGACACAATCTAGAATTGTGATAAGAGTATGGTAAGAATACCCAAAAGTCCTAAAGGTTCCTAAAACCTCCCCTTAAACTATGATACATATGTTGCCCAATAATATGCATGTAAATAAAAATTTATGTCAAGATAGGAATAAAGATATTCCAACCATCATCCATAAACTGAAACATGCTCCAGTTGATTCTTCAAGGATCCATAAGCAACTCTGTATCCAATGGTACAATGCTAACAACGCCTGCACACTTAGATCAAAAACCACAAAACTAACATATTGCTGACAACGTCACGATAACACTTATCAGCGTTAAAATAACCTTTGTCAGCGTTAGACAAATATAGTGGAAAATCTAACTTTTAAAAAAGACCAATAACAATGTATATCCTGTACATACTTTTTACAATAAGACCCCAAAACACATGTGAGATTGATCATGCCAATACTTGTTACCAAGTATTAAAACCTTCAGTATCAAAATGTTTAGTTAATAAATCAGACACATTTGTTTTTGTGTCAACCCTATCTTGTTGTATTAAACCCTTTTCAGAACAATCTCTTATAAAATGATGTCTAATTTATATGTGTTTTGTTTTAGAATGAATTACAGGATTTTTAATAATGCATAAAGTACTGTTATTGTCTACAAAAATCTTGGTATGCATCAAATTGTATCCATAATCCAACAGCTGGTTTTGAATCCATAAGACTTGTCCACAACAAGCAGCTGTAGCCACATACTCTACTTCAGTTGTAGAATTGGCCACCACTGTTTGTTTCTTGCATTGCCAAGATATTAACCTACTCCCAAGAAACTGACATCCACCATTTGTGGATTTTCTATCAAATTTATCACCACCATAGTCACTGTCTGAATATGCAATAAGCTCCAATGGTGAATCTTTTGGATACCATAATCCAAGATCTGGATAACATCTAAGGTACCTAAAGATTCTCTTGAAAGCATGAAGGTGACACACTTTAGGAGTCACTTGATGGCGTGCACATGCACACACAACAAACATAATGTCTGGTCTTGAGGCTGTAAGATACATCAATGAACCAATCATTGATCTATAGTGCCTGACATCCACATCTTTTCCATCTCCAACTTTTCCCCAAGGGTGTTCTCTATCCATAGGAGTACTAGGCCATTTTTCATGTGGAGAAAAGCCAAACTTCTTCAAGATTTCTGCTACATACTTGTCTTGAGAGATGAAGATACCATCTTCTTTCTACTGAACTTTTAACCTTAGAAAGAAGTTCATCTCCCCCGTTGCACTCATCTTGAATTTGTCTGTCATAAGCTTGGAAAAGTCTTCACTCATCTTTGGGTTTGTAGAGCCAAAGATGATATCATCCACATAAACCTGAACAAGTAAGACATCCTTATCAATCTTCTTTATAAATAAGGTCTGGTCTATGATGCCCCTTTTAAATCCATTTTCCACGAGATAGGTGGACAATGTGCCATATCATGCTCTTGGGGCTTGATGAAGTCCATACATAGCTTTCTTGACTCTATACACCTTGTCTGGATGCTCTGGATCTTCAAAATCAGGAGGCTGCATGACATATACCTCCTCAACAATTGTGCCATAAAGGAAAGCACTCTTCATATCCATTTGATAGACAGTAAAGCCCATGCAGGAAGCATAGGCTAGAAATATCCTTATAGCCTCAATCCTTGCAACTGGTGCAAAGACCTCCTCATAGTCTATCCCTTCCTCTTGTGTATATCCTTGGGCCACTAAACGTGCCTTGTTTCTGACCACAATGCCTCTTTCATCTTTCTTGTTTCTAAGAACCCATCTTGTCCCAATAGGTCTGACATATCTGGGACAATCAACCAACTCCCAAACATCCTGAATAGCAAATTGGTGAAGCTCATCCTGCATTGCTTCCACCCAACTTGGTTCTTTAAGAGCATCAAAAATCTTCTTGGGTTCCTGTTGTGACAGAAAACAGGCAAACAAACATGCTTGAACAAGAGGGGTATCATCCTTCTTGTGTATATTGGCAATAAATCCTCCAAGATTCTGATGAGATCTTCTAGTCTGAACAGGAGACATCACATCTCCAATAATTAGAGAAGAGGGGTGATCCTTCATTGTAGAAGTAAGAACTCCTCCCTCAAAAAGTCTGTTGTCTTCAATCTCATCATCCATGTTACCAATATCTTCTTCAGACTCCCTTCCATCATTATCTTTATAAACCTCTCCATTTCTGCTTGAAGGTTTACCTTGTTCAAAATTGGAAGAGAAAATATGGTCAAAAGAGTTGTCAACGCCTGAACCAAGGTTGTCAGCGTTGGATACATCAACGCCTGAAATGGTGTTGTCAACGTTTGAGCCATCAACGCCTGAATTTGTCTTGTCATCGCCAGATTTTCCTTTGTCAGCGCCTGAAAGACCATGCATGTTGTTAACTAGTGATACTTGGGGACCACCATTTTCCTTTCCAGCAGCAGCAGTAGCAGCAAAAGCAATTTGGACCACTTTCAGGATCACTAGGTTTACTTTCCAAAAACCTAACATGTACTTTTTCAAGTACATGTTTTTACTTTTTAAGGTAAACCCTATATCCCTTGCTCTGCACAGAATAACACATGAAGTAGCCTTCATCACCTTTAGCACTAAATTTACCTAAGGCATCACTAGTATCCAACACAACTACATGACAACCAAAAGGTTTAAGAAAACCAATATTAGGTTTCCTTCCCCAAAGTAACTCATAAGGTGTTTTAATATGTACTTTGTTGACCAATGCTCTATTCTGAACATAACAAGTTGTATTCACAGCCTCAGCCTAAAATGCAATGGGAAAGTGAGCATCAGCCAACATAGTCCTGGCTGCTTCAATTAGGGTTCTATTCTTTCTCTCAGCAAAAGTTCTACTTTTGATGATGTTTACAACAATCTAAGGTTGTTGGAGAATGAAACTCTTTTGGATCTTGGAAGCAAGACTACCAATGGAAACATGGCCTTCTTCTCACATAGTGAAGGTCAATTTGATCAGAAGGATTCATACATGCACCCAGTTACTGGATCAACATGTGTCAACGCTGGATCATATCCTATCAACGCCTCACATTCAGACGCTGACACATGCAAAATTGACTCTCCAAGAGTTAAGCCTGCTGGTATTGATCTGGATACTGTGTGTGCATACATTGCTTCATTGCCCAATGGTTTAGTGATTACTTATGAGGACCTTGAGCAAATAAGTGATGAGCATTTGGAGGAGATGGATATTAAGTGGAATATGGCTCTTGCAAGTATAAGAGCAAACAAATGGAATAGACGATTCAAGAAGAAGATGACTTTTAATGCAAAGGACACTGCTGGATTTGATAATTCCAAGGTTGAGTGCTACAATTGTCATCGTATGGGGCACTTTATGAGAGAATGCAGATCTCTAAGAAGATTTGATGCTGGAAAAACCTCAAGCCAAATTGTTAAGGCTCAGGATCCTATGGCCATGGTGGCAATGCAAGAAATTGATGGTATTGGATGGGACTGGAGCTATTTGGCTAAGGATGAGGAAGAGGATAAAGCTTTGGTTGCTGAGATAAAAGAAGAAGAGCATGTTCAATATGCTCTCATGGCACACTCCTCATCTTCATCAGACAATGAGGTATATGATGATGCTTTTTGTAGTAAGGGTTGTCGTTTAAATACTGAAAGACTTAACAAAGTGGTTTTAAGATTGTTAGGAGATGTGAGTACTGAGAGATGCAAGTTCTCTAACTATCAACTTGCTCTTACTCAAACTGAAAAGACTGTAGCTGAGTATAAGAAAATGGAGCTTGACCTAAAAGATAAAATCAATATCTTAAAACATGATTTAAATACTAGTACTGATATTAGAAATATCATGGAAAGGGTCAATGTTGAACTACAAGCTAAGTTAGATGAGGCTATAAAGAATAAGGATAATGAAGACCTTAAAATTCAAAGATTTGATAAGGCCTCACAAACCCTAGGAGAATGTGTTAGTAAACAAAGGGATTCTAGGGACATGACTGGGATTGGGATGAAAGAGTATGCTGGTGTTCCACCACCAGCTGGGGACTTCTATGGTGTCCAAAGAAAGGACTTATCTTGGACTGGTTTACCAGAACTCCAAGAAGAGGAATTTATTCCTCCACCAAGAGTCCTTACCCCAGTAGAAGAATATAGGCAAAAGTTGACTGATTTGGATGAATGGAAGAAAGCCAACCCTACCTTGTTTGTTAAGGGTGGCATGCTTTGTGATAGTCCAAATGAGTCTACCCCTATCAAAGTAACAAACCCAATCACTGGCAAGACTGTTGACCTTGGCTCAAACGTTGTTAGAAAACCTAGCATTAAATATGCAGAAATGTATAGGAATACTAGGTCACCAAAAAGCCAAGTTAGTGATAATGGAACAGGTTTCTTTTCTTCTAGACCTAGAGTTATGTCTAGAAAAGTCTGTTATACTTGTGGTAGCTTTTCACATTTATCCTATAAGTGTGTCACACTTCCAAGGTCAACGCTGACAAAAGGTCAAACACTGTCAGACCCAAAACTTTTGTGGAGCAAAGTCCACAACTTGTTAGACCAGCCCCATTCTTCACTAAAGGGTCTAACACTTATGGGCAAAGACCTTTTCAGAAGACCAATACATGGTCTAATAGGCAATGGGTTCCTGTAGCAAACCCTAGGTTCAACGCTGATAAGGGTAATTTCAGCGTTGACAAGACCAAATCAAATGCTGACAGAAACATTGCCAGACCAAATAATGGTAAATATTTGCAACCACAGGGAAAGGGGTCTAAAGCTTCTTCTAGCTTGACATTGAGACCTAAGCAAGATCAAAACCCTAACTCTAATGGGATTTCTATGACCTATAATAGATTTAATTATATTTCAAAGGTCATCACAAAAACAATTGGGGTTAACTGGGTGTTTCATCCAAAAAGGGATGAACAAGGGGTTGTTATGAGAACTAAGTCTGTTCTTGTTGAACAACCAGATTAATCCAAGTCTGCTCAGGCTTGGGTTCCCAAAGAAAACTAATTTGTTTTCTTTATGTGCAGGGCATTCAAAAACAGGTGAATGATTATGGCTATTGGGATAGTGGATGCTCTAGACACATGACTGGGAAGGAAGATTATCTCACAAACTTCACTCCCATTAAGGATGGTGATAAAGTTTACTTTGGAGGCGGATATGGAACTATCACGGGCAAAGGAACTCTTCTTACCAACAATTTGTGTTTTGAAAACGTGTTTCTGGTAAAAGAACTTGATTATAATCTTTTTAGTGTATCACAAGTTTGTGATAACAAAAATAAGATTCTTTTCACTGATACTGAATGCTTGGTGTTGAGCAAGGATTTTAAAATGCCAAATGAGAAATTTATTAGTTATAGGACACGTAGGCATAAGGACATTTATAATGTGAATTTTAATGGTATTAGGATGAATAATAACTTCTCATGTCTTTATGCTAAAGCTTCAGTTGATGAGAGTAATCTATAGCATAGGAGAGTAGGGCACATTAACTTTAAAAATATAAACAGACTTGTGAGACATGGCTTGGTTGATGGTTTGCCTGAAAAGGCTTTCCACAATGACCACTCTTGTGTTGCATGTCTTAAAGGCAAACAACACAAGGTCTCTTTTAAGTCTAAACAGGTGCACTCTAGTTCTAAACCACTTCACTTGCTGCATATGGACCTGTTTGGTCCAACTAATATAGAGAGTTTGAATGGTAAACCTTACTGCTTTGTCATCACTAATGACTTTTCTAGGTTTACTTGGACTTTCTTTTTAGCCATGAAAAGTGACACTACTGATACTTTAATTAACTTTATTAACCAAATAGAGAAGAAGACTGGTAATGAAGTTAAAATGCTTAGAAGTGATAATGGTGGTGAGTTTAGAAATAAACTGTTGGATGATTTTTGTGCCAAGAAAGGGACTACTAGACAGTTTAGTGTTGCCAGAACCCCACAGTAAAATGTGGTTGCTGAGAGAAAGAATAGAACCCTAATTGAAGCAGCCAGGACTATGTTGGCTGATGCTCACTTTCCCATTGCATTTTGGGTTGAGGCTGTGAATACAACTTGTTATGTTCAGAATAGAGCATTGGTCAACAAAATACATAACAAAACACCTTATGAGTTACATTGGGGAAGGAAACCTAATATTGGTTTTCTTAAACCTTTTGGTTGTCATGTAGTTGTGTTGGATACTAGTGATGCCTTAGGTAAATTTAGTGCTAAAGGTGATGAAGGCTACTTCATGGGTTATTCAGTGCAGAGCAAGGGGTATAGGGTTTACCTTAAAAAGGAAAAACGTATACTTGAAAAAGTACATGTTAGGTTTTTGGAAAGTAAACCTAGTGATCCTGAAAGTGGTCCAAATTGGCTATTTGACTTGGAACCTCTATCTAGGACTTTGAATTATATGCCTGTTACTAATCCAGACATTGTGAAGGTAACTTCAAATGCTGTGGAAGAACCAGTTGTTGATGTTTCAGGTACACAGGTTAATGAAGAGGTTGGATCACAAGCAGACAAGTTGATTGTAGTGTTTTACCACACCTTTAGGAAAAGGAGGTAAATAGGGAAAGTATTAAATACGACGGTTTAGGAAAACCGTGTACAAATGACCCAATGAAGTTCGTTTCCCAAGGAGGTATATGTGAGTGAGTAATTCGTAATTGGTTTGAGATTAATATTTGGAAGAAGGGGATGAGAAAAGAGAATGACGAAGACGTGAAATTAATTACTATGACGACTAAACGTAAAAACCGTAAAAAGTACAAAAATAGAAATTAATTCTAAAAATTCCCAAAAATTTACTAAAAATCAAAATAAATAAACTAAGAGTTTACCAATGATCAAAACTTTTTCAAACCTTTTAATTAACTAAATATTATTTTTTAAATGCTAATTAAAGCCCTAAAAATCAAATTAATTATCAAAAAGCCCAAATAAAGATTTTTCAATTGGTAAACCTCTAAAATGTCCTAAAAAGATTAAAAACTATTTTTATAAATTTTTAAACTAAGAAAAACTATTTAAAATGATTTAAAAACTATTAAAACTTAAAATAATTATAAAAATTAATCTAAAGATGATAAAATTAATCTAAGTGTTGCAAAACTCCTATTTTAATGTATTTAAGCTAAGAAAAATATAAAAAGTGCACAAATGTGAAATTTGAAAAATAATAATAAAATAATATTAAAATAATATTAAAAATCCAAAAATTATAAAAAATTCTAAAAACTTATAAACTAGTTTATTTTAACCTAAATAATCAGAAAATGAAAATGAAATTACCAAATTACCCATAATGTGCCCCAAAATGGGCTAAAAGCAAATTCAGTCAACCTTAATGGGCTTTTTAGCCCAAAAAGTCAAAATAAGCCCAAATGACTTGGAAAAGCCCTATCTGACTCAAAATTCAATTCTAAACACAAAACTCTGAAGGCTCAAAAGCTGTAAATGAGCTTATCACAGCTTAATGAACACACAGCTTATTCTTATTGGGACAATAAGCCCATTAAGCAATAAGCTAATGCCATAAGCTCTAATTTGACACACAACCTTATTTTGGGATACTAAAGAGATTTGTAAAAAGAAATTTTGAAAAAGCACACTCAATAAGCCAGAAATAAGCCAAGTACAAATCCACTAAAAGACAAAATAGTCGGGTTTGAGTTCTAGGGCACCTCAGGACTTGATTCAACTTGCAAAAGGTTACAAATGACTTCAATAAGCCAAATCAATCAACCAAAATCCAATAAGCAAAACCAATAAGCTGGAATAAGCTAATAAGCACTTATGAAAAAGTCAATTAAATTGGTTTTCTAGTCAAACCCTAAAGTCAACCTACCAAATGCTCCAGTATGAACAAATGGGTCAAATAATGAGCACCTATTACCAAATCAAAGTTGTTGCTGGTTAAAATAGCTTATTAATAAGTTTGAGCAATAATAAGCACACCAAATTCAACCAGATGCATACACAAGCTATATAAACTGTATTTAAGCACAAACAAACTTAAATCAATCACTGAATCAAAGTATGGAACAAGATCAAAGCAGATTCAACTTGTTGATATGAACTTCAAGAACAAATGCACACTTTGCTGATATAAATGACCAAAGATCCAATTTCAACACTTCAATCCTACTTCCCTGATGTAACTAACTAGGATTTATCACTTGTTAACCCTAGTCTATGTTTAGAACTAGGTGTCCTTCAAACCTCAGCCAGTTTCATCAAGTATTCAAGATTTTAGAGCCTATTGTTGATTCTAGGTGTTTATATGCACAAAGCTTGCAGATAAATGTCACTTAGCACCAAGTAAACAGATACCAAACCAAAAGAAACAAAAACAACAACAAAAGAAGGGTCAAATCCCTTTGAATCAGTTAACCCAAACACCCCTTTTGAATCTGATTTTGCAATCTTCCAAAGGATTGTTGTGTTTTAACCTATCAAACAAGATCAAATCCACCCTAACAACTGATAATCAACCTCAGAAACACAAATCAAGCCTCAAAACACATATTCACATTAAAACATGCAAAATCACCAAAAATCAAAGGAAAATCAGAAAAATGAAAAGGGAGAGGGATGCAAACCTCCAAGACTTACATCCAAGCCTTGGATTGTTTGAGCTGAAGTACTAGCAAAACAAGTACCATCTTCCTTGTACCTGCTAAGAGTAAGAAACCACAATGATGAACAAATAACAAGATATTTCTGATTTTTGAAACATAAGTTTTATTGTTTAAAACCTTGCCTCAAAAACCTTCAAACATGAATAAGGAACTCAGACTTTAGCTTATCAGATACCAAACTTTTATAAAACACAAAGGGAAATCACAAATATTCATAAAATCCAACTTTTATTTAATAAAAAGGAATTACGAAGATTTAAAGCTAAAATCTGGAACAAGTGACTCTCACAAGTTGAGGTCTCCTTATATAGGACTAATGGACTATTCTAGAATGCTGAAAATATATGAAAACCCTTGATGTGAAATCTCAAAATTTCCCTTGAGTGCTTGATGCTATTTGATGTTGGTGAGCTGTCCAAATGCATCATGGACGTTCATTTTAGCTTTGGAGTTAAGCTATGAGTCTAAGCTGTTGATTTTGACACGTCAGATTCCTTGGAGAGAAAGTTGTGTTTTCATTGGTGGACGAGGTTAAGTGTGGGGTCACTTGGGTAGTGGAATTGAGGGTTTTATGTGTGGGTTATGTTTCTGGGCGTGTGAATCAAGTGTGGGTATGGGTAATTTCAATTTACCCTTTGTTTAAGTGAGAGGAGTTATTGGGTTCTTGATGGTAAATAGTAACTTGTTTTGATCCGAAATTGGGGGAAAGGTAAGTGTTTGGCGCAAATTGTGTTTGAAAGTTTCAGTTGTACACCTTTGGCCCTTAGTCTTTGGAAAACAATGAATAACAAGTTTATTTTTCAAGTAAACATGTTTTCCTTTGTAAACTAAGTTTCTGATTTCACACATTGGCCACAAAAAGTTTCAAAACAAGGTTTTAGGGCTTTTAAAAGTTTAGGCTATTTACAACTTCAGTCTGTTTGATATTCAATCCATTTTCAAAGGACTAGAAGTGTAATATTATTGATCTTCAAGGGTCTTCTTTGATCTTTGACTTGATGAGGGACCATAATTAGCAATTTAGAATTGTTGAGGAACTAAACTTGTCATTTCTTCAAAGTTGAAGGACCATTTTGTAATTTTGACAAACTTAAGGGACCAAACTTGTAATTATGAATATACAAGGGTTTTAAGTGTCAATTCTTCATATTTTGACGATCAATCTTGTAAATCTTCAAATCTTCAAGGGTTAATCTTGGATAAATCATGAACTAAGGCCTGGTTCTTTGTACGGCTTCGTTTCTCGTGTCCGTTTTTCCTTGTTTCTTGTGATCTTTTGTCTTTTTCATGATATCCATACCTAAAACACACAAGTAAACAAATACAAGCATATATATGGTATTTTATGACATTTTAATGCATTTAAAGCCCGAAAAGAACGATGAGATCATGTATAAATACCATCTCATCACTCCCCCATACTAAGCCATTGCCGTGCCCTCACGCAATGCTAGAATAAAGTATCTAAGCATCACCAAAATTCAATTTTATTACTCTTTATTGAAAAGTAAAAGACTTGCGAAAATAATACAAAGATGTGTAAAGACATAATGTATGATTTTCATCACGAGTGTGTCTTTTAGGGTCAATGAATAGAAACAAGTAAATGTCCCTTAGAGTAAATTTCGTCATCCTTGATTGTCATACATTCCATGCTAAGTGAAAAAACGAGATCATTGTTGGTACAAGTCACAATGCTAACACTACTCATACGTCCAAATTGTGTAATACTTTTTCTCCCCGCAATCCTAGTTATTATAAAAGGAAAATGGGTTACTAGCATTTTTTAACTATTTGTCATGGATCACAAGTGATTCATATTGACTTATTTAAGTATTTATTAGTTCGAAAGCAAATTAGCATGATTTAATCGATAGTTAGCCTAAGGAAAAAATCTTTTAAAACGGCTTCTCGTGTATCTCCTTAAGTTCATATCTTGGCATAACTCATTTCACGATTTGAGACCTTTCTCGGACCAATATTTGGCATGTACTTCATACTTCAAATCTTGGGAAGACGTTCTTGAAATTATGGTCTTCTCTTCATATTTTGGAATTTCTTGACTTGACGTTTTTGAGAGATTCTTCATATTTGGACCACGACTTCATCATTTTTCTTCAATCTATATTTTGGACTTTGATATACAACGATCCGCCTCCTTTTCGAACTTGGATATATTTATCCTCATACCTTGTTAGGGTCTTTTTGGATAGACTTTCTCCATGATCTTTAGGGAGTAATTGCTTTTCGTAGTGTGTCTGGATCCTTCATATTGATTTAAGAATAATGATACTTCACATCATCTTGGATCTTTAGCAAAAATAGAGCTCCTCATGACTTGTTAGGGCCTTTTTGGATCTTCACCAATCTTCGCGTCCCGCTTCAATAAGTTATGCCTTGTCTATGAACTCTATTCAACCCCTAGCAACTTTTAAACGATCTTGTGCTAGAAGCTAAGTAACCTTTCAAATCGTACGACCTTACTTATTGCAATTATTTTTATTCCTAATGCATTGATCTTATGGGAAGAAAAAGCCACAATTAAAAACATATGAGTTTTTGAAAGAACATTTTCATGTTCTACGTTTAGCATGATCACTTGTCTAACTCTATCACTTCTCGTTCTTCACTATTTAAAGACCTCTAATTAAAGAGACTCGTGAATACTTAGCCATGCAAGTCAAAATTAAGCCAAATTTGGATTAGCTTTCATTAAGACTATATCAAATCGAAGTTTTGGGTTTTCAAGCCACCTATATGATCTTGCACTTTCTTGGACTTTTCAATTTTAGAGAATGCATTTTATAGTTTCCTTGATAAGTGACTTTATAGGATCAATTATAGGAACTTGTGAAAAGTTCTTGTTCTTAACCCGAATGAGCTAAGACTTTCGCGTTTTAAAGTTCCCTATATAAAAGTCTAGCAAAACTTGAATTGAGCGAGTTAAGGAATTTAAAGGGCTCCAAATGCCCATCAAGTCAAAAATTAGCTCTTATTCTACCCATCGGAAAATATACATTCGTGTCTTAAAAACACTTATGAAAACTAAGAAAATTTTAAATTTTGGCCATTTTTAGCCTTATGAGCAACAAAACATTTGGAGAGCGTGAGGGCGTAGCAAAGAAAGTATCTATTCACCCCCCCATACTAAAAGTAAACATTGTCCTCAATGTTTGAGTCTAAAGGTAAAGCACCCCCATACTAGAGACGAAGAGTCGAATGCTTAGGATCTAGCATGGAAAGGGTGATCAACAATATATCTAAAGCCTTTTATGAATTATGCTAAAATATATTTGTTAGAACAATAAAGGATATGTTATGGATTCGTGAAAAACTTCTTCAAGCAAACGATGGAGGCTCACGTAAACGAACACGAGAGTCTTCAATCGTAGATGATGATGATGATGATCTAGATAACACAATCACAAACAACCACGAGACAACGAGTTGGAAGGGCACAAATCCCTTCTCATTATTTATTAGAAAGCATAAAATGATAAGCATGGGATCTCCCCTACGAGGCACCTCTTTTGTTATTATCGAGTCATGAGCTCGACTCGATCCCCTCAATGCTAATTATCATTGGATAAGGTGACTTGGTCGAGGTCAACCATTGAAGGAATGTCCCCACCAAAGTAGTGCTTAAGCCTATGTCCATTCACCTTGAAGTTAGGACCATCACCTTGAAGTATCTAAGCATCACCAAAATTCAATTTTATTACTCTTTATTGAAAAGTAAAAGACTTGCAAAAATACTACGAAGATGTGTAAAGACATAATGTATGATTTTCATCACGAGTGTGACTTTTAGGGTCAATGAATAGAAACAAATAAATGTCCCTTAGAGTAAATTTCGTCATCCTTGATTGTCATACATTCCATGCTAAGTGAAAAAACGAGATCATTGTTGGTACAAGTCACAATGCTAACACTACTCATACGTCTAAATTGTGTAATACTTTTTCTCCCCGCAATTCTAGTTATTATAAAAGGAAATGGGTTACTAGCATTTTTTTAACTATTTGTCATGGATCACAAGTGATTCATATTGACTTATTTGAGTATTTATTAGTCCGAAAGCAAAGTAGCACGATTTAATTGATAGTTACCCGAAGGATAAAATCTTTTAAAACGGCTTCTCGTGTATATCCTTAAGTTCATATCTTGGCATAACTCGTTTCACGATTTGAGACCTTTCTCGGACCGATATTTGGCATGTACTTCATACTTCAAATCTTGGGAAGACGTTCTTAAAATTATGGTCTTCTCTTCATATTTTGGAAATTCTTCACTTGACGTTTTTGAGAGATTCTTCATATTTGGACCACGACTTCATCATTTTTCTTCATTCCTTCTTTTGGACTTTGATATACAACGATCCGCCTCCTTTTCGGACTTGGATATATTTATCCTCATACCTTGTTAGGGTTTATTTGGATAGACTTTCTACATGATCTTTAGGGGAGTAATTGCTTTTCATCGTGTGTCTCGATCCTTCATATTGATTTAGGAATAATGATACTTCATATCATCTTGGATCTTTAGCAAAAATAGAGCTCCTCATGCCTTGTTAGGGCCTTTTTGGATCTTCACCAATCTTCGCGTCCCGCTTCAATAAGTTATGCCTTGGCTATGAACTCTATTCAACCCCGAGCAACTTTTAAACGATCTTGGGCTAGAATCTAAGTAACCTTTCAAATCGTATGACCTTACTTATTGCAATTATTTTTATTCCTAATGCATTGATCTTATTGGAAGAAAAAGCCACAATTAAAAACATATGAGTTTTTGAAAGAACATTTTCATGTTCTACGTTTAGCATGATCACTTGTCTAACTTTATCACTTCTCGTTCTTCACTTTTTAAAGACCTCTAATTAAAGAGACTCGATACTTAGCCATGCAAGTCAAAATTAAGCCAAATTTTGATTAGCTTTCATTAAGACTATATCAAATCGAAGTTTTGGGTTTTCAAGCCACAATATAGGATCTTGCACTTTCTTGGACTTTTTCAAGTTTAGAGAATGCATTTTATAGTTCCCTTGATAAGTGACTTTCTAGGATCAGTTATAGGAACTTGTGAAAAGTTCTTGTTCTTAACCCGAATGGGCTAAGACTTTCGTGTTTTAAAGTTCCCTATATAAAAGTCTAGCAAAACTTGAATTGAGCGGGTTAAGGAATGTAAAGGGCTCCAAATGCCCATTAAGTCAAAAATTAGCTCTTATTCTACCCATCAGAAAATATACATTCGTGTCTTAAAAACACTTATGAAAACTAAGAAAATTTTAAATTTTGGCCATTTTTAGCCTTATTAGCAACAAACTAAACAAAGCATTGAAAGTTGGAAAGTGTGAGGGCGTAGCAAAGCAAGTATCTATTCACCCCATACTAAAAGTAAACATTGTCCTCAATGTTTCGAGTCTAAAGGTGGAGCACCCCCATACTATAGACGAAGAATCGAATGCTTAGGATCTAGCATGGAAAGGGTGATCAACAATATATCTAAAGCCGTTTATGAATTATGCTAAAAGATAATTGTTAGAACAATAAAGGATATGTCATGTATTCGTGAAAAACTTCTTCAGGCAAACGATGGAGGCTCACGTAAACGAACACGAGAGTCTTCAATCGTAGATGATGATGATCTAGATAACACAATCACAAACAACCACGAGACAACGAGTTGGAAGGGCACAAATCCCCTCTCATTATTTATTAGAAAGCATAAAAGGATAATAATGGGATCTCCCCCATGAGGCACCTCATTTTTTATTACCGAGTCATGAGCTCGACTCGATCCCCTCAATGCTAATTATCATTGGGGAAGGTGACTTGGTCGAGGTCAACCATTGAAGGAATTTCCCCACCAAAGTTGTAACACTCTCATTTTTCATATCGGTACAGCGGAAGGGTCTTTCAGAGTGTTACGGGATAGAACAATAACTACAATCATAGACAACACATAAAAATGGTTGTACAAGGTTTAACAAACATTCATTCGATAAAAAGTTTTAAAAGCGTACAACAGGTCCCAAATTATACAGGTCATTAAGTTTACAAAACACAGATCGAATGAACATTTTTAATATTAAGTGTGGGCCATCAGAGTCGATCTCCATCCGGATTACCTTCAAGCACCTGAGATAAAAACATGCAAATATCATATCAGCGAATGCCGAGTGAATTCATAGAGTTTAATGAAAACCATTATATAAAACAATCATTTACAATCATTTAAAATCAGAACACAAGTATAATATCGGAAGTAAGTCCGCATATTGCTAGTCAGGAAATATACAAATCAAGCATACATCTTAAACCGTCCATGAGACCGTAGTCTCTATATTACCATGATAGGTAATATATTCATCGTTAATAGCGTCATATCATATCGTTTATTATTTATGTTTTATAGCATACGTTGTATAGGATTATTATTAGCCGCATGACATTGTTACCTTACTGTGAAACAGCGGGCCGCGAACCCGACAAACAATTTGCCCATCTAAGTTAGCGTGTCGTCACAAAAATCACGCTATGGAATCTTCTCATACATAAATTCGCTTACCAATCAATGTGGTACGACGGGGATCAACCGTCAAGGCGCGAACTGGGGTGATCGTCCCCAAATAGTACTATCAAATGCATAAGCGTCTACCAAATCCCGGTAGTTCACAATTCATGCTAATGGGACTTTAAGTGACATAACCTAACTACTAATAATCCTTTTAGTCTCGAATATAGGGTCATAGCATCATTCGGGTCCATATCATTTAGCATACAATCGGGACTACTTCTGTTCTATTTTTATAAAAATCTAGCATGTTATCTCCCTCGCGGGTTTACAAATCATTTATAAAACATTTAAAAGAGTGTGAGGCTATGAACTCACGTTGTTAATGAAAGGCGGATTATCGGCTACGGGCGTGCTTCGGTCACGAAAACCTATATAAATAATAATCAGTATTAGACTAGGTCCAATGACTTTTATCAAAATAACAATATACATATGATGATTTTGTACATATGATGATGATCAAGTGGGTTTATACATCCTTGTTTACTCATTTTAGTGTCTACATCTTGGTAACGTCTTACTAGTTCACTAGTTTTACCGATTTACCTATTTTAAGTCCATTAAGTCTTTTATAAGTTCTTTAACTTGTTTTTATCCATTTTATACCTATATGATCAGTATATATACTTTTCATGTTGGGCCCAAATGGGTTAAGCCCAATAAGCTCTTTTTACAAGTATTTATCTTATTAAGTCCAATTATTAGTCCAATAGGTTTAGTTAGCTCGTAAATGTCCGTATTTCTTATAGTTCGGGTTTTATCGGTTTTTACTTGTCTTAGTTATCTATACATCAGTATATGACTTTTATAAACTTTACATTAGACGGGTTTGGTCGTCTAAGTTTTATTTGGCGAAAAACGTTAATTTTACGGCGATAGCCGAAAAAGTCGTAAAAATCAAGTTTATAGTTTTTATTACTTATAAATATTATTTTTACCACCATTTATATAATTTACCCATTTAATTAACCTTTTATACATTTATATAAATAAGTTTTATAAGTTAGTGGGTTTATATTTTTACATTTTATAAATTATAATGTGAGTGCTTATATAATAATAATAAACATTATTTCCAAAATCTGATTTTTAACTTCATGTTCACCATTTTTACCATATCTAGAGTTATATAATGACTTAGAAGCTCATTTTTGGATGACAAGTTCTTCATAATATGTGATACATATAATTTAGTTATAGCTACTGCCCATTTTGAGTTTAAGTTGCCTTAACAGTCCCTACAAAACTGCTTATTCAGATTACACCACCTAACTTGTTTTGATCATATCTCACTCATTATTTTGATTCCATTGCATGGCCAACTCTCACATGTGTATAACATCATCTACTTACTGTAAATGGATCAAACCATGCAATTTTATCAGTTCATCTTTTAGTTATCTACTGTTTTTATACAGCCAACTAAATAGTCAAGATTTTAGCTTCATTTCTTATGGTTATCATCATTTTTAAGCATATTTATCAACACTTGATCCCCACACAAAATTTTTATCATCATATATACATCATATACATATACAAAATGAAAGAAAATACATTTGTTCTTTACAAAATAATAAGAGAAAAATGTAGAGGATGATCTTCTTTACCAATCCAAGTGGATTTCTTGTTTTAGGAAGGCAAGAACTTGATGAACACAACAAGTATCTCCAAGACCATCAAATATCAAGAACATAGGTTGGAAAATCAGTCCTAGGACATAAGCAAATCACCTACAAAGATGTTAATATGGCCACCAAATGATCAAGGCTTCAAGAGAACACCTTAATAGAACTAGTAAACATGTGGTTTATGGCTAGAAAAGATCAAATGGGATGTTTGTTGGCTTATTTGGGATGGAACAAGGGAGAGAGTTGAGAGGATTTTGGTGTTGAATGCATGTGAGAGATGGTGTAGGTGAAAACAAGTTGTTAGTTTTGGAAGGTTAAGTGGTATGGTAAAGCTTAAGGTGTAAGCTAGCTTACACTTGGTGTAAGTTAGCTAAACTTGATGCCACCTAAGTGTTGTGGTGTCAAGTTAGCCGTCCCATATAGCTAGTGGGGTGGGACAAAGTGTTTTGTCCCATCTCACTAGTTTACGGGTATTTCTCGATTCTAGTTTTCTCGATTTGCGTGCCCTCGGGTCGTTTTACGAAAAACGTTTTTATAAATTATGAATCACCGTCACAAAACGAATCCAATAAAAATTGTCTCATCAAAAACGGAGTTCAAAAACGTAAATACGTAATCCTAAGGTTTCCGGTTTAGTCGTAAAAGACGCCAAATTGTGCACGTAAGCCCAAATTTAAATCCGTAAATTGTGAGTTCGTCAACCAACACAAAAATAAGTTTCAAAATATTATACGAGAAAATATTTTACTACCTGAAATGTTAGATTTGTCACAGCTTTTCCTCCTAAAAGGGATCAACGTCCTCGTGATCCATTTCATTTGGATGTCCGTTTCTTATTGAAATCGAAGAGGTGCAGATATTTCTTCCACATTTCATCCTCTCGTTCCCAAGTATACTCCGGTCCATGCTTTGAATTCCATCGGATTTTGACAATAGGTATCCGACTTTGTTTCAGTTGCTTTACCTCACGGTCCATAACTTCTACGGGCTCTTCGATAAAATGCAACTTCCCATCTATTCGAACCTTACCTAACGGAATTTTCTCATCACTCACTGCTAGACATTTCTTCAGATTAGATACATGGAATGTGTTGTGAACACCATGAAGTTCTGGGGGTAACTCTAGTTTGTAAGCCACCGGACCTACTCTAGATAAAATCTTAAAGGGTCCAATATAACGGGGATTCAGTTTTCCTCGTTTTCCAAATCTTATAACGCCTTTCCATGGCGATACTTTCAACATTACTCGGTCACCCACTTCAAACTCCATTGGCTTCCGCCGCACATCCGCGTAACTTTTCTGTCTACTACGGGCAGTCAACAACCTCTTCTTAATCTGAACTATCATCTCCGTAGTCTCTCGGATCAATTCCGGTCCCGTGAGCTGGGTATCCCCAACTTCACTCCAACATACAGGAGATCTACACTTCCTACCATACAAAGCTTCAAACGGTGCAGCCTTAATACTAGAATGGTAACTATTGTTATACGAAAACTCTACTAACGACAAATGTTTATCCCAATTCTTACCAAAGTCTAACACACAAGCTCTCAACATATCTTCCAGTGTTTGTATCGTCCTTTCACTCTGCCCATCAGTCTGGGGGTGATAAACAGTGCTCATGTCGAGATTCGTTCCCAAAGACCTTTGGAGAGATTTCCAAAAATTCGATGCGAATCTAGGATCTCGATCTGAATTGATCGATACAGGCACTCCATGCTTGCATACAACATTATCAAGGTATATTCGAGTCAGCTTCTCCAGTGAGAACTGCTCCTTAACCAGAATAAAGTGTGCTGATTTGGTCAGTCTATCGACAATAACCCAAATCGAATTGTTTCCAGATGATGTTCTAGGAAGCTTGGTGATAAAGTCCATTGTAATTCGCTCCCACTTCCATTCAGGAATCTTTGGTTGTTGAAGTAGTCCTGATGGCTTTTGATGTTCCGCTTTAACTCTAGCACAAGTCAAGCATTGAAGAACATACATAGCTATGTCAGCTTTCATATTCGGCCACCAGTACAACTTCTTCAAATCATGGTACATCTTATCAGATCCCGGATGAATGGAATACTTAGATTTATGGGATTCTAACATAATCAAATCTCTTAAGCCTCCAAACTTAGGTATCCACATACGACCTCTTAAGCATTTCACTCCATCAGCTCTAACCTCTAAAGGATCTCCTTCTCCTCGGAACCCTTCATTAACAAAATTCTCCTTCTTACAAGCTTCTATTTGCGCATTTCTAATTTGCTCAGGCAAATTATTGTGCACGGTTAAGACTAGAGAACGCACCCTGATAGTCTCTCTATCTTTCCTACTCAACGCATCAGCAACAACATTGGCTTTTCCTGGGTGATATTTTATATCACAATCATAATCACTTAACAACTCTATCCATCTTCATTTCCTCATGTTCAATTCCTTCTGGTCAAGAATATACTGTAGGCTTTTGTGATCGGTGAATACCGTACACTTGGTGCCATACAGATAATGTCTCCACAACCTAAGGTCCCTGGATCGAAACCAGGCTCTGATACCAAACTGTAACACTCTCATTTTTCGTATCGGTACAGCGGAAGGGTCTTTCAGAGTGTTACGGGATAGCACAATAACTCCAATCATAGACAACACATAAAAATGGTTGTACAAGGTTTAACAAACATTCATTCGATAAAAAGTTTTAAAAGCGTACAACAGGTCCCAAATTATACAGGTCATTAAGTTTACAAAACACAGATCGAATGAACATTTTTAATATTAAGTGTGGGCCATCAGAGTCGATCTCCATCCGGATTACCTTCAAGCACCTGAGATAAAAACATGCAAAAATCATATCAGCGAATGCCGAGTGAATTCATAGAGTTTAATGAAAACCATTATATAAAACAATCATTTACAATCATTTAAAATCAGAACACAAGTATAATATCAGAAGTAAGTCCACATATTGCTAGTCAGGCAATATACAAATCAAGCATACATCTTAAACCGTCCATGAGACCGTAGTCTCTATATTACCATGATAGGTAATATATTCATCGTTAATAGCATCATATCATATCGTTTATTATTTATGTTTTATAGCATACGTTGTATAGGATTATTATTAGTCGCATGACATTGTTACCTTACTGTGAAACAGCGGGCCGCGAACCCGACAAACAATTTGCCCATCTAAGTTAGCGTGTCGTCACAAAAATCACGCTATGGAATCTTCTCATACATAAATTCGCTTACCAATCAATGTGGTACGACGGGGATCAACCGTCAAGGCGCGAACTGGGGTGATCGTCCCCAAATAGTACTATCAAATGCATAAGCGTCTACCAAATCCCGGTAGTTCACAATTCATGCTAATGGGACTTTAAGTGACATAACCTAACTACTAATAATCCTTTTAGTCTCGAATATAGGGTCATAGCATCATTCGGGTCCATATCATTTAACATACAATCGGGACTACTTGTGTTCTATTTTTATAAAAATCTAGCATGTTATCTCCCTCGCGGGTTTACAAATCATTTTATAAAACATTTAAAAGAGTGCGAGGCTATGAACTCACGTTGTTAATGAAAGGCGGATTATCGGCTACGGGCGTGCTTCTGTCACGGAAACCTATATAAATAATAATCGGTCTTAGACTCGGTCCAATGACTTTTATCAAAATAACAATATACATATGATGATTTTGTACATATGATGATGATCAAGTGGGTTTATACATCCTTGTTTACTCATTTTAGTGTCTACGTCTTGGTAACGTCTTACTAGTTCACTAGTTTTACCGATTTACCTATTTTAAGTCCATTAAGTCTTTTATAAGTTCTTTAACTTGTTTTTATCCATTTTATACCTATATGATCAGTATATATACTTTTTATGTTGGGCCAAAATGGGTTAAGCCCAATAAGCTCTTTTTACAAGTATTTATCTTATTAAGTCCAATTATTAGTCCAATAGGTTTAGTTAGCTCGTAAATGTCCGTAATTCTTATAGTTCGGGTTTTATCGGTTTTTACTTGTCTTATTTATCTATACATCAGTATATGACTTTTATAAACTTTACATTAGACGGGTTTGGTCGTCTAAGTTTTATTTGGCGAAAAACGTTAATTTTACGGCGATAGCCGAAAAAGTCGTAAAAATCAAGTTTATAGTTTTTATTACTTATAAATATTATTTTTACCACCATTTATATAATTTACCCATTTAATTAACCTTTTATACATTTATATAAATAAGTTTTATAAGTTAGTGGGTTTATATTTTTACATTTTATAAATTATAATGTGAGTGCTTATATAATAATAATAAATATTATTTCCAAAATCTGATTTTTAACTTCATGTTCACCATTTTTACCATATCTAGAGTTCTATAATGACTTAGAAGCTCATTTTTGGATGACAAGTTCTTCATAATATGTGCTACATATAACTTAGTTATAGATACTGCCCATTTTGAGTTTAAGTTACCTTAACAGTCCCTACAAAACTGCTTATTCAGATTACACCACCTAACTTGTTTTGATCATATCTCACTCATTATTTTGATTCCATTGCATGGCCAACTCTCACATGTGTATAACATCATATACTTACTGTAAATGGATCAAACCATGCAATTTTATCAGTTCATCTTTTAGTTATCTACTGTTTTTATACAGCCAACTAAATAGTCAAGATTTTAGCTTCATTTCTTATGGTTATCATCATTTTAAAGCATATTTATCAACACTTGATCCCCACACAACATTTTTATCATCATATATACATCATATACATATACAAAATGAAAGAAAATACATTTTTTCTTTACAAAATAATAAGAGAAAATGTAGAGGATGATCTTCTTTACTAATCCAAGTGGATTTCTTGTTTTAGGAAGACAAGAACTTGATGAACACAACAAGTATCTCCAAGACCTTCAAATATCAAGAACATAGGTTGGAAAATCAGCCCTAGGACATAAGCAAATCACCTACAAAGATGTTAATATGGCCACCAAATGATCAAGGCTTCAAGAGAACACCTTAATAGAACTAGTAAACATGTGGTTTATGGCTAGAAAAGATCAAATGGGATGTTTGTTGGCTTATTTGGGACGGCACAAGGGAGAGAGTTGAGAGGATTTTGGTGTTGAATGCATGTGAGAATTGGTGTAGGTGAAAACAAGTTGTTAGTTTTGGAAGGTTAAGTGGTATGGTAAAGCTTAAGGTGTAAGCTAGCTTACACTTGGTGTAAGTTAGCTAAACTTGATGCCACCTAAGTGTTGTAGTGTCAAGTTAGCCGTCCCATATAGCTAGTGGGGTGGGACAAAGTGTTTTGTCCCATCTCACTAGTTTACGGGTATTTCTCGATTCTAGTTTTCTCGATTTGCGTGCCCTCGAGTCGTTTTACGAAAAATGTTTTTATAAATTATGAATCACCGTCACAAAACGAATCCAATAAAAATTGTCTCATCAAAAACGGAGTTCAAAAACGTAAATACGTAATCCTAAGGTTTCCGGTTTAGTCGTAAAAGACGCCAAATTATGCACGTAAGCCCAAATTTAAATCCGTAAATTGTGAGTTCGTCAACCAACACAAAAATAAGTTTCAAAATATTATACGAGAAAATATTTTACTACTTGAAAATGTTAGATTTGTCACAAAAGTAGTGCTTAAGCCTATGTCCATTCACCTTGAAGTTAGGACCATCATCTTAAGCTAGCTCGATGGTCCCATTAGGAAACACTTGTGTAACGGTGAAAGGACCCGACCAACGAGATTTCGATTTCCCGGAAAATATCTTTAGTCTAGAGTTAAAAAGTAACACTTGATCACCAACGTTAAAAACACGGTTTTTAATCTTTGCATCATGAAACTTTTTAGTCTTTTCTTTGAAAATCAATGAATTTTCATAAGCATTATCTCTTAGTTCATCCAATTCATTCAATTGTATTTTCCGGTGATCTCCCGCGGTCTTTAAGTCAAAGTTTGCATGCTTAAGGGCCTAATATGCCTTGTGCTCCAATTCAATGGGCAAATGACAATTCTTCCCATAGACTAACTTATATAGAGTACAACCGATAGGTGTCTTATAAGCGGTCCTAAAGGCCCATAAAGCGTCATTGAGTTTGTCGGACCATGAAGCACCGTTTTCTCCAATCGACCTCTCTAAAATCCTCTTCAAAGCTCGGTTCAAAACCTCGACGTGCCCACTCGTTTGAGGGTGATAAGCCGTAGAAAGACGATGAGTAACTCCATATTTCTTTAAGACCTTCTCGAATTGGTCATTACAAAAATAGGTTCCACGATCGCTTATAATAGCGTGAGGGGTTCCGAACCGAGAGAATAGTTGCTTCAAAAACTTCACTACCACACGAGCATCATTAGTAGGTAAAGCCTTAGCTTCCACTGAAACACAGCTTTTGCCCGTATAAAAATTAAAGATTGAGTTCGTGTTCTCGGTATCTTAACGAATTGATCTTAACTCTCTATGTGACTTCGTTATTTTTGGTGGAATCAAAGATGTGTCGTTGTAGTGTTAAAAATAAAAGGTGCAGAACAATTAAAGTAAAAGTGCTCTTAAAGTAAATCTAAATCTAATTAAAGTAAAATGCAAGTATTTAAAAGCGAGACTGAACTTAAAAGGGTACTAAAGTAAATGGCGTAAACTTAAATCTATCTAAGGCAAACTTAAAGTGCGACTAAAACTAAGGCAAGTCTAAAATAAAACTAAGGCAAATAATCTTAAAGTGCAATTAAATAAAAGGCAAGAGAAATTAAACTTTAAAATAAAAATCAAAGACAAAAGCTAATAAGAACCTGAATACAACTCATTCGGAATAAACCTTCGTTTGGAATAATCACTCGTCCTAAATGTCACCTTTGGTTGAGATGATTCTTCTTCACTTGGAATATTACCAAAATCCTTGATCCGGAACAAATTGGTCTGAATATGTCACTTATCCAAAACAATGCTTCGTTCGGAACTTACTGATTCGGAACTTGTAAAATCTGCCTTGATTCGGAAGTATTAGGTCACCCTTTTACTCGGAAGTTTCCGAATGAAGCTCCTTGATTCGGAAGTTTAGAACTTCCGAATGAACCTTTCTTGAGTCGGAAGATTACCCTTGATCCGGAACTTATGGAAGTTCCGAATGAACAACCTTGACTCGGAAGTTTCTGACTTCCGAATGAACAACCTTTATTCGGAACTTTGGTCCTTGATTCGGAACTTTAAGTTGATTCGGAACTTTTGAAAAGTTCCGGATGAAACCCTTGGTTCGGAACTTTGGAGTTCCGAATGAATTCCTTTGGTTCGGAAGTTTTCACTTCGTCCGGAACTTTGAAAGTTCCGGATGAACAAGCTTGGTTCGGAACTTTTGGAGTTCCGGATGAAACCTTGATTCGGAACTTTGAGAGTTCCGAATGAGCTCTTCCCTCCTTCTTGGTTCGGAACTATTCCTGGAAAGATCAGAAACAAGCAAACACACCCGAAGAACAAGGAAAACAGTAATAGCAGATACAACCAAAAATCAATCAAATAAACACAATCGATCAAAACTAAACAGTAACGAGATCATCAGATAACATAAACAAACAATTTAAAACATGAAATCAAACAACTTTAACCAAAATAATCAAACACCACTTGAATCAAAATAAAAGCATGAACATGAGCATAACATAAACACATGAATCAAGGAATAAGAAAGGTAGATAAGAGATTGACAAGATAAAATAAAGATTTGACAAGAATTAAAATGAAAACTTACTTGGAATTAAATGGTAATTAAGGTGAATAACATGAATTTAAATGACATGAAAAGTAAATGACAAGATATGAAAATGGTGGAGGACTAATTGTCACACTTAGCCAACAAGAGTGAAAAATGACTAATCTAATCTATTTATAGGGGAGGATTAAGGAAGCTTCCTCCCCTCTTTCCTTTTCTCTTAATTGCATAATTAAGTCCCTCCTTCTTTTAATCTTCATTAATTGCGTACTTAGTCCTTTTCTTCTAATCTTCTTTAATCTTGGACTTAAGGGACTTTTGACTTCGGGATTTCTTTTGAACTCGTCTTTAAATTCTTCAATAAAATAGACTTGAATTCTTCGGCTTTTGATAAACTTCCGTCTTTTGACTTTTTCTTCGATAAAAGTCCGTAAATGCCCGTGAATGTCCGTGTTTTCTCCACTTTTCACCTTTTCATCCTAAATCACAACAAAAACACAAACCACGCATAATTCCGACATAAAAGACATAAAATACACGTTTTGGTCCGGTTATTATTGTAGTTAAGTGGTAGAAAAGATGGGTGTTTACACACCTATCAAATCCCCTACACTTGACCATTGCAATGTCCTCATGCAATGCATTAGTTACAAAGCAAGATTACACTTTTCATCATAATCAATCCACGTTGGCCTTTATTAAAGATATAGAAAATTGAAAACATACAAAATAAAGAAATCAAAAGCATACCTTGGGTTTTGAAAATGTTATGAATAATCATCATCCTCAAGTTTTCACTTTCTCCAAACCAAGCTTAAAAACGAGATCATTGTTATTATAAGTTAGTAGACTAACATGAATTCATGTGGGCCAATTACTCACTTAGACTCCCTTATTCCTAGGTGTATCTCTTATATTTTATTATTTGTCTTGAATGATCACGAAGATACATTGTTTGACTTATTTCGATAGTTATTTAGTCTGAAAATAAAGTGCATGATTTAATCAATAGTTAGCTAAAGGACCAAATCTTTTAAAACTGCTTCTCGGGACCTCATAAAGTTCATATCTTGGCATAACTCGCTTCGCGATTTGAGACCTTTCTCGGACCGATATTTGGCAGCGACTTCATACTTCAAATCTTGAGAGACGTTCATGAAATAATGGTCTTCTCTTCATAATAGGAATTCTTCACTTTGAAGTTTTGAGAGATTCATACTTGGACCACGACTTCTTCATTTTTTCTCCAATCTTTATTTTGGACTTTGATATACAACGATCCGCCTCCTTTTATGACTTGGATCTATTTATCCTCATACCTTGTTAGGGTCTTTTCGGATACACTTCTCCATGACTTTTGGGGAGTTTGCTTTACGTCGTGTGTCTCGATCCTTCATATTGATTTTCGATAAATGATTCTTCACATCACTTTGGATCTTTAGCAACAAAACATAGCCCTCATGCCTTGTTAGGGCCTTTTCGGACTCGCCAATCTTCGCGTCCCGCTTCAATAAGTTATGCCTTGGCTATGAACTCTAATCCATACCGAGCAACTTTTAAACGATCTGGGGCTAGAAGCTAAGTAACTTTTCAAATCGTACAACCTTATTTATTGGCAGATAAATTTATTAGCAAGCGATGGGAGAATAGGCTTATAATTAACTAACATAAATTCACGAAAGAATACCGAACTTATAATTGGCTCTATCATCTCTCGTTTTCCACAGTTTAAAATCTCAAGTAATGAGACTCGTGGATACTTAGCCTATTAAATCTAAGTTTTGGGTTTTCGAGTCGCCTATAGGATCTTGCAAATTCTTAGACTCTTTCAAGTTTAGAAATCGCATTTTAAAGTTCCCTTGATAAACGACTCTCTAGGATCAATTATAGGAACTTGCGAAAAGTTCTTGTTCTTAACCCGTGAGAGTTACGACTTTCGCGTTTTATAGCTCCCTATATAAAAGCCTAGCAAAACTTGACTTAAACACGTTAAGGATACTAGCTAGAGTAAACTCGGATTGAGTCAAAAGATTCACAACGTTTGAAAATTAAACCACTTATTCAAAGATTTATTCTAGCAGAGAAAGAAAATAACTATACAAAGATAACAACTAATAGGCCAAAATAGATCAAAAATTTTGAAAAATGTCGAAAAATTGATTTTCTGGTTAAAATGAGGACAAATACAAGGAAAAGACCACTTAACTTCGATAGAAGTCCCCCCTACACTTAAGATAAACATTGTCCTTAATGTTTAAGCATGTGGGAGTAAGCTCCCCTACACTTAGGACATTGTGCACGTTGTTTAAATCTCGCTAAGGAAAAGACAACTAAAGAGATTCCTATTTTAATATTGAGAAAATATAAAATAGTGAATCGAAAAGAGTTTAGGATAGAACCGGGAAGACGTAGAACACGGAATCACGGGTCGTCAAGAATCATCAAGAGTGGATCATTGAAGCTCGAATCCCCGATTAAGAAGTGAGGAGAGGAAATAGCAATCCAAAGGGGTCCCCCCTACACTTATGATAAAGAAAGTGGAAAGATAGATGCATGGGTTGCCTCCCAAGAAGCGCTTGGTTTTTTGTTAACCGAGTCGTGAGCCTGACTCGACCTTGATCATCAATGGAAGTAGCATGAAAAATATCCACCAGGATCAAAGACATAGTTTTCATCCATCAATAAGCAAGAGCTTAAGGCGAACAAGGCAAGCCAAAAAAGAAATGGCAAGGTTCCCTTAGGCAGCGATGGAGCACGGTGGAAGCAAAGTTGAAGTGGAGCAAGCATGTCTTCAAAATTTCCAAAGATATTTCCTTTTATTTCATCAGGTGGATACTGAGATGGCTTAAAGACTTCAATACCGGGGTCGAACACCTTTTCCTTTAGGGGAAAATAGCACTCAGGCTCAGCCGAGTGTGAAGAAGATCCGCAAAGAAGCACAACCTCGTCCTCAGAAGTGGGACAAAGAGGTGTCAAATCATAAGTGCAACGGATTTCGGTGTCGACCGGTTTCTTCTCCTTTGACAAAATGCTCTTCAAATCCAAAGTAGGATCAAGGCGATAATCTTCAAAGTCCAAAGGAGGAGCATCACTCTCATGAGGGAAGTAAGTGTTGAGAAATTCGGAGAAATCTTCCTCAAATGAATAATCGTCCAAAGTAGGATCGAGTGATGGCGGAGGATCTTCATCATGTGAAGAATCGCTCGATAGAGTATCAGCCTCATCAAAATCATCGAAAGTGGGCAACTCGGGATACTCAGAAGTAAAATTAAAATCATCCGAGTCTGAGCTAGAATCATCTTGATCATAAGCATCAAAGACCGGTGGTGAATCATAAATGGGAAAAGCGTCCAAAGTAAGGAGAGAATCATCCACATTATCTTCAAAGAGTGGATTATCAGTGGAAGACTCGAATCGAGGATTGTCATAGACGGTAAAGTCATCGAGCACATTGATCATATTCACTGATTCTCGGCCTCCAAAGGATTTGCCTGTAAGCTTCCCCATTTTAAAAACTTTTGAATCATCCCCGACTCGTAGGATTAACTCGCCTTCGGCCACATCTACTAAAGCACGTCCGGTTATCAAAAATGGCCGACCAAGTATTAAAGGAATACGAGGGTCCATTTCATAATCGACTACGACAAAATCGACCGGGAAAGTAAATGTGCCAACTTTAATAAACACGTCTTCGGCTATACCAACGGGGTAAGCGAGAGTGCGGTTTGCAAGTTCGAGAGTCATCTTTGTTGGAATGAGATCGGGCAATGATAGTGTTTTCCAAACACTCAGTGGAATCAAATTGATACTAGCCCCGAGATCAGCAAGGGCAGTAAATTCTTCAGTTTTGTTGAACACGCAAGGCAACACAAAACGACCGGGATCTCCAAGCTTTTCCGGAAGTTCTCTAAGAAGGACTGCAGAGCAGTTTTCATTTAATCGTGTGTTGGTGAGTTCAATCAGTTTCTCCTTCTTGCTAAGCAATTCCTTGAATGCTTTGACAAATTTCGGCATGTGGCAAAGTGCTTCAACAAGGCTAATGTTGATGGTCATTTTAGATAGCATATCCACATATTTCGATACTTGACAGTCATTCTTAGTTAGCTCGTTGGTCTTGCCTATGCGAGAAGGGTATGGGATTCTAGGTTGATAAGGGTTAGGTGAAGGTGTAGTTGGTGAAGGTTGTGATGTTGAAGGGTCCTTCCGAGATACATCGTCATGATGAGGCGGAGACGGTAATGGTGTACTATTACTAGGTGTAGGAGGAGTAGGGGTACATGGTGGTGGAGGAGGTGTGGATGATGGTGGTGGAATAGGTGGATCGACAATGGTAAGTCCACTACGCGTAGTTATAGCACTCACATTAGCTCGCAGATTGGGGACGGTGTTTGAAGGTAGAGAACCCGAAGAAGAAGAAGGTTGAGCTTCGGGCAAGAAACTAGCCAATAGATTCTTTAATTCAGTTGTTTGAGTGATGAAGGAGGATTGAAGATTATCACGAACCTCGGTTCTGATGTCATTACCTTGCTTCAAGATATCTCCTTTCAAATTGATTATTTGGCTCTGTAGATTCTTGATTTGCTCACCTTGAGTTCTCATGATTGTGTCAACATCGGGATTAATGGGTGGGTGTTGTTGGGTGGGTGGTTGATAAGGGTTAGAAGCACGAGGTGGGATTTGGTTGCTTCTATTGTAGTTGTTGGCGGGATTTTGGTTTTGAGGAGAAAAACCGGGTGAAAGGTAGTTGTTGGAACGGTAGCTCAGCAGATTTCTATCCCCTTGTTGTCTAGCTTGGTAATTTTCCGGTGAATAATTACCGTAAGCTGCATACACATTTTCCGGATTTCCTTGTGTCGAAGGACAATCGGTGTATGAGTGAGGACCGCCACATGTTTCACAAGGATTAGCAACTGCTTTAACTTGTTGTTGTTGGTTTGAAGCGAGAAGCGTAATACTTTTGCTCATTTCGGCCATCATGCGGGTAAGTTCGGTCATCTCAGGGTTTGCTGAGGTTGAGGAAACATTGACTCTCGGGTTGTTCCTAGAAGAAGCAGAGGAATCCCAGTTCGTGTGGTGAGTAGTCATGTTCTCAATTAACTCTCTACACTCCTCGGGTCTCCTTTTCATGAATGTGCCACCGGCGGCTGCATTTATCGTATCACGATCTCGAAAAGTCAATCCGTTGTAGAAAGTATCAATTAATGTGACGGGGAGCATGTTGTGGTTTGGACAACGGTCGATCAAGACATTATATCTCTCCCAAGCGTCAAAAAGAGATTCATCGGGATCTTGCATGAAACCGCTGATCTGATTGCGAAGGCTTGTGACCATGGATGGTGGAAAGTAGCGCGAAAGAAAGCGTTGAGTCATGTCATCCCAAGTGTGAATAGAATTCTTCGGGAGACAATCAAACCATTTCTCGGCATGATGCGATAAAGTATGTGGGAAGAGTTGTAGGCGGAGTACATCCATTGTGGCCCCAGGCAACTTCATGCTTTGGGTGATTGTAATGAACTTGTCGAGGTGTTTGTTGGCATCATCATCAGGCAATCCTCTAAATGGGTTTGTTTGTACTTGCTGAATCATGTGGTGCTTCAACGAAAACTCAGGAGCGTTGATTTGCATCGGCGCAATCGGTCCTCCTCGTCCAAACATGGTTGGTTGACAAAGTTCCTCCATGGTCCGAAGATCGGGTTGTGGAAGAGCATTGTTGTTATTATTATTATTCAGGTTCGGTGGAATGTTGTTGTTAACACCTGCCATATCTAAATCTTCTTGAGGCTCGGGCTCTTGATAATTAGAAGATCTAGTACGCATACACCTGAAAATGCAAAAGAAAAAGAAACCAAACACAAAAACAATATATATACACAATAAAGATAAAATCTTTTTGGATTTTTGAAATTTTTAATTTTTATGGTTTTTTATCAATTTTTAATTTTTATGATTTTTTTGAATTTTTTAGGCAAGAAAAATAACGTTCACAAGTAAACGGATCCCAAAAAAAGCAACGTGTCTCTCACAGAAAACTGTTGATCTTAACGAAAAGAGCCGGCAGCGGCGCCATTTTGAAACACAGCTTTTGCCCGTATAAAAATTAAAGATTGATTTCGCGTTCTCGGTATCTTAACGAATTGATCTTAACTCTCTATGTGACTTCGTTATTTTTGGTGGAATCAAAGATGTGTCGTTGTAGTGTTAAAAATAAAAGGTGCAAAACAATTTAAGTAAAAGTGCTCTTAAAGTAAATCTAAATCTAATTAAAGTAAAATGCAAGTATTTAAAAGCGAGACTGAACTTAAAAGGGTACTAAAGTAAATGGCGTAAACTTAAATCTATCTAAGGCAAACTTAAAGTGCGACTAAAACTAAGGCAAGTCTAAAATAAAACTAAGGCAAATAATCTTAAAGTGCAATTAAATAAAAGGCAAGAGAAATTAAACTTTAAAATAAAAATCAAAGACAAAAGCTAATAAGAACCTGAATACAGCTCATTCGGAATAAACCTTCGTTTGGAATAATCACTCGTCCTAAATGTCACCTTTGGTTGAGATGATTCTTCTTCACTTGGAATATTACCAAAATCCTTGATCCGGAACAAATTGGTCTGAATATGTCACTTATCCAAAACAATGCTTCGTTCGGAACTTACTGATTCGGAACTTGTAAAATCTGCCTTGATTCGGAAGTATTAGGTCACCCCTTGACTCGGATGTTTCTGAATGAAGCTCCTTGATTCGGAAGTTTAGAACTTCCGAATGAACCTTTCTTGAGTCGGAAGATTACCCTTGATCCGGAACTTATGGAAGTTCCGAATGAACAACCTTGACTCGGAAGTTTCTGTCTTCCGAATGAACAACCTTTATTCGGAACTTTGGTCCTTGATTCGGAACTTTAAGTTGATTCGGAACTTTTTGAAAAGTTCCGGATGAAACCCTTGGTTCGGAACTTTGGAGTTCCGAATGAATTCCTTTGGTTCGGAAGTTTTCACTTCGTCCGGAACTTTGAAAGTTCCGGATGAACAAGCTTGGTTCGGAACTTTTGGAGTTCCGGATGAAACCTTGATTCGGAACTTTGAGAGTTCCGAATGAGCTCTTCCCTCCTTCTTGGTTCGGAACTATTCCTGGAAAGATCAGAAACAAGCAAACACACCCGAAGAACAAGGAAAACAGTAATAGCAGATACAACCAAAAATCAATCAAATAAACACAATCGATCAAAACTAAACAGTAACGAGATCATCAGATAACATAAACAAACAATTTAAAACATGAAATCAAACAACTTTAACCAAAATAATCAAACACCACTTGAATCAAAATAAAAGCATGAACATGAGCATAACATAAACACATGAATCAAGGAATAAGAAAGGTAGATAAGAGATTGACAAGATAAAATAAAGATTTGACAAGAATTAAAATGAAAACTTACTTGGAATTAAATGGTAATTAAGGTGCATAACATGAATTTAAATGACATGAAAAGTAAATGACAAGATATGAAAATGGTGGAGGACTAATTGTCACACTTAGCCAACAAGAGTGAAAAATGACTAATCTAATCTATTTATAGGGGAGGATTAAGGAAGCTTCCTCCCCTCTTTACTTTTCTCTTAATTGCATAATTAAGTCCCTCCTTCTTTTAATCTTCATTAATTGCGTACTTAGTCCTTTTCTTCTAATCTTCTTTAATCTTGGACTTAAGGGACTTTTGATTTCGGGATTTCTTTTGAACTCGTCATTAAATTCTTCAATAAAATAGACTTGAATTCTTCGGCTTTTGATAAACTTCCGTCTTTTGACTTTTTCTTCGATAAAAGTCCGTAAATGCCCGTGAATGTCCGTGTTTTCTCCACTTTTCACCTTTTCATCCTAAATCACAACAAAAACACAAACCACGCATAATTCCGACATAAAAGACATAAAATACACGTTTTGGTCCGGTTATTATTGTAGTTAAGTGGTAGAAAAGATGGGTGTTTACACACCTATCATCCACCCACTTAGAAAGGTAGTCGACCGCGACGAGGATATACTTGTTACCATGAGACGATGGGAACTGCCCATAAAGTCTATGCCCCAAATGTCGAAAATCTCACACACTTGAATTATGTTTTGCGGCATTTCATCACGTTGAGACGATTTTCCTTGACGTTGGCACGAATCACACGACTTTACAAGTGCGTGTGCATCATGATAGATAGAAGGCCAAAAGAAGCCGACATCGAACACTTTCTTAGCCGTGAGATTAGCACCATGGTGACCACCCGTGGGTCCCTCGTGACAAGCTCTAAGGATGTTAGAAGCTTCGGCACCAAAAACACAACGTCGAACAAGTTGATCCGCACAAACCCGAAAGAGATAAGGGTCGTCCCAAAAATAGAACTTGACGTCACGAAAGAATTTTCGCTTTTGTTGTGTCGTCATACCCTTGATTATGAATGTCCCCGCATGGTAATTTGCAATGTCGGAAAACCATGGGGTGGTGTCTTTAGAATTCACTACACCGAGAGTCTCGAGAGAAAATGTTTCAGTGATTTCCTTGTTCTCGAAAACATCTTTGTGATGATCATCTAGCCGAGAGAGATGATCGGCCGCTAGATTCTCGGCTCCTTTTTTGTCAAGCACGGTGACATCAAATTCTTGGAGGAGGATCATCCAACGAAGCAATCTCGGCTTAGCATCTTGCTTAGCTAAGAGATACTTGATAGTCGAATGGTCGGTATACACGATGCTTTTAGTTAAGACGAGATAAGGTCGGAATTTCTCAAAAGCATAGACCACGGCAAGGAATTCCTTCTCCATTGTGGTGTACGTTAATTGAGCCTCGGTCATCGTCTTACTAGCATAATGGATGGGACGGAAATGCTTTTCATAACGTTGCCCTAAGACGGCCCCTATAGCATAATCACTTGCATCGCACATGATTTCAAAGGGTAATTCCCAATTAGGAGCAACAGGGAGCTTCGGTAAGTTTCCTTTTGAGAGTTTCGAAAGCTCTAACACAATCCTCATTGAAGTTAAAAGGAGCATCCTTCTCGAGAAGGTGTGTCTTAGGTCGAGAGATTTTCGAAAAGTCTTTGATGAAACGACGATAAAAGCCCGCGTGGCCTATAAAACTCCTAACTCCCTTAACGGTTTTGGGATGAGGTAACTTGGTGATGACGTCTACCTTAGCTTTGTCGACCTCAATCCCCGCTTTCGAGACCTTATGTCCTAAGACGATTCCTAGTTTACACATAAAATGACATTTTTCCCAATTAAGCACAAGATTGGTTTCTTCACAACGTTTTAACATTTGCTCGAGATTAGATAAACACGACGTGAGCGAATTGCCAAACACCGAAAAGTCATCCATAAACACTTCCATCGACTTCTCGATCATATCGTGAAAAATGGCCATCATACACCGTTGAAACGTACCCGGTGCATTACAAAGTCCGAAAGGCATCCTAGGATAAGCAAACGTTCCATAAGGACACGTAAACGTAGTCTTCTCTTGATCACGAGGGTCGATAGGGATTTGAAAGTAACCGGAAAAACCATCTAAAAAGCAATAGAATTCATTTCCCGCTAGTCGCTCCAACATTTGATCCATGAAGGGCAAAGGAAAGTGGTCTTTACGAGTGACGTCATTTAACTTTCGGTAGTCAATGCACACCCTCCAACCTGTCACAACACGAGTGGGAATTAACACGTTGTTTTCATTAGGCACAACGGTCATTCCTCCCTTTTTAGGGACACAATGGATTGGGCTCACCCATGGGCTATCGGAGATAGGATAAATCATTCCTACGTCAAGGAGTTTTAAAACTTCCTTTTTTATGACATTGTGAATTTTGGGGTTTACCCTTCTTTGACTTTGATTTACGGGTTTGTAGTCCTCCTCCATTAAAATCTTGTGAGTACAAAATTTTGGGTCAATATCCTTAATGTCGGAAATTTTCCACGCAATTGCCCCTTTATGAGCTTTAAGAACTTTCAAGAGCTTGGTTTTTTCATCATTAGCAAGACCTCTTGCAATAATAACCGGCAACTTGTCATCACCTTCCAAGAATGCGTATTTAAGGTGGGATGGAAGATCTTTCAATTCAAGGATAGGTGGTTCCTCGATTGAAGATTTTTGCTCAACACTCATAACTTCCATCGGCGGAAGAAATGGTGGAATAGAAGTATCATCACTAATAAACACCTTATCTCATTGTCGATTTCATTTGAACTAAATTGCCTCCTTGGAATGGAGTGAGATTTGGTTTAGAATTAGCAAGAATCGGATCCAAAATAGTGGGATTGCCACTTGACGAGCTATCGGAAAAACCTAACACTTCTTGTGAAAACTCATCGCAAACCACATCAACTAAATCAATGTGATTGATGGTAGCGATTGTATAAACATGAGAAGGTTTTGAGTTTTGAGTAGCGTTTATAACAAGTTCCTCTTCGTTGAATCTCAAAGTGATAGTTCTTGCATGAACGTCGATAAGCGATCTCGAGGTGTCTAAAAATGGACGACCTAAAAATAGAGGAATTTAAGGATCCGCGGGGATGTCAACTACTATAAAATCAACGGGATAGTAGAACTTCCCCACTTTCACGAAAACATATTCGGCTAATCCACATGCTAAAATCGTAGAATGATCGGCCATCTCGATGGACATGTTCGAAGGAGTAAGAGCCGGAAGCGAAAGCGATTTCCATTTGGAAAATGGCATCAAATTAATGCTCGCACCAAGATCGGCCAAGGCGAGGCATTCTTTCATATTTTGTATGTCACAAGGAATGAGAAACTTTTCGGGGTCACCAACTTTTTCCGGTATGCGGTTAAGATAAACCGAAGAACAATTAGCAAGCTTTGAAAGCTTTTCCTTATCGCTCATCATACTTTTAAAAGTGGAAGCGAAACGAGGCATATATAACAACGCGTCGGCTAAACTCACATCAAAATGCACTTGTTGAAACATTTTTATAAAAAAGATCGATTTGTTGTTTGTTACGTTCTTGCAATTTCTCTTTGTTTCGTCTTGAAGGGTAAGGTAAGGGTGGTGTGGGTTGGACATTAGGCAACGGCCTTGGAATCTCGGGTTCCATAATTGGTATTGGTTCAACCGTAGGTGTGGTATGAGCGGTACTTCGTGGGATTGTGATATGCTCCTTTTCGACCATCACCTCGGGTTCTTTCTCGATTTCCTTCTCCGTAGAAGTACTTGGACGAGAGATTGGTTCCTTGAAAGTTTTACCACTTCGTGTAGTAATAACCTTCATTTCTCCCTTCGGGTTTGCAATGGTATCACTAGGAAGACCACCCGAGGAAGAGGGTTTACACATGATCTCTTCAAACATTTTTGCCATTCGGTCTTCAAATTTTGATTGCCTTAAATTCGCTTTTAACAATTCTTGCTTAATCTCATGTTGTCCTTGTTCCATCTTTTGTTGATTTTGTTGAAGACGTTGAACATTTCCTTCCATTTTATTTGCATGAGTTTTAAGTTCATTAGCAAGTTCGTTTTTAAGCTCGTTTTTCAACTCGGATCTTAAGCTAATCATCTCACGTTGCATGTTATCAAATTTAGCATCATTTGCTTTAGCATAATCCAAAAATTCTCCTTGAAGATTTTTAGTGTGAGCATTTTGAAAACCTTGTGTAGTGTTTTGAAAATCACTGTTTTGGTTTTGATTAGTAACTTGTCCATTCCCACTTTGATAATTCCCTTTGTTGTAGTTACGTGAATTGCCTTGATAATTACCACCTTGATTGTTGCTTCGATAGTTATTAGCATTTTGATTTGGTGGAGCTTGATTTGGGCGGGAACCTTGGCCGTTTTGGTTGTAAGTTCCCGTTGCTACGTAAGCACTCAAAGTGTTACCACCGGCGGTAATGCACTCGGAAAGATCATGAGCTCCACCACAAGACAAACAACTCTTATCAACCGCTTTAACCGAAGCAGAATTCAAAGCCTCTTGTGCTTTGCAATGAGTCATAAGATTTGAAAACCTATCGAAAAACCGATTTTCCTCATTAGCTTCATCATGTAAGGCATTAATGCTACGAGACGATGACGACGATGACGAACCCATATTGGCAACACTCGGTGTCTTACGAGGGCTATAAACCTTAGATCTATTCTCGATAATCTTTAAAGGTTCATCGGTCGTTTTGCACAAAAAATTACCACCCGCGGCGGCATTCAAATAATCTCGTTCATGATCATTAAGCCCATTATAAAAAGTATCAACTTGATGTAATTCTGAAAAATCATGGTGTGGACATTCATGTACCATTTCTTTAAATCGTTCTCATGCCATTGAAAAAATTTCATTATTTCGTTGTACAAATCTTGAAATCTCATTTTTCAAATGTGTTGTTTTAGATGGTGGAAAAAATTTGTTCACAAACTTAGAAACGAGATCACCCCATGTTAAAATTGAATTTGGCGGTTCTTTCTCAAGCCAAATTTTAGCGGGTCCATCTAATGAGTATGGAAACAACATCATCTTAATGGCGTCATGTGGAACATCCTTAAACTTGCTAGCTGCGGTGAGACGATTAAAATTCCTTATGTGAAAATGCGGGTTGTCTTTGTGACAACCCTGGTTTTGAGGTTCGTCACTTAGTTTTATTTTGTGCTAGTTGCGTGTCTTTACGTGTTTATGTGCTTATTGGTGTGTAAAGATTGTGGTTTGGATATCGTTTCCAGTACGGGGTACCTTGTGAATGAAACGATGTGTGATAATTTCATGTTCATGAGTTCACATGGTAGTGACTATGAAGTGAGATGGTGTTATTTGGTGGTTTTAAGTATACATATATGTATTATAGAAAATCGTATTTTATACGATTTACGGTTTAGCATTTGGAGGTCTTGGATGAGGTAATTAGTCATATGGATATTTTTCGGGATGGTTTTAAGTCATTTAGGACTTAGTTATAAAGTTTATTTCAAAATTTGAGATTTTTTTTAAAGTGTATATTTTACGTCTTTTACGGTAAAACGCGTAAATTTGACTAGTTTTACGGTTTTGTGGTTTTGGAAGCTTTAGGAGCTGAAATAAATTAAGAAAAATTAAGGTAATATTAATAACATAATATTAAATAATAAAAAAAAAACGAATTTAAGGGGTGTTTGGGTCGGTTTAGACGCACCAAAGAAGAAGGGGGAAAAAGGAAAATAGGGGAAAGTGTTTGGGTTGGGCTATGATTGGGTAACAAATAAACATATAAGGATTTTTACCATCAAAACACTTCAGGATCCCTGGGAAAAAAACACACGTGAGTTCATCAATGGAGGATTTAGGGTTTCTTCAAAAATTTCATCTTTCATTAATTTTAAGGTAAAAACCTTTAATCCTTTTTCATTTAATTTGTTTTTAATCATGTGTACATCATCTTATGATGGATTTAGGTTAGGGTTTAATTTAAAAACAGTAAATTAATATTATAATAATGAGTTCATAATGATTACATAAATTAGGGCTTGTAATTAGTGGGATTAGAGTTAATTAATGAGATTAATTTAGTTAAACCCGTTTTTAAAAAATGGGAAGAATTTTGAGTCAATTGTTTTGATCATATCGGGAGTTCTATAAACTCTTATTTTGCGATCCAAGTATCCCTGTAAAGGTAATTGAAGTGGATTTCCAATGAAAGAAACGAGAACTAAATTGGAGGTAGGGAAGTGGGTCAAAAATAGGTTACAACGGTCGGAGGTCAAAACAGTTTTGAATTCAGCCTGATTTCTTTTTAAGTTTTGAGTTGTTTGGGGTACTTAGGGTTGCATTGGGATCTTCTAACGAACATGAGAGATGGTTTATATTTTGTAGTAAGTATCTGCACTTGGGCTAAGGTTGTGGTTTAGGGTAAGACCCCCTAATTGTAACAAACTTTTTGTATGTTTAAAATAAGTAAAACTGGAATGACAAAATTATATATATATATATATATATATATATATATATCGGGGCGTTAACAGTAGCTTTAAGGTTGGGGCAAGTGGGAGGTATTAGCTAACATATGTAAGGGTATGCATATTCCTTTTACAGAAACCATGGGTATGTTTAAGTGGACGTTTGACTTAAAGGTTTGAGACCTAAAATTGGGACTATTTTGTGTAAAATATGAACAGAATAGTTATTAAACTTAACCAAGTTAAGGACTTGTTAGGGAAGGGTAATGGGGTGTTTATAGCTCATATATGAGGTATCTATATGAGAGGAGGTTAGATGTCCATCATAGGTTGATGAGCCATCTTAGTGATTGGTTCATATTTTGATTGCGTGTTTTGGTTTGTTAGCTTGTTGCTAGTGCGAGGAGTTTTGGAGAAGCAATCAGGTGAGTTTCATAGTCCCATGTTTACTATTGATTTTGACTTCCAGATGGGATGGAAGAGACACTGTGTTGAGTTATTTATAAATTGATGATGTGAATGTTTTTAAGGTTTGAGATAGACTTGTGTGTACATTATGTGATTAACTGCTATGTGATACTTTTTTGTGTATGATTTGGATTGGAGAGGTACATAGTGTGATCATCTATGGGAACAATGGATAATGACAAGGCGGGGCCTTGGGATAGGTACATAGTGTGATCATCTATGGTACCATGGTGTTTGGTAAGGATGGGGGCCTTGGATTTTGTTTGGAATGATAGATCTTGAATGTTAGTTTGTTAATGCATATTTGTATCACATTGTCCATATGTTTTTAACTTTTGGTTGTTACTCACAGCTTATGGTATGATTTTGGCGTTTGAGTCTAAACCTATGACTCTCACCAACTTTATGTTGACGTGTTTTAGTGTCTCTTTCAGGTGAGAATGTGGTTAAGCTTGAGGATAGAAGAGGCTAGATTTGGATGCCTTAGGATTGCATATAGAAGGAGATCCCCGTTCCTTCTTAGTTTACCTTTATGTTTTTTTGATAAGTGATACATGTTGGCACCTATATGTTTGATTGGTTTATGTTTATTGTTTTTCTTGGGTAAGTGATAGGACTGTTACCTACTTACTTAGACTCCTGCATTTGTTGAGATATTGTCATGACTTTTGTGTCACCATTTTATGACATTTCTTATTTCATTTAGTTATCTCTATAGACACGCTATTGTTGTGATGATATCCATACGTCGCGCCCCATATTCCGTCATGGTGGGGTGTGATAGAATGGTATCAGAGACAATGGTTATAGAGAATTAGGTTGCCTAGTCGCGTAGCCTAGTCTATAGCTTAAGGGTCCCTGCATATAGGCGTCATAGGAGTATGTGTGCATTTTATATTAATTGTGTGTTTAGATGTTATTTATTACGATGTTTTGACTAGTATGAATTGAACCATAGTAAGTTCATACTTAGCCACATGTTATTTTTCTTTTCAGGATGTGACTAGTGCTGGTTGAACCATAATCATCCACGCTAGTCATTGTTGTATTTTGCTTAAATTGTACATTATAGTACATAATTTAGTACAAGGTAGTTTCTATCTTTTATCGAGTTATTTTACATACCTGAGGTATGTTATTTTTCTTTTGATGTTTAAGTCATGTTCCCTAAGAATCGTGTGGTGGTTCAAGTTACTAGGAGTACATGGGTAGGAAGGATTTTAAGCTGTTTCCACTCTTATGGGCGACATGACTTATAACTGATTATGTTTTCGTTTTGGATTTAGTCTAGGTTGTTTTAGCTAGACTATGGATTTCTGTATTCCAAGAGTTTTATTATGTTTGGAGTTGTGGACCTATTTGGTTATGTGATTATGAGCTTATGTGAGTAGATGGATTTATGTGTTATATGTTGTATTTATTCTTATAAGTGTCATCATAGGAGGGAGTGCATTGGGGAAAGGGTAATTGTATAAGTATGGTGGCCAACATAGTTATACAAGTACCATAACTTCAATGGGTTCTCAAGTATGATTGCATGAAAGAGGGTTAGTACATGCTTGTATAAGACGAGATGTAGAATTAGGGTATACGTATAATATATAGGTTTATGTAATGGGTACCTATGATATGGCTATTGTTATTTTGTGTTATATGTTTTGGGTTATAGTTGTGTTGTGTGATTATGGGGTCACACGATATGGTTTGGTTTTGGAGGTGGGCTTTATGCCTTGTTGTGGCATGGTGAGATGGTGATTACTCGTATGGAAAAACGAGCGTATAAAGCGATTGATTGACTTGACATGTATGATAACGAGTATGATTGGGAGATTCGATAGGTATACATATGCGGATGTATATATACTAATAGATGTTATGTTATGATTTACGGTCGTTCAATAGTTTTTATAACTTGAACGTACCTAGTTCTCTTTTGTGTTTAAACAATTTAATAGTGCTCGAGTTTGGTGGTGTTTTAACGACGTTTTGAATCTTTTGAAGTGTGTCTTGTAGCGTATCCTTTGAGTTTCGTATTTCACGTGTACGTTTTAAAATCGTGTTCTTGGTTTTGAGTATATTGAAATAACTTGGGATTTCTTTTGAGATAATGAAATCTTTTGTGTTGGGTCTTACATTTCTTTTGGTCGGTATATATTGAGAAAAAGGGGGACTTGGAAATCTATTATAGGGTTAGATAGTTGGTTGTATTCGGTAAAATAAGGGTAAGGTGTTGGAGTCGTGTTTGAAACAAGATGTAACATAAGATTTCATTTTAATCAATACTTATTTATTTCAAATTCTAAAAGACTTTCTTTAAAATAATGCGAAGTAAAATTTCTTTCTACTTACATAGTTTATATAATTGGGTTTAACCGATTCATGTCATTTATAATTATTAATACGAGGTTAAATTGAGTTTATGAAGATTACACATACAATTATATCTTTCATTTAAAAGGATTGCATTAATCACTAAGTTTATTCTTTAGTTTTTTTAAAACAACTGGTATAAAATTGTTTTGGTCATAACTTGTTCGTTTTTAAAGCTTTTTGGATGATTCAAAAGCCTAATATTATGTACTCGGAACGTACTTTTCAAATATTCAGAATGTATAGTCATGGGGGTCAGTATCTTGGCCGAAATTATTGTACAAGTGTCGGGTTAAAGGTTGAGTTTGAATAGTAGTTTATTTTTATGATTTGGGATGCACGGGATACCTAGTTTTTGAGTTGAGTTTTGAGTTCGTCAAGAGGGTTGTTTGTAGATTGTTTGAGTCACATAGATGTGGGAGGTAATAATAAATAATAATAATAATAAAGATATATATTCTTTTGGAAAAGTCGATCGTTTGCACGGTTTAAATAATATGTCGCGGGGGTAATATGTTTGGTTGCCATTGGGTGTTTCTTGGATTATTCTTCGTTGTCATGGGTCATTTTGAAGTGATACACGTTTTGGGTTTGAGTTTTCTTTTGAGTCTCATGGTTTTTGACTTGTTTTAACTGGTGCACGTGAAATGTCGTTAGTTATCCGTGGATTTGATTCTTTGATCGTATCTGGTGGATTCAGGATGTCGTTTTGGTTTCGTATTGTTCAGGAGCGTTGAGGTAGTTGTATGAAAGACTTGTTCGCGCCTATACGATTAAGTAGGTGACCATGAGAGAACGGTCAGAATACCCTTAGTGGGGAGGAAAGAAGTTCGTAGACGAACTAATGTGGTCATGGGGTCTCTTAGGAATACCAAGGAGATGAATAGAGATTTGTGGGATACTAGCACCAGTAACGCGCCATAGAAAGTGTTGGAAGGGGATACAATACCTCAAAGGTATTTATGATTGTTCGTAGGGCATGTAAGTTTTCCAAAAAAAAAATTCCTGAAATTTAGTAGGTTTGCATATTAGTGTGAGGTAGAAACATAAATAGAGAAAGTAGGAGAAGTGAGAGGAGTTGCAGTTAGTGCCTTTCCAAGGCAAATCGTTGATGGAGTGATTTAAAAACAAGAGCTGTTAGAAATTGCAACGGATGCAAGGTAAAAGTTGAGTTGCTTAGTAGTAGATTGGATGTGGAAAGCGGTTAAGTGGTCTGATGAGAGGAAGCATTGGTCTTTTAAAATGCGTGTAGAAATTTGCAAGTAGAACGAGGTAGGAATTTATTCGTATTGCCGCTGAGAGAGGGTGCAAGGAGGACGTAGTTGAAATTGCTAAGGATGTTGTATGAACGCTTTGGGTTTACGGTTATGATTTTGGCATCGCCAAAACACGAGCGATTTTCATTGAGTCAATGAAACGAGTGTGCATGAACATATATAAACGAGTTGTCATCGGGAGCATCGACGACATCTTGATCGACCCAAATCTTAGAAAGAGAGTGAGGTAAATTATGAGTTGGTTTGGAGTTGTTAGGAAAGGGAATTATACGTGAGATTTTCAAGTGTGAGTTTTAGGATTAAGTGTACTATGATGAGCAGTTAGAGATGATGGCATATCATGGAACCAGCAAGGGCGAAGTGAAGAAGGATGAGGAAGCGTTTTGGAGGCTGAAGAGGTGGATTGGATAATGAGCCGATCTTGGCATTATCGGAAGGACTAGATGAATTCGCGAAGCATGACGATACGTAGAGCAAGGATTTGGACGCGTACGAGGACGACAACGAGAGGCGATCACTTATATGTTGCAGGAACTGAAGATTTGGAAGAACTGGATAGACTTAGTTAGTGGAGCTGGACTGTTATATCTGCCCAGAATGCTAGAGGCATTTGGTGTACGAGACGTGGAGAGTGATCTATACGGATCATGAACGTCTCCAACACATATTCAATCGTCTTGATTTAACATTTGGCAAAGGTTAAGTGGTCAAAGAAAATTGCAAGGCCAAGTACCATCTAGGAAAGGCAAGCATGGTTGATGAGACATGGAATAAGAAGAATGAAGTGAAGCTGAGAAGAACTTGAACTATATGGATGACGTATTAGGGTGGTTTGGATGAAAGATGTATGTTGCACGAGTTGAGTTGTCTAAAGCAGAGAACGCGTCAACATGTATGTTGTGTGGCTTGGACAATCATATGGAGAAAGGGACGTAGACTATACTTCCTACATAGATAGGAGTAGCTTAGAAAGGCGCGATGTAAGGACGAAGTTGGTGGAAGGGATACATAATGCGGTGGAGGAATAAGTACGACGAGAGTTGGGTGATAGTCGATAGACAGACTAATTCATCTCACATTTCAATAGGAATGAGAAGTCACGTAGTTGAGAAGTTGGAATGATTGCGTACGGATGTGATGTGATGAAACTGCTTTTATACATAGTCTCATCGTCCAAATCGGGCTTAAATTGCATAAAATATCATTAAAACTGCCAAATATATGCTTGTGTTTGTTGCTTGTGTATTTTAAGTACGGATATTGAGGAAAAGACAAAAAGATCACAAGAATCAATCAAAACGAACACGGGAAACGAAGCCGCACAATGAACCGGGCCTAAATCTGGAATTTCCAAAATGGTCCTTGAAGAATTGAAGATTGGCAACATTGGTCCCTCAACTTGTGAAGACTTGTCACAAATGAACCTTCACTAATCATTTGTATAAGTTAAATACTTGAAGTTTGAAGACATGAGCAAGAATGGCCCTTGAAGAATGCAAATATTGCATGTATGGTCTTTTTTCAAGTTTGAAAGTATCTTGGGCCAATTTCAGCAACTTGATGAAACTTGTTTTACAAAGGAAATAAGTTTTATGCCATTATTTACAAAGTGAACAAAAATGAAGACTTCAGGGACTAAAGTGGGGAGACACACAAACATAACCAGCCAACCCCTACCTTACACGTCACCATACCTACCCATTTACCCAAACCCTTACCCATTAACCCAGTCCAAACCCGTAACCCAAACCCACCCACCAGGTTTATTTAATAAACCTGGTCAAACCATGGTCAAATCCCTCCCTTTCCCACTAAACAAGAAATTTAAAATAAACTTCCCCTAAAACAGATCAAACTCACCATCCTAAACACCACATAAACCCATAAACCCTAACTTAATTCACCCACTAAACCAAAGGGGTTTTGATCCAATGTTTCCAGATAGCTAATTGACCATCCCATAGTCAAAACCCACCAACAAAATCCCCACCTCGTGACCCCCATGTGGTCCCCAGTCCTTCCCCTGTCACTCCAAATTGGGCAAAAAACGAATCTCCAACAAATCAACGCTCTAAGGCGCATTTCGTGCTCCCCAATGTTCAGATAAACGTCCAAGATCAAAAGGAGAAAGCTGTCAATCACATGGGTTTAATTTGACCCAATTTTCAGTCAAATTCAAGGGCATATCCGGAAATCAGTAACTAGGGTTTTGCTAAATGTATTATTTTATTTAAAATTCTAGAATAGTCCACTCTCTTGTATAAATAGAGGTCGCATGTGACCTCTATCACTTGTTCCAGATTTTTTCCAAGCATTTGTAATCCCTTTTTAAAAGTTTATAAAGTTGGTATTTTTTTTAAATTGTAATTCCTTTTGTGGTTTTAAAAGTTGGTGTGTGCTTGAGAATAGTCTGAGTTCCATATTTAAGATTTAAGTTCAAAGATTTTCAAGGTTAAGTTCCATTTTCAAGTTTCTGAAAATTGACTTCTTTTGTAAAGTCTTGTTCTGTGATTTGGTTTTCCAAGGTTGGAATTGGTTCTGTTAAGTGTTTTTTATAGGAAGATAGTTGAGAAGATTATTTCAAAAAGGATTTAAAAAGGTTTCAAAATCAAGAAAGTGCATATTTGTGTTCTACTTTCTTTCTTAGCAAGTTTTGCTTGTTGCTTGTTATCCAAGGTTCAGCTCAGGTCCGGACCTGATTGGAGGTGGCTAAGCAGCCACTGAGGGACCTGGATGTAGGTCCCTCTAGGTAAATTCCTTGATTCCATTTTTAGTTTTCAGAAAATATGGTGTTTATGTGATTGATGCAAGAAAGTTGTTTATGTGTGTTTAAGTGGATTGATCTGAGTTTATTTGGGATGATATGCATGTTGGTAGTGATTAGAAGCAGTTTGAGTAGAGTTTGAAAAGATTTGCTTTGAAAAATTTGGTTTCTGAAATTTTAAGGGGTGTTTGGATCAGGGTTAAACTTGGGACATATGATATGAATCTTGGCTTTAAACTGGTTTAAAACACTCACTAGGTTGCTATAGGTTGTATGCTAGCTTGTCTTTCAGTTTGGTAGGATTTTGAACCAATTTGCATGCTTAAACATAGGTTAAAATAGCATAAATCAGAAAGTCATCTTAGGGACTGTTTTTGTGTAAATTTGTTCATCAATTCTTGCAAGTTGTTAGAGTATAGGTTATTTAGGGATTGTGTACTGGTTATATGCTGTTTTGTGAGCTTATGTGCAAGATTTGAGCTATTGAAATTCACATTTGTGCCAAGTTTATCAGCACACTATTCATCAGACCCTTAAGGGCTTAATCAGAAACTTTGTGTGCTTGTTTTGTGTGATTTTTGTGAGTAACTTGCTTGTTTTGTGTTGATTATTTGACTCCCTATACTCAACTGAGTATAGGGGTGCCTTATTGCCCAATATAAGCAATCAAATAAGCTCTCCTGAGCTTATTGGTCAACTGACCAACAAAATACACTACCAGTGGGAACTCCTTTCCCACTGCTAGCACAATTGTTTCCCCTGCTAAGCAAACAAACAAAAGTCTGTCAAGTGTCACTTTCAGAAAGTTTAAATTTTTGTCTTTTGTGGGTTAAATTGTGAATTAAACTTTCAAACTTGTTTCAATATTTTTCTAATTTAATTTTTGGAATTTTCTGTTTAATTAAATTTTTATTTACTGTTCATTTACTATTTTTTAGGTTTTATAGCATTTTTAATATATTTTTATTATTTCTGTTTTTGGCATTTAGTGCCAAAAATACTTATTTTTCACTTTTAACATTTTTCATAGACTTAGAAAAAGATTTTAAGATTTTTAGTTAAAAAAAGTTTTTACTGTTCACCTTTTTATTATTTTTTAGAATTAATTTAAGTTAATTAGGGTTTTATATTAAACTGTTTTTGTCTTTTAGTGGTAAATTTAATATTTTTCAAACTTTTTCAATTTTCTACTGTTCATTAGAGTAAATTAGGATTTTTAAAATTGGTAAATTATTTTTAGCATTATTTTATTATTTTTTATAATTATTTTAGTTTTAAAATAGTTTTTAGTGATTTAAAAATAGAAAAATAGTTTTTAAAAATTAGAAAAAAATACTTTTTAGTCTTTAGATAATATAAGTAAGTTATTCGTTCAATAAAATAATATTTTGGACATTTTGATTGATTATATTTATTTTAGGGCTTTAATTAGCATTTAAAACCGATTATTTAATTAATAAAAGGTTTTAAAATATTTTTATTGGAATTTTATTCTTATTTGTATTATTTTAGACTACTTTTAGCTTTTAATTAATTTTTAGGTTTTAAAATTTTAAATTTTGTAGTTTTCTACGGTTTTACGTGAACGCCTTTTCGTCTTAGCTCGATCCGTCTTCGTAACCGTCATTTCTTTCTTATTTCTCTTTTCTTTTCTTCTCATAACAATAAAATCATCATTAATCAATTCATTACACAACACACATGCCTCCTCGAGAACGAACTCACTCTTATTTTGGGTCATAACTTGTGGTTTTCCTAAACTACTCGTTAATACTTACCCTAATTACCTTCCTTTTCCTAAAGGGGTAAAAATACAACTATCATTTTGGCGCCGCTGCCGGGGAGGCGTGTTGTGTTTTGATTGAACAATTGTTGTTTTTATACTAACCATAATTAGTATTTGTATTAGTAGTACTCTACTAATACGTATTATCGTTTTTTGGTTTTTGTGTGAATATTATTACTATATTGTATACGTAGAACAATAAAATCACAACCTTGACTTGGGAGGTCATTACCCAATCATTGTATTCGAATCTCAAACCAAAGAAAAAAGGCAAAAATAGATAAATACTTTCGTGAAGCTCGATTTTGAAAAATACAAACTATAAGGTGGGTATAAGGCGGTTGTATTTCACGACCTAAAGGAAAAAGGCTCTTAAGTGCTTCGCGCCGCCTCGTTTCCTCCGCTTTCTTGTGCGTATTTGATTTTGAGAGTGAATCGAGGGTTTTTCCGCCCAAAGTATTATTACATATCATATATATATTTTCTTGGTTTCTATTGATTAAACCCTCTTGAACGATTTGGTGTTCCACCATCGTTCTAAAGTCATCGAAGGCGTTCACTTCACGTGATCGTTTTCATTCCTTGAGGCTTCTTTAATCGAGAGATTTGATTAAGGAGGAGATTTGTAGATTTGTGTCTACCTAATACATTCACCAATTTCCAAAAAAAGTTAATACCATCAAAAACCACAAAAAAATTGAAAAATACAAAACACCAAAAAGAATCTTCTTTGCTCGTCTCCTCGTTGTACGTGACGTTTATGCTAACTCGTAATCAAGCAAAACGTGCACGTAGACGAAAGAACAAAACTCCCACTCCAACTCATTCTAGTGAGGAGTCTCCTATTGACGAACCCATTGTACGAGAAGCACCAACCATGGCGAACCGAACTATGATGGAGTTACTTCAAGCACCCACCGAGGGTTATGGAGAGGCTATTGTGATTCCCGCTATCCTTGCGGAGAATTTTGAGGTGAAAACGGGTTTGTTGTCGATGATCCAAAACAACAAATTCCGTGGTGATGAGAAGGACAATCCCCACAACCATATCCGCCAATTCAATCGTCTTACCGCCACGTGCAAATTCAAGGATGTCTCGAATGACTCGATTAAGATGATGCTTTTTCCTCATTCCTTAGTGGGGCCCGCTAAAATTTGGTTAGAGAAAGAGCTACCCAATTCTATATTGACGTGGAAGGATCTCGTTTCGAAATTTGTGAACCAATTTTTTCCGCCCTCTAAGACTGCGCATTTGAAAAATGAGATTTCTAAATTTTCACAAGAATCAAATGAAAGTTTTTCAACAGCTTGGAATAGGTTTAAGGAGATGTTACATGAATGTCCTCATCACGGTTTTTCCGACTTACATCAAATCGACACGTTTTACAATGGACTTAACGATCATGAAAGAGATTATTTAAATGCCGCCGCGGGTGGTAATTTTTTGTGTAAAACGGTCGAGGAAGCTTTGGTCATAATTGAGAATAGGTCTAAGGTTTATAGCCCTCGTAACACACCGAGTGTTGCCAAAATGGGCTCATCATCGTCTCGAAGTATCAATGCCTTACATGATGAAGCTAATGAGGAAAATCGGTTTTTCGATAGGTTTTCGACTCTTATGTCCCATTGGAAAGCTCAAGAAGCTTCGAATTCCGCTTCGGTTAAAGCGGTTTCTAAGAGTTGTTTATCATGTGGTGGAGCTCATGATCTTTCCGAGTGCATTACCACGGATGGTAACACTTCGAGTCCTTATGTAGCCACGGGAACTTATAACCAAAACGGTCAAGGTTCCCGCCAAAATCAAGCTCCACCAAATCAAAATGCTAATAACTATCGAAACAACAACCAAGGTGGTAATTATCAAGGAAATCAAAGGAATTACAACAAGGGTAATTATCAAAGTGGAAATGGGCAAATTTCAAATCAAAACCAAAACCGTGATTTTCAAACTACCACACAAGGTTTTCGAAATGATCACACCAAAAATCTTCAAGGAGAGTTTTTGAATTATGCTAAGGCAAACGATGCTAAGTTTGATAATTTGCAACGTGAAATGGTTAGCTTAAGATCTGAGTTGAAAAACGAGCTTAAAAACGAACTTGCTAATGAACTTAAAACTCATGCTAATAAAATGGAAGGAAATGTCACACGTCACCAACAAAATCAACATAAAATGGAGCAAGGACAACATGAGATTAAGCAAGAGTTGTTAAAAGCGGATGCTAGGCAATCTAAGTTTGAAGACCGAATGGCTAAAATGTTTGAAGCTATCATGTGTAAGCCCTCTTCTTCGGGTGGTCTTCCTAGTGATACCATCGTAAACCCGAAAGGAGAATTGAAGGTTATTACTACTCGTAGTGGTAAAACTTTCAAAGAACCCACTTCTCGTCCAAGTACTTCTATGGAGAATGAAAAAGAGAAAGAACCCGAGGTGGTGGTTGAAAAGGAGAAAATTCAAAGCCCACGAAGTACCGCTCAAACCACACCTACGGTTGAACCAATACCAATCATGGAACCCGAGATTCCAAGGCCGATGCCTATGCCTATGCCCCAACCCACACCACCTTTACCATACCCTTCAAGACGAGACAAGGAAAAGGCACAAGAACGAAATAATTATCAATTTGAACTTTTTATGAAAATGTTTCGTGACTTGCATTTTAATATAAGTTTTGCCGACGCCTTAGTCATGATGCCTCGATTTGCCACGAACTTCAAAAGTATGTTGAATAACAAAGAGAAATTGCAAAAATCGTCTAGTTGTTCTTCGGTTTTTCTAAGCCGCATACCTCAAAAGGTCGTTGATCCCGACAAGTTTTTAATCCCATGTGCTATACAAGACATGGAAGAATGCTACGCCTTGGCCGATCTTGGTGCTAGTATTAATTTGATGCCTCTTGAGATTTTTAAATCGCTCAATCTTCCCAATCTCACTCCTTCAAGAATGTCAATCGAAATGGCCGATCATTCTACGATTCTACCTTGTAGAGTTGCCGGGGACGTCTTTGTGAAAGTTGGAAAGTTCTACTATCCCGTAGACTTTATTGTTGTTGACATTCCCATCGATCCTAAAGTTCCGTTAATTTTAGGTCGATCTTTTTTGGATACCTCGAGAGCACTTATCGATGTGCATGCAAGGAAAATCACTCTTCGTTTCAATGAGGAAGAACTCGTCATTAATGCAACTCAAAACTCCACACTTTCTCATGTGTATTCGATCACGTCTTTGTACAATGTCAATCCCATCAAAAACATTTGCAAAAAGATTTCAAAAAGAGTTTTAGGAGTTGTTGAGAAAAATGAAGTTCCGTCCCCTCCGCCGGTGGAGGATAAGAGTGTTAAGCCTACGGTTCCAATTGTGAATGATTCTTCGGATGATGAATATGTTGATCCCGATGGGGGAGTTTTCTTTGTTGACAAACGTTTTGAAAACTTACCAGCACCTTTACCAAAACGCTTTTCAAATGTGAGAATTTTTAGTGTGACTAACATTGCTTTAGAAACACCAAATATTTTTGACATAATTAAATCGGGTTTTCACAAGGAGAGTTTAAAAGATGAAAAAGGAAAAGATTTTGAATTGAATTTAAAAGATTTTTCTACAATTCTAACTCCGTCATCACCGCGTGTATTGAGTACTACAAACTCGTCTTCTCCTTTTGACGATGCTTTGTGTGGACTTAGTGTGGGGGAAATCCCTTATGTTCCCTCCCCTTTCTCCACCGAGGACGAGATATTTGATCCCGGAATTGCTTCAATAGGGAAATCTCGGTCTTCCACCAATGCAATAAATGGAAAATCTTTTCATTTGATTGGTCCGAGTCTACCTCGAGTAGCTCAATGTTTTCATGACTTACCCATTGTCCCACCCTTCTATTTCTTCTCGTCTATTTTCTTGAAACCCTTTGGGTTTTTGTTGACTCATGATGAAGTGGCGTTGATTTGTTTGTCCAATTAAAACGAGAACGCCATCTTCGATCCCGGTATTTTGCACCATCAAAGGACTTAGTCCTTAAATACCGGTTGTTTTTGTGCCTTGTTTATCATGTAAGTCCCACCAAAAATGACTGAACCAAGGATATCCCTAAATGATCACATTTATGGGGATTCGAGTCGAGCTTTTGACTCAGTTATAAAAAACAAGGTGCCTCGTGGGGGAGACCCATGCTTATCCATGTACATATTATTGCTTTCTAATTAGTTTAATGTGAGGGGATTTGTGCCCTTCCAACCTTTGTTCCGTGGTTGTTTATGAATTGTGGTTTTTAGATCATGATCTTCACGATTGGAGCCTCTCGTGTTTGTTTTATGGGAGCACTCGATCGTTTGCTTTGAAGAATTTCTCGATATCCAAATGATATATCTTTCGACGTTCTAACCTTAGGTTATTAGCACACTTCATAAACGGCTATTAATTTATTGGTTACACCCTTTCCATGCTAGATTAGGCATTCGACTACGTCTCTAGTATGGGGGTGTTTGCACCCTAGACTCGAAACATTGAGGACAATGTTTAACTTTAGTATGGGGGGGGTGAATAGATACTTGCCTTGCCAAACCTTCACACTTTCCAAAGTTTATCTTTTTGTTTATCATTTGTTGCAAAATAAGGCTAAAAATGGCCAAATTTTAAAATTCTTCTCATGTTTTATAAGTGTTTGAAGACACGAATGTAGGTTTTTCGATGGTGAGAATAAGAGTAATTTTTGACTCGACCGTGCGTGTTGAGCACTTAGCTTTGATTCCTTAACTACACATTAGGCTAAGTCTCTTAAATAAGGACGAGAAATGATAGAGTTAATTATAAGTTACTATGCTAAACGTAGAGTACTCGTATTCTTTCAAAAACTCATGTGTTCTCGTTGTTTGCTTATTCTCCCTTCGCATGTAAATATTTTTTGCTTAGTAAATATTGACTTAGCGGTTTAGTTAGGATTGTTGGGTTTCTAGTATTTTCTAGTAGCTTCCGTGTAATTAAATTGGGAAGACATTAAGGATCACCAGCGTCATGGTTTTGAAGTATTGGCACCCGAATAATCAAAAGCTTCACCCAATAATAAGATTTCAAGTGCTCACCTAAATCTAACAAACAATTTGAAGCTCACAAGGCCGAAAAATCTATGCAAAACTGAAAGTGAATCAAGCCTTAATCTTCGAAGCTTTAAAGATCCAAAATTCGCTTTAGCGTGAGGATATACGTCTTTGGCTAATAAAACCACCGATGAGGCGGATAATAAAAGGCAAGGCAAGACCGAAGTCATAATAAAAGCTTCATGGCGAAGTTGAATAAAAGATGGAGGTAAACCAAAGATAATAAGGCCCTTCCATTAGAGGGCGTATAAAAGTCTTGGTAATAAGTCTCATGTTCAAAACCGTTATAAAACCGTGTTTATCGATTCTTCTTGTCAACTTAATTTTTTAACATCGTTGTCTATTAGGAGGGGTTATTGATTTGATGGTCTTAGTTACACCGTTAGGACTCTATTTTTAGACCTAAATCTCTATTATCGCATAAGTCAAACAATGTATCCTCGTGAAACATTCAAGACAAAATAAAATATAAGAGATACAACTTAGGAATAATGGGAGGATAAGTACGTGATTAGGGCATATGAGTAGTGTTAGCATTACTAACTTATAATGACAATGATCTCGTTGCACGCTTGGCATGGAATTAAGGTAAAAATCGAGGACGACGAAATTATTTCTAATGAAGCATTCACGTGTTCTTATTCTATGAACCTAAACGTCCCATTTTGCGATGAAAATCATACATTATGTCTATAACACAAGTAGTAGCAATAGTAGTATTGTAGCTAGTTTATCATTCCAATAAAGTGAATAAAATGAATTTTAGAAGTGCTAAGATACTTTATTCTAGCATTGCGTGAGGGCACGGCAATGGTTTAGTATGGGGGAGTGATGAGACTGCTTTTATACATAGTCTCATCGTCCAAATCGGGCTGAAATTGCATAAAATATCATTAAAACTGCGAAATATATGCTTGTGTTTGTTGCTTGTGTATTTTAGGTACGGATATTGAGGAAAAGACAAAAAGATCACAAGAATCAATCAAAAACGAACACGGGAAACGAAGCCACATAATGAACCGGGCCCAAATCTGGAATTTCCAAAATGGTCCTTGAAGAATTGAAGATTGGCAACATTGGTCCCTCAACTTGTGAAGACTTGTCACAAATTACCCTCCACTAATCATTTGTACAAGTTAAATACTTGAAGTTTGAAGACATGAGCAAGAATGGCCCTTGAAGAATGCAAATATTGCATGTATGGTCCTTTTTCAAGTTTGAAAGTATCTTGGGCCGATTTCAGCAACTTGATGAAACTTGTTTTACAAAGGAAATAAGTTTTATGCCATTATTTAAAAAGTGAACAAAAATGAAGACTTCAGGGACTAAAGTGGGGAGACACACAGACATAACCAGCCAACCCCTACCTTACACGTCACCATACCCACCCATTTACCCAAACCCTTACCCATTAACCCAGTCCAACCCGTAACCCAAACCCACCCACCAGGTTTATTTAATAAACCTGGTCAAACCATGGTCAAATCCCTCCCTTTCCCACTAAACACGAAATTTAAAATAAACTTCCCCTAAAACAGATCAAACTCACCATCCTAAACACCACATAAACCCATAAACCCTAACTTAATTCACCCACTAAACCAAAGGGGTTTTGATCCAATGTTTCCAGATAGCTAATTGACCATCCCCTAGTCAAAACCCACCAACAAAATCCCCACCCCGTGACCCCATGTGGTCCCCAGTCCTTCCCCTGTCACTCCAAATTGGGCAAAAAAATGAATCTCCAGAAAATCAACGCTCCAAGGCGCATTTCGTGCTCCCCAATGTTCAGATAAACGTCCAAGATCAAAAGGAGAAAGCTGTCAATCACATGGGTTCAATTTGACCCAATTTTCAGTCAAATTCAAGGGCATATCCGGAAATCAGTAACTAGGGTTTTGCTCAATGTATTATTTTATTTAAAATTCTAGAATAGTCTACACTCTTGTATAAATAGAGGTCGCATGTGACCTCTATCACTTGTTCCAGATTTTTTCCAAGCATTTGTAATCCCTTTTTAAAAGTTTATAAAGTTGGTATTTTTTTTTAAATTGTAATTCCTTTTGTGGTTTTAAAAGTTGGTGTGTGCTTGAGAATAGTCTGAGTTCCATATTTAAGATTTAAGTTCAAAGATTTTCAAGGTTAAGTTCCATTTTCAAATTTCTGAAAATTGACTTCTTTTGTAAAGTCTTGTTTTGTGATTTGGTTTTCCAAGGTTGGAATTGGTTTTGTTAAGTGTTTTTGATAGGAAGATAGTTGAGAAGATTATTTCAAAAAGGATTTAAAAAGGTTTCAAAATCAGGAAAGTGCATATTTGTATTCTACTTTCTTTCTTAGCAGGTTTTGCTTGTTGCTTGTTTTCCAAGGTTCAGCTCAGGTCCGAACCTGATTGGAGGTGGCTAAGCAGCCACTGAGGGACCTGGATGTAGGTCCCTCTAGGTAAATTCCTTGATTCCATTTTTAGTTTTCAGAAAATATGGTGTTTAAGTGATTGATGCAAGAAAGTTGTTTATGTGTGTTTAAGTGGATTGATCTGAGTTTATTTGGGATGATATGCATGTTGGTAGTGATTAGAAGCAGTTTGAGTACAGTTTGAAAAGATTTGCTTTGAAAAATTTGGTTTCTGAAATTTTAAGGGGTGTTTGGATCAGGGTTAAACTTGGGACATATGATATGAATCTTGGCTTTAAACTGGTTTAAAACACTCACTAGGTTGCTATAGGTTGTATGCTAGCTTGTCTTTCAGTTTGATAGGATTTTGAACCAATTTGCATGCTTAAACATTGGATAAAATAGCATAAATCAGAAAGTCATCTTAGGGACTGTTTTTGTGTAAATTTGTTCATCAAATCTTGCAAGTTGTTAGAGTATAGGTTATTTAGGGATTGTGTACTGGTTATATGCTGTTTTGTGAGCTTATGTGCAAGATTTGAGCCATTGAAATTCATATTTGTGCCAAGTTTATCAGCACACTATTCATCAGACCCTTAAGGGCTTAATCAGAAACTTTGTGTGCTTGTTTTGTGTGATTTTTGTGAGTAACTTGCTTGTTTTGTGTTGATTATTTGACTCCCTATACTCAACTGAGTATAGGGGTGCCTTATTGCCCAATATAAGCAATCAAATAAGCTCTCCCGAGCTTATTGGTCAACTGACCAACAAAATACACTACCAGTGGGAACTCCTTTCCCACTGCTAGCACAATTGTTTCCCCTGCTAAGCAAACAGACAAAAGTCTGTCAAGTGTCACTTTCAGAAAGTTTAGATTTTTGTCTTTTGTGGGTTAAATTGTGAATTATACTTTCAAACTTTTTTCAATATTTTTCTAATTTAATTTAGGATTTTTCTGTTTAATTAAATTTTTATTTACAGTTCATTTACTATTTTTTAGGTTTTATAGCATTTTTAATATATTTTTATTATTTCTGTTTTTGGCATTTAGTGCCAAAAATACTTATTTTTCACTTTTAACATTTTTCATAGACTTAGAAAAAGATTTTAAGATTTTTAGTTAAAAAAGTTTTTACTGTTCACCTTTTTATTATTTTTTAGAATTAATTTAAGTTAATTAAGGTTTTATATTAAACTGTTTTTGTCTTTTAGTGGTAAATTTAATATTTTTCAAACTTTTTCAATTTTCTACTGTTCATTAGAGTAAATTAGGATTTTTAAAATTGGTAAATTATTTTTAGCATTATTTTATTATTTTTTATAATTATTTTAGTTTTAAAATAGTTTTTAGTGATTTAAAAATAGAAAAATAGTTTTTAAAAATTAGAAAAAATACTTTTTAGTCTTTAGATAATATAAGTAAGTTATTTGTTCAATAAAATAATATTTTGGACATTTTGATTGATTATATTTATTTTAGGGCTTTAATTAGCATTTAAAATTGAATATTTAATTAATAAAAGGTTTTAAAATATTTTTATTTGAATTTTATTCTTATTTATATTATTTTAGACTACTTTTAGCTTTTAATTAATTTTTAGGTTTTAAAATTTTAAATTTTGTAGTTTTCTACGGTTTTACGTGAACGCCTTTTCGTCTTAGCTCGATCCGTCTTCGTAACCGTCATTTCTTTCTTATTTCTCTTTTCTTTTCTTCTCATAACAATAAAATCATCATTAATCAATTCATTACACAACACACGTGCCTCCTCGAGAACGAACTCACTCTTATTTTGGGTCATAACTTGTGGTTTTCCAAAACTACTCGTTAATACTTACCCTAATTACCTTCCTTTTCCTAATGGGGTAAAAATACAACTATCATGATGGAATAGAGGGTTTCGCGTAAACGTTAGCCCGACATGTATGGAATGCCTTATGAGGGATTATGGCAAGGGAAGAAACGATGGGAAGCATCACATCGTGATGTATGGTATGAGTTGAGGAGGAAGAAGGAAGTGTGTATAGAAGCGAAGCATAAATGAAATAGGTCGAGATAGGAACCGAAGGTAGAACTTTGGTAGAGCCTAATGAGTAGAATAAAACATAAAGCAGGCTAATACTGTCATAGTGTGGAAAAGGAAATGGCACTGACCTATATTGATTGATTGGGAGGCTTGGAATCGATAATCGAATGGATGAGGAGTTATAGGTGTGATGTGCCATACGGACTGAAGGGGGTTGATGAACATGATTGGATATGAGTATATCCAGCTAACTGGGAAAAGGATAGGCAAGTGAGATATTTATACAACCGTAGGTGTTATACTGAGGGCATGTGTGATCGATTTAGTGGTAGTTAGGAAACTCGTTAGCGATGGCTAAGTTTTCATATAATGATAGTTATCATACTAGAAGTCGATAAATGCCATTTGAGGCACTATATGAAAGGATAGGGTGAGTTTTCCCCATTGTGGACTAGAATTGGTAAAAGAGGCTACTAATTTGGTAATGGTGTTTGTGGACGGGATGAGAGCAGCAAGGGATGCTATGTAGAGATGGAGGAAACCACTAGAGTTAGTGACAAAGTTGTGTATGAAGTTTCACCCATAGTAACGGGTGGTATGTTTTGGTAAAATGTAAGAGTTGACGTAGAGTTTTGTAGGTCCATTTATGATCTTTGGAAAGATCGGACCAGTAGCATATGAGCATAGAATTACCTGGGGGAAATGAGTTGTATACATGATACATTTCATGTATTGGGATTGGTAAAGGTTGTTTGTGAATGCATTTTGCCTGTACGGTTATTCGGGACTTGTGTTAATAAGAGTCTTTGTTTTATCAAAGAGTCATCTGTGAGGTTTATTGACTGTGAGGTCAAGAGTTTGGCAATGAGTTTAATTATTTTTGGTTTGTATATATGGTATTTTGAAACTTGAACTAAAGTTCACGTGGAAATGAGCGGAGTTCGTTTAAAACAAGTATCCTCATGTGATTTGTTGTTTGTGTGTTTGATCCTAAGGAGTAAATCTCGGGACGAGATTTTTTAGGAGGGAGTGATGTGACAACCCTGGTTTTGAGGTTCATCACTTAGTTTTATTTTGTGCTAGTTGCGTGTCTTTACGTGTTTATGTGCTTATTGGTGTGTACAGATTGTGGTTTAGATATCATTTCCGGTACGGGGTACCTTGTGAATGAAACAATGTGTGATGATTTCATGTTCATGAGTTCACATGGTAGTGACTATGAAGTGAGATGGTGTTATTTGGTGGTTTTAAGTATACGTATATGTATTATAGAAAATTTTATTTTTTACGATTTACGGTTTAGCATTTGGAGGTCTTGGATGAGGTAATTAGTCATATGGATATTTTTCGGGATGGTTTTAAGTCATTTAGGACTTAGTTATAAAGTTTATTTCAAAATTTTAGATTTTTTTTAAAGTGTATACTTTACGTCTTTTACGGTAAAACGCGCAAATTTGACTAGTTTTACGGTTTTGTGGTTTTGGAAGCTTTAGGAGCTGAAATAAATTAAGGAAAATTAAGGTAATTTTAATAACATAATATTAAATAATAAAAATAAAAAAACGAATTTAAGGGGTGTTTGGGTCGGTTTAGACGCACCAAAGAAGAAGGGGGAAAAAGGAAAATAGGGGAAGTGTTTGGGTTGGGCTAGGATTGGGTAACAAATAAACATATAAGGATTTTTACCATCAAAACACTTCATAATCCCTGGGAAAAAAAAACACACATGAGTTCATCAATGGAGGATTTAGGGTTTCTTCAAAAATTTCATCTTTCATTAATTTTAAGGTTAAAACCTTTAGTCGCTTTTCATTTAATTTGTTTTTAATAATGTGTACATCATCTTATGATGGATTTAGGTTAGGGTTTAATTTAAAAACATTAAATTAATGTTATAATAATGAGTTCATAATGATTACATAAATTAGGGCTTGTAATTAGTGGGATTAGGGTTAATTAATGAGATTAATTTAGTTAAACCCGTTTTTAAAAACTGGGCAGAATTTTGAGTCAATTGTTTTGATCATATCAGGAGTTCTATAAACTCTTATTTTGCGATCCAAGTATCCCTGAAAAGGTAATTGAAGTGGCTTTCCAATGCAAGAAACGAGAACTAAATTAGAGGTAGGGAAGTGGGTCAAAAACAGGTTACAACGGTCGGAGGTCAAAACAGTTTTGAATTCAGCCTGTTTTCTTTTTATGTTTTGAGTTGTTTGGGGTACATAGGGTTGCATTGGGATCTTCTAACGAAGATGAGAGATGGTTTATATATTGTAGTAAGTATCTGCACTTGGGCTAAGGTTGTGGTTTAGGGTAAGACCCCTAATTGTAACAAACGTTTTGTATGTTTAAAATCAGTAAAACTAGAATGACAATATATATATATATATATATATATATATATATATATATATATATATATATATATATATATATATATATATATATATATATATATATATATATATATATATATATATATATATATATATATATATATATATATATATATATATATATATATATATATATATCTGGGCCTTAACAGTAGCTTTAAGGTTGGGGCAAGTGGTAGGTGTTAGCTAACATATGTAAGGGTATGAATATTCCTTTTACAGAACCATAGGTATGTTTAAGTGGACGTTTGACTTAAAGTTTTGAGACCTAAAATTGGGACTGTTTTGTGTAAAATATGAACGGAATAGTTATTAAACTTAACCAAGTTAAGGACTTGTTAGGGAAGGGTAATGGGGTGTTTAGAGATCATATATGAGGTATCTATATGAGAGGAGGTTAGATGTCCATCATAGGTTGATGAGCCATCTTAGTGATTGGTTCATATTTTGATTGCGTGTTTTTGGTTTGTTAGCTTGTTGCTAGTGCGAGGACTTTTGGAGAAGCAATCAGGTGAGTTTCATAGTCCCATGTTTACTATTGATTTTGACTTCCAGATGGGATGGAAGAGACACTGTGTTGAGTTATTTATAAATTGATGTTGTGAATGTTTTTAAGGTTTGAGATGGACTTGTGTGTACATTATGTGATTAACTGCTATGTGATTCTTGTTTGTGTATGATTTGGATTGGAGAGGTACATAGTATGATCATCTATGGGACCAATGGATAATGACAAGGCGGGGCCTTGGGATAGGTACATAGTGTGAGCATCTATGGTACCATGGTGTTTGGTAAGGCTGAAGGCCTTGGATTTGGTTTGGAATGATAGATCTTGAATGTTAGTTTGTTAATGCATATTTGTATCACATTGTCCATATGTTTTTAACTTTTGGTCTTTACTCACAGCTTATGGTATGATTTTGGCGTTTGAGTCTAAACCTATGACTCTCACTAACTTTATGTTGACGTGTTTTAGTGTCTCTTTCAGGTGAGAATGTGGTTAAGCTTGAGGATAGAAGAGGCTAGATTTGGATGCCTTAGGATTGCATATAGAAGGAGATCCCCGTTCCTTCTTAGTTTACCTTTATGTTTTTTTGATAAGTGATACATGTTGGCACCTATATGTTTGATTGGTTTATGTTTATTGTTTGTCTTGGCTAAGTGGTAGGACTGTTACCTACTTACTTAGACTCCTGCATTTGTTGAGATATTGTCATGACTTTTGTGTCACCATTTTATGACATTTCTTATTTCATTTAGTTATCTCTATAGACACGCTATTGTTGTGATGATATCCATACGTCGCGCCCCATATTCCGCCATGGTGGGGTGTGATAATCTTTCTAATGACATCTAAACTTATTAGCTTGCAACATAGACATTAAACCCGTCTTAATCTCGAAATTCTCCGCAAGGATAGCGGGAATCACAATGGCCTCTCCAAAACCCTCGGTGGGTGCTTGAAGCAACTCCATCATAGTACGATTAGCCATGACGACTTCTTGTTCTACAATAGGTTCAACAATTGGAGTTTGTTCTTCAATCAACGACTCTTGATTTGCTTGTTTTTGATGACGTTTACGAGCTCGTTTTGCTTGATTACGAGTGATCATAAACTTCACGAAGAATGGGAGGTGAGCAAAGAAGATTATTTTTGGGTGTTTTGTGAATTTTCAATTTTTTTGTGTTTTTGATTGTTTTTAATTTTTTTTGAATTTTGGTGTATCTTCGTAGACAACAATCTACCAAATCTCTCCTCGAATCAAACTCTTGATTAAAGAAGCCTCAAAAGAATGAAAACGATCACGTGGAGTGAACGCCTTCGAATGACTTTAGAACTTTGGTGAAAACCAAATTGTTCAAGAGGGTTTAATCACAAAGAAAACCAAGCAAATATATTATACATAATAATACTTTGGGCGGCAAAACCCTCGATTAGCCTTCAATCTCAAAATACTCACAAGCAAGCAGGGAAACGAGGCGGCGCGAAGCACTTAAGAGCCTTTTTCCTTAGGGTATATTTTATAATATCCGCCTTATACCCACCTTATAGTTTGTATTTTTCAAAATCGAGCTTCACGAAAGTATTTATCTATTTTTTCCTTTTTCTTTTGTTTGAGATTCGAATACAATAATTAGGAGATCAAATCCCAATTAAGGTTGTGTTTTCACACTTTTGGAGATATTTTGTATTGATTGTGATACTTAATACAATATAGTAATAATAATTTCACAAGAAAAATAAAAAAACCGATAATACGTATTAGTAGATTTCTACTAATACAAATACTATTTATGGTTAATATTAAAAACAACAAGACAAATTAATCACGACACACCTCCCCGGCAGCGGCGCCAAAATGATTGTAGTGTTTTACCACACCTTTAGGAAAAGGAGGTAAATAGGGAAAGTATTAAATACGACGGTTTAGGAAAACCATGTACAAATGACCCAATGAAGTTCGTTTCCCAAGGAGGTATATGTGTGTGAGTAATTCGTAATTGGTTTGAGATTAATATTTGGAAGAAGGGGATGAGAAAAGAGAATGATGAAGACGTGAAATTAATTACTAGGACGACTAAACGTAAAAACCGTAAAAAGTACAAAAATAAAAATTAATTCTAAAAATTCCCAAAAATTTACCAAAAATCAAAATAAATAAACTAAGAGTTTACCAATGATCAAAACTTTTTCAAACCTTTTAATTAATTAAATATTAATTTTTAAATGCTAATTAAAGCCCTAAAAATCAAATTAATTATCAAAAAGCCCAAATAAAGATTTTTTAATTGGTAAACCTCTAAAATGTCCTAAAAAGATTAAAAACTATTTTTATAAATTTTTAAACTAAGAAAGACTATTTGAAATGATTTAAAAACTACTAAAACTTAAAATAATTATAAAAATTAATCTAAAGATGATAAAATTAATCTAAGAGTTGCAAAATTCCTATTTTAATGTATTTAAGCTAAGAAAAATATAAAAAGTGCAAAAATGTGAAATTTGAAAAATAATAATAAAATAATATTAAAATAATATTAAAAATCCAAAAATTATAAAAAAAAACTCTAAAAACTTGCAAACTAGTTTATTTTAACCTAAATAATCAGAAAATGAAAGTGAAAGTACCAAATTACCCCTAATGGGCCCCAAAATGGGCTAAAAGGAAATTCAGTCAACCTGAATGGGCTTTTTAGCCCAAAAAGTCAAAATAAGCCCAAATGACTTGGAAAAGCCCTATCTGACTCAATATTCAATTCTAAACACAAAACTCTGAAGGCCCAAAAGCTGAAAATGAGCTTATCACAGCTTAATGAACACACAGCTTATTCTTATTGGGCCAATAAGCCCATTAAGCAATAAGCTAATGCCATAAGCTCTAATTTGACACACAACCTTCTTTTGGGATACTAAAGAGCTCTATAAAAAGAAATTTTGAAAAAGCACACTTAATAAGCCAGAAATAAGCCAAGTACAAATCCACTAAAAGACAAAATAGTCGGGTTTGAGTTCTAGGGCACCTCAGGACTTGATTCAACTTGCAAAAGGTTACAAATGACTTCAATAAGCCAAATCAATCAACCAAAATCCAAAAAGCAAAACCAATAAGCTGGAATAAGCTAATAAGCACTTATGAAAAAGTCAATTAAATTGGTTTTCTAGTCAAACCCTAAAGTGAACCTACCAAATTCTCCAGTATGAACAAATGGGTCAAATAATGAGCACCTATTACCAAATCAAAGTTGTTGCTGGTTAAAATAGCTTATTAATAAGCTGATGTCCAATTAACACTAGCAGGGGGAACTTTCAGTAGGAACTGGTTCCCACTGCCTTGACTATTTGACCTTTGATTTTAGAGAGATTCTGTATGTTTTGTTGGAAGACAAGGGCACCCAAGTGATCAGTTAATCACAAGGAGTCACAATCAAGCACAATAACACACTTCAGTATCACCAATTAGCATAGAAAAATCAAAAGATGCTCAGATCTAGCACAGACTTGGATATAAGCTGTTATGAACACTTAAGTAGTTTGAGCAATAATAAGCACACCAAATTCAAACAGATGCATACACAAGATATATAAACTGTATTCAATCACAAACAAACTTAAATCAATCTCTGAATCAAAGTATGGAACAAGATCAAAGCAGATTCAACTTGCTGATATGAACTTCAAGAACAAATGCACACTTTGCTGATATAAATGACCAAAGATCCAATTTCAACACTTTAATCCTACTTCCCTGATGTAACTAACTAGGATTTATCACTTTTTAACCCTATTCTATGATTAGAACTAGGTGTCCTTCAAACCTCAGCCAGTTTCATCAAGTATTCAAGATTTTAGAGCCTATTGTTGATTCTAGGTGTATATATGCACAAAGCTTGCAGATAAATGTCACTTAGCACCAAGTAAACAGATACCAAACCAAAAGAAACAAAAACAACAACAAAGGAAGGGTCAAATCCCTTTGAATCAGTTAACCCAAACACCCCTTTGGAATCTGATTTTGCAATCTTCCAAAGGATTGTTGTGTTTTAACCTATCAAATAAGATCTAATCCACCCTAACAACTGATAATCAACCTCAGAAACACAAGTCAAGCCTCAAAACACAGATTCACATTAAAACATGCAAAATCACCAAAAATCAAATGAAAATCAGAAAAATGAAAAGGGAGAGGGATGCAAACCTCCAAGACTTACATCCAAGCCTTGGATTGTTTGAGCTGAGGTACTAGCAAAACAAGTACCAGCTTCCTTGTACCTGCTAAGAATAACAAACCACAATGATGAACAAATAACAAGATATTTCTGATTTTTGAAACACAAGTTTTATTGTTTAAAACCTTGCCTCAAAAACCTTCAAACATGAATAAGGAACTCAGACTTTAGCTTATCAGATACCAAACTTTTATAAAACACAAAGGGAAATCTCAAATTTTCAGAAAATCCAACTTTTATTTAATAAAAAGGAATTACAAAGATTTAAAGCTAAAATCTAGAACAAGGGACTCTCACAAGTTGAGGTCTCCTTATATAGGACTAATGAACTATTCTAGAATGCTGAAAATACAAGAAAACCCTAGATGTGAAATCTCAAAATTGCCCTTGAGTACTTGATGCCGTTTGATGTTGGTGAGCTGTCCAAATGCATCAGGGACGTTCATTTTAGCTTTGGAGTTAAGCTATGAGTCTAATCTGTTGATTTTGACACGTCAGATTCCTTGGAGAGAAAGTTGTGTTTTCATTGGTGGACGAGGTTAAGTGTGGGGTCACTTGGGTAGTGGAATTGAGGGTTTTGTGTGTGGGTTATGTTTCTGGGCGTGTGAATCAAGTGTGGGTATGGGTAATTGCAATTTAACCTTTGTTTAAGTGAGAGGAGTTACTGGGTTCTTGATGGTAAACAGTAACTTGTTTTGATCCGAAATTGGGGGAAAGGTAAGTGTTTGGCGCAAATTGTGTTTGAAAGTTTCAGTTGTACACCTTTGGCCCTTAGTCTTTGGAAAACAATGAATAACAAGTTTATTTTTCAAGTAAACCCGTTTTCCTTTGTAAACTAAGTTTCTGATTTCACACATTGGCCACAAAAAGTTTCAAAACAAGGTTTTAGGGATTTTAAAAGTTTAGGCTATTTACAACTTAAGTCCTTTTGATATTCAATCCATTTTTAAAGGACTAGAAGTGTAATTTTCTTGATCTTCAAGGGTCTTCTTTGATCTTTGACTTCATGAGGGACCATAATTGGCAATTTAGAATTGTTGAGGGACTAAACTTGCCATTTCTTCAAAGTTGAAGGACCATTTTGTAATTTTGACAAACTTAAGGGACCAAACTTGTAATTATGAATATACAAGGGTTTAAAGTGTCAGTTCTTCATATTTTGAGGATCAATCTTGTAAATCTTCAAGTCTTCAAGGGTTAATCTTGGATAAATCATGAACTAGGGCCCGGTTCTTGTATGGCTTCGTTTCTCGTGTCCGTTTTAATGCATTTAAAGCCCGAAAAGAACGATGAGATCATGTATAAATGCCATCTCATCACAAGTCATCTTCCATACTTGAGTATGTCACTATTCCCATATGGACAGATGCTTTTGCTGCTGCTGCTGCTGGAAAGGAAAATGGTGGTCCCCAAGTATCACCAGTTAACAACATGCATGGTCTTTCAGGCGCTGACAAAGGAAAATCTGGCGCTGACAAGACAAATTCAGGCGTTGATGGCTCAAACGTTGACAACACCATTTCAGGCGTTGATGGATCCAACGCTGACAACCTTGGTTCAAGCGTTGACAACTCTTTTGACCATATTTTCTCTTCCAATTTTGAACAAGGTGAACCTTCAAGCAGAAATGGAGAGGTTCATACAGATAATGATGGAAGGGAGTTTGACCATATTCAGGATGTTTGGGAGTTGGTTGATTGTCCCAGATATGTCAGACCTATTGGGACAAGATGGGTTCTTAGAAACAAGAAAGATGAAAGAGGCATTGTGGTCAGAAACAGGGCACGTTTAGTGGCTCAAGGACATACACAAGAGGAAGGGATAGACTATGAGGAGGTCTTTGCACCAATTGCAAGGATTGAGGCTATAAGGATATTTCTAGCCTATGCTTCCTGCATGGGCTTTAATGTCTATCAAATGGATGTGAAGAGTGCTTTCCTTTATGGCATAATTGTTGAGGAGGTATATGTCATGCAGCCTCCTGGTTTTGAAGATCCAGAGCATCCAGACAAGGTGTATAGAGTCAAGAAAGTTATGTATGGACTTCATCAAGCCCCAAGAGCATGGTATGGCACATTGTCCACCTATCTGGTCGAAAATGGATTTAAAAGGGGTACCATAGACCAGACCTTATTTATAAAGAAGATTGGTAAGGATGTCTTACTTGTTCAGGTTTATGTGGATGATATCATCCTTGGCTCTACAAACCCAACGATGAGTGAAGACTTTTCCAAGCTTATGAAGACAAATTCAAGATGAGTTCAATGGGGGAGATGAACTTCTTTCTAGGGTTACAAGTTCAGCAGAAAGAAGATGGTATCTTCGTCTCTCAAGACAAGTATGTAGCAGAAATCTTGAAGAAGTTTGGCTTTTCTCCACATGAAAAACGGGCTAGTACTCCTATGGATAGAGAACACCCTTGGGGAAAAGTTGGAGATGGAAAAGATGTGGATGTCCGGCAATATAGATCAATGATTGGTTCATTGATGTATCTAACAGCCTCAAGACCTGACATTATGTTTGTTGTGTGTGCATGTGCATGCCATCAAGTGACTCCCAAAGAGTGTCACCTTCATGCTGTCAAGAGAATCTTTAGGTACCTTAGATGTTATCTAGATCTTGGATTATGGTATCCAAAAGATTCACCATTGGAGCTTATTGCATATTCAGACAGTGACTATGGTGGTGATAAATTTGATAGAAAATCCACAACTGGTGGATGTCAGTTTCTTGGGAGTAGGTTAATATCTTGGCAATGCAAGAAACAAACAGTGGTTGCCAATTCTACAACTGAAGCAGAGTATGTGGCTGCAGCTGCTTGTTGTGTACAAGTCTTATGGATTCAGAACAAGCTGTTGGATTATGGGTATAATTTCATGCATACCAAGATTTTTGTAGACAATAACAGTACTTTATGCATTATTAAAAATCTTGTACATCATTCTAAAACAAAACACATAGAAATTAGACATCATTTTATAAGAGATTGTTTTTAAAAGGGTTTAATACAACCAGATAGGGTTGACACAGAAGAAAATGTGTCTGATTTATTAACTAAACCTTTTGATACTGGAAGGTTTCAATACTTGGTAACAAGTATTGGCATGATCAATCTCACATAATATGTGTTTTGGGGTCTTATTGTAAAAAGTATGTACAGGATATGCATTGTTATTGGTCTTTTTGAAAAGTTAGATTTTCCACTATATTTGTCTAACACCGACAAAGGTTATTTTAACGCTGATAAGTGTTATCGTGACGTTGTCAGCAATATGTTAGTTTTGTGGTTTTTGATCAAAGTGTGCAGGCGTTGTTAGCATTGTACCATTGGATACAGAGTTGCTTATGGATCCTTGGAGAATCAATTGGAGCATGTTTCAATTTATAGATGATGGTTGGAATATCTTTATTCCTATCTTGACATAAATTTTTATTTACATGCATATTATTGGGCAACATATGTATCACAGTTTAAGGGGAGGTTTTAGGAACCTTTAGGACTTTTGGGTATTCTTACAATACTCTTATCACAATTCTAGATTGTGTCCACAGGTGAGTATGAGTTAGTTTACTAAATCATGAGGCACTGTAGCATGCAAAGTTGATATACTATGCATGCTGCCAAGACATTTTTGGCCTAGAATTGGATGTGGTCTGTTGGGAGACTTGGGAATGATTTATAATGGGTTTACCTGGGAGTTACAAAGAAATTTATGAGATAACTTAATTGTTAAGAATTTTGGTTAGCAAGGGACACTAGAGGACTGTTATGTCTATCTTGCATAAGCAAGTGTGCATAATTGGACAGTGCTTGCCGCCCTATAATAATTATCAATTTATAGGTTATATTCACTAGGATAAATTACTTTGTTAAGGTCCTTTTTCATTTTTATTACTTTTATTTTTGGACGCTGAAAAATATTTTTCCAAGCGTTGTTATGACCAATTTAGACGTTGACATGGCTTTGGCAAACGTTGACAAGAATATAGCCGTTGGGCGTTGATGGGTTATTTTTGACCGTTGACACTCATTGGGACCTACCCAGTTGTTATTTTTGACGAATTTTGGGGCCGTAATTTTGGGTGTAGATAACTTTTCATTAATGCACAAGATAACTTATTTTCTTTTCAAGATTTTCATCATTATATTTTGAAAATTCTTGCCTTATTTTTGACCAATCACATGTGCCTATCTCTCCTATATATTTGGCTCCTACTTTTAAACAGGGTACTTCATATTCTTGTCTAACACTTTTTCTCCTATAATTCATCTTTCTCAATAATTCACAAACAGCTTTCTTCAAACAATGGTACCAAAGTTTAAACCAAGTGACTTGGTATTGGGATTCAGGAGTCAGCACAACATGATTGCTTATTTGGAGGCTGATGATACTTTGTTTCCACAATACACTCAGATGGTGGCGTATTTGAATGCATCTCCAATTAGGTATGCACTTTCTCATGCTCCTCTCATCCCTGTCACTCATATTAAACAGTTTTGGAACACTATTAGTTCATCAACAATTAATAGTGAGACTACATTATCAGCTATTGTTCATGGGCGTACATGGGTGGTTACTGAAGCCTTGGTTTGCCAGGCTTTGTATCTTGATGATGCAGATGGTATAACCACCATCCCCATCAATGAAATAGAACAAGGACTTCGGGCTTTGGGGTATCCTATCCCTGATGAGGGTACTTTAAACAAATATCATAAACAAGAGTTTCCCCCAGCCTGGAAGTACCTCATACATGTCATCCTTCAATGTTTGAGTCCCAAATGTACTACATACAATGAAATTAATAGATCCATTGCTAGTGCAATTAAGTGTATTACTAATGGGCAAAAGTTTAATTTTTCAAAACTGATTTTTGATGGCATGTGTAAAAACAAAGGGAATAAGATGACTTTGGCTTATCCCAGATTTTTGCAAATTTTGCAAATGGTTTTTGATGTGCAATATTACTGCACAAGGGATCATGATGATTTTTATGAGATCCCTGTGCAAAAGAAAGCTATTTTTACCAAGATGAACTCACCCCTTCACCGTGAATTACCCCTCACCCAAGCTATGCTTGCTATTATTGTAGCAGCACAACCCCAACCAGACCCACTACCACAACTTGACCCAATACCGGAACCTTTGCCTTCACCTCAACACATGGAACTTGACCAAGAACCCTTCAACGCTGACATATTAAATGTTGGCGTTGACATAAGTAATCCAAACGTTGACACCTTTCCTTCACAGACCCAAACACCCCTCAACCTTCAAACTACCACCCAATCCACATCATCTTCTTCACCCCCTGAATATAGGTTGATTAAACGCCCAAGGACTACGGGAGTGTTCTCCACTAGTGGTCCTAGCCATGTAGCAGAGAGAACCACCACCACAAGTGTGGTTGGTGCTATGGATGAGGCTGGGACTATTGGTACTGGCTTAGATGCAGGCCAAGACAGTCCTAACATCTTTAAGACCTCATCCATGCCCCCATGACTCTACTTTGGGAGGTCAAATACCCATTCTAGAGGAGGGCAGATTGGAACCATACACATTGATGGAATTGACGGCTGTCTGCATTAGCTTGTAAAAGCAAAATGCAGACTTGGTACAAACAGTCAGTACACAAGGCCTTGAACTCAAGCAATTAAGGGAGAGGATTGTTATTTTGGAGGATGCTAACACTAGGCGTGGAATGGAGGAATCTTCCAAAAGGGAGGATGAGCAGATTCATGTGAGTGACAAAGGCTCACATGATGGAGAATCTTTGGGTGTTGCTGAAGCCCTCACTAAATTGAAGAAGCAACCAGGTTTTGACACATCTCTGGTTACTCCTACAAATTTGAACTTCTCTTTTACAGCTATGACGGAGCAGTTCACAAGAGGCGCTGAGACAAGTAAGTTGGACGTTGACAAGCAAAATTTGAACGATGCCACACCAAGCGCTGACATGAGTAAATTGGCGCTGACACAAGGAATTTGACCGTTGACAGACCTGTAGATATGGTTTATGTATTCCAGTCATCAGCTATCATCAAAGAAGTGTGTTCATAGGTATTACCATCATCCTTACCCATCATTGATCCATTAGATAAGGGTAAAGGGATTATGGTAGAAGTAGAAGTTCCAAAGGATGTAGCACAAGTAGAGTTTGATTCAAGGTTGGTTGCACAACTTATGGAACAAGAAAGGAAGAAGGTTGGTGATACAAACATTTTGTATGGGGTTCAGATTATGTCTCTCGGAATCCTCTCGAATTGATCTCGGCCTTAAGTGGAATGATTGTTCTTGGTTACTAAATAAAAGGGTTTGGTTTTCTAATCTACTAAATGATCTAAAATGTAAACTTAAATTTAAAAGTAACTGAATTAATAACAATTAACAAAACTTGAATTAAAATCAAACTTAAAATAAGAAACAATGAGTAATAGTAAGACAGACAAAAAGAAACAGAAACAGTAAGTAAAATTAAAAGAAATTTGATTCGGAAGTTTTAACCTTGATTCGGAACTTTTCACCCGGAAGTCTTCATTCGGAACTTTTAGAAATCCTTCACTCGGAACTTTCTTCGAAAGTTGATCCGGAACTTTCTTCGGAAGTTGATCCGGAACTTTCTTCGGAACTTTGATTCGGAAGTTTATTCGGAACAATCAATTCATTCGGAACTTTTAAACAAAAAACTCATTCAGAACTTTTAAACTTAAATTGATTCGGAACTTCAAAAACAAGCGTTCATTCGGAACTTTTTGAAAATAACATTCATCCGGAACTTTGGTTCATTCGGAAGATTGGGTTCATCCGGAACTTTCAGTTCGTTCGGAAGTTTTGTTCATTCGGAACTTTTCAACTGATTCGGAACTTTTGAAGGAAAACTCATTCGGAACTTTTTAACAAAGGAATTCATTCGGAACTATCAACTCATGCGGAACTTATGTTCATCCAGAAGTTTCTTGTTCATCCGGAAGTTTTGTGTTCATCCGGAAGTCTGGAAACACAAATACAGTAACTAAACCCCGAAGAACAAGGAAGACGAATTTAATCAAAAATCAAACTAAATACTCAAAAAGGTTTTACCAAATTAACCACAAATCATCTAATAACCATAAGCAACAAATCCCAACAATAAAAACACAAATTCAACAACTTTTTAAAGATCAAATCAATCAAATAAAAACTTGAAAACTTGAATAAAAAGATGATGATGAACAAGATGAAATGGAAAGATTAAACAAGAACTTGTATTGATGATTAATGTTTTAACAATAACAAAACAAGGATTAAAATTACAAGATTGAAAAAATAAAGATCAAGATCACCAAACACCCTAGTGGTGTTGGTGATGATACGAACTAAAAAGGAGAAAAAAGGGGAAGAGAAGAAAACTAAAAACTAACTGCCTAAATGTGTGAGGGGTGGACTAGGTGTCCCCCTTGGTTGGTGAGTGGGCTTTCTCCTGTTCTTCGTGTCTTCTCGTCTTTTCAGAAAAGTTGACGATTTAGATTCTGATTCGGGATTTGTCGTCGATTAAATTCAACTCGTCTTTTAATTTCTTCGTTTAATAGACTTGAGTTTCTTCGAATTTTGTAAATCTTCCATCTTTGGTCCTTTTCTTCGATAAATCTTCGAATAGGCACAGTGACTTCAAATCTTTCGCATATCTTGGACAATAGACTTAATCTTGAGTCTTTTTCTTCGATAATCCCGTGCAATCCCATGTTTTCTCCATTATCCATCCGGTTGGCTCTGAAAACACAATAAACACAAAAAACACGCATAATTCCAAACAAATGATATTAAATACGTGTTTTGGTCTCGTTTTAGCCACAGTTAAGTGGTAAAAGGATGGGTGTTTACACACCTATCAAATCCCCTACACTTAACCATTGCCATGCCCTCATGCAATGCTTAGTGATAAAGTAATTTTACACTTTTCTCATAATTAATCAACCTTGGCCTTATTCAAATACTACTTAAACAAAAATTAAAGTACTAAAAGAAATTAAGACTTTAAAGGAAACAAAAGGATATAAAACCATTTTCACTTGAAAATAGCTACATGGAAATAGCTTGCAAAGAGATCAAGGACTTACATTAGGGCTTTGGTGCTGCAAAGATTTATCACCCTCAAGTTTCACGTTCCCCAAACTAAGCTTTAAAACGAGATCATTGTTATTATAAGTTAGCAATTCAAACACTTACACACATGGCTTAATTAAATGCTTAAACTCCCTTATTCCTAGGTGTATCTCTTAAATTTTATTTTTGTCTTAGAATGATCATGAAGATGCATTTTTGGACTTATTTCGATAGTTTATTTAGGCTGAAAGTAAAGTAGGACGATTTGATCAATAGTTAGCTAAAGGACAAAATCTCTTAAAACTGCTTCTCGAGATATCAAAAAGTTCATATCTTGGCATAACTTGGTTCGCGATTTGAGACCTTTCTCGGGCCGATATTTGGCATGTACTTCATACTTCATATCTTGAGAGATGTGCTTGAGATAATGGTCTTCTCATCGTAATAGAGTTTCTTCACTTGGAGACTTTTGAGGGGTACTCCAACTTTGTTGACCACGACTTCATGATTATTTCTTCAATCTCTATTTGGGATTTTGAGATACAACGATCCGCCTCCTTTTTGGACTTGGATCTATTTATCCTCATACCTTGTTAGGGTCTTTTCGGATAGTCTTCTCCATGATCTTTATGGGAGTTGATTGCTTTTCGTCGTGAGTCTTGATCCTTCATATTGACTTTGGGAATAATGCTTTTCACATCACCTTGGATCTTTAGCAATAAAATGGAATCCTCATGCCTTGTTAGGGCCTTTTCGGACTCGCCAATCTTCGCACCCCGCTTCATAAGTTATGCCTTGGCTATGAACTCTTATCATTACCGAGCAACTTTTAAACGATCTTGGGCTAGAAGCTAAGTAACTTTACAAATCGTACGACCTTACATTGCAGATAATTTATTAGCAAGTGATGGGAGAATAGGCAAATAATTACACCAAGTGAGCTTGTGCAAGAATACCGACTTATAATTGACTCTATCATTTCTCGTCCTCCACAATTTAAAATATCAAGTAATGAGACTCGTGGATACTTAGCCTAATAAACCAATTAAGGTCTACCTGGTTAAGGATACTAGCTAGAATAAACTTGGATAAGTCTATTCGGGTTGAGTCAAAATAAACGCAACGGGCCTAATATGTCAAAGATTTCTAAACTAGCTACACCACTTTATTAATATTTTTGACTTTATTGCGGGATATATACATATGAAAGCAAAGATAAAAATTTAAAAATTGCGACTAAATGGCCAAAGTTAATAAAAAATTTGAAAAATGTTGAAAAATAGGATTTTCTGGTTAATTGAAGGCATTTTCATGGAAAAGTCCACTTAAAACTTCGATAGAAGTCCCCCCTACACTTAAGATAAACATTGTCCTCAATGTTTAAGCATGTGGGAAAAGTCTCCCCTACACTTATGACATTGTGCACGTTGGTTAACTCAAGTTAAGGAAGAGACGACTAAAGTGATCAATTTCAAATGTGAGTATGAAGAAAATTGAATCACGATAGTTGAGAGATAGAACCGGATTTCGGATAACACGGGAGCACGGTTCTTCGTAGGTTCCAAGAGTGCACTAATCCCTGTAATCACATCACCACACACAGACAAACACCTATAGAGGTCCCCCTACACTTAGGAGGTTAAAACATAAAAAGATAGATACTCGGGCTGCCTCCCGAGGAGCGCTTGTTTTTGATAACCGAGTCACGAGCCTGACTCGACCCAAAATTAGTTCATGGGGAACGTGGTGAGGGATTCATCTCATGAGAGATGTCCTCACCAAAGTACAATTTCAAACGCTGGCCATTCACCTTGAAGTTGGGCCCATTTGGCTGAGAAAGCTCAATGGTGCCATAGGGAAAAACATTGGCGATGGTGAATGGACCAGACCAGCGGCTCTTCAACTTGCCTGAAAAGATCTTCAACCTAGAGTTAAAGAGTAAGACTTGATCACCAACGTGGAACTCTCGGTTCTTGATTTTAGCATCGTGGATCATCTTGGTCTTCTCCTTGTAGATCAATGAGTTTTTGTAAGCCTGATTTCTCAATTCTTGTAGCTCGTTGAGTTGAATCTTGCTAAAATCACCGGCTTTGTTGATGTCGAAGTTAGCCCACTTCAAGGCCCAGTATGCCTTATGTTCCAGCTCGATAGGAGGTGGCAAGCTTTCCCTTACACAAGACGATAGGGCGTACAGCCGATCGGGGTCTTGTAAGCAGTACGGAAAGCCCACAGAGCATCATCTAACTTATCGGCCCATGCGGCACGATGCTCTCCCACAGTACGTTCCAAAATTCTTTGCAATCCACGGTTGGATATTTCGGCTTGACCGTTGGTTTGAGGATGATAAGCGGTGGAAAGACGGTGATTGACACCATACTTCGCCATGACTTTTGCAAATTGATTGTTGCAAAACTGAGTCCCGCGGTCACTGATAATAGCACGAGGAACACCGAATCGAGCAAACAATTGTTTCAAGAATTTACAAACCACCCTCGCGTCGTTAGTGGGTAAAGCCTTGGCTTCAACCCATTTGGAAACGTAGTCAACAGCGACAAGGATGTATTTGTTGCCTTTAGAGGAAGGGAATGGCCCCATAAAGTCGATGCCCCATACATCAAAGATTTCACATTCTTGTATGAAATTTTGAGGCATCTCATCTTTATGTGTGATCCTGCCTTGTTTTTGGCAAGAATCACAATGTTTAACCATCTCGTGAGCATCACGGTAAATGGTGGGCCAATAGAATCCCGAATCAAACACTTTTTTGGCAGTGTAGTTGGGACCAAAGTGACCACCGGTGGGTCCTTTGTGGCAAGCCTGGAGAAGTCCAAAGCGGCCGGTCGGTCAACACATCGGCGAATAATCAAGTCAGCGCATTGTTTGAATAGAAAAGGGTCATCCCAAAAGTAAGTCTTAACATCGTTCAAGAACTTCTTTTTTTGTTGGGATGTTAACCCTTGGATGAGAACACCACCCGCTAAGTAGTTTGCAATATCCGCAAACCACGGGGTGCCATCGAGATTGAGATCTATAGACATTAAGGTCTCAAGGGGAAAAGAGTCATTGATCTCTTTGTTCGGATGATCCCCATGATATGGATCCTCAAGTCTGCTTAGATGATCCGCGGCCAGGTTTTCTGCTCCCTTCTTGTCACGAATTTCAATGTTGAATTCTTGAAGGAGTAAAACCCAGCGAAGAAGTCTTGGCTTAGAATCATGCTTTGTCATCAAGTACTTCAACGCGGAATGGTCCGTATATACGATTGTGGTGGAAAGGACAAGATAGGGGCGGAAATTTTCAAAAGCATAGACAACATCTAAAAGCTCTTTTTCGGTTGTCGTATAATGCAATTGTGCCCCCGTCATTGTCTTGCTAGCATAGTGGATTTTAGAGAAATCTTGAATGAAACGACGATAGAAGCCCGCATGACCCAAAAAGCTTCTCACACCCTTCACGGTTGAAGGTGGAGGTAATTTGGCTATGACATCTACTTTAGCACGGTCGACTTTAAGACCGGCTTTAGAGATTTTGTGTCCTAGCACAATGCCTTCTTTTACCATGAAATGGCATTTTTCCCAATTTAGAACAAGGCGAGTGTCTTCGCACCGCTTAAGCATACGTTCCAAATTGGAAAGGCAAGAAGAGAAGGAATCCCCGAAGACCGATAAATCATCCATGAAGACTTCCATGGTTTGTTCAACCATGTCATGGAAGATAGCCAACATGCACCTTTGGAAAGTCCCGGGGGCATTACATAAGCCAAAAGGCATTCTTTTGTAAGCAAATGTGCCATAGGGACAAGTGAATGTTGTCTTCTCTTGATCTTGGGGATCGATGGGTATTTGAAAATAACCCGAGAAACCATCAAGAAAGCAGTAATATTCATTACCCGCTAAACGTTCAAGCATTTGGTCCATAAAAGGTAGAGGGAAATGATCCTTTCTCGTGGCATCATTGAGTTTGCGGTAGTCTATACAAACTCCCCACCCAGTAACGAGACGGGTAGGAATCAACTCGTTGTTTGCATTGGGCACAACGGTGATGCCGCCTTTCTTAGGCACACAATGGATTGGACTAACCCATGGTGAATCCGAAATAGGGTAAATCATACCCGCATCAAGAAGTTTCATAACCTCTGTTTTGATGACTTCATGGATTTTTGGATTTACCCTTCGTTGGCTTTGAATAGTGGGCTTAAAGTCGTCCTCCATGAGAATTTTGTGTGTGCAGAAGTGAGGATCAATTCCACGAATGTCGGAGATTTTCCAAGCGATAGTTGTTTTATGCTTCTTCAATACGGCGACAAGTCGGGCTTTTTCTTCTTCTTTTAGGTCCTTTGCGATGATGACGGGCGACTTCTCGTTGTCTTCAAGGAAAACGTACTCAAGATGAGGAGGTAGGTCCTTAAGCTCAAGAGTGGGAGGATCCTCAATAGATGGTGAAACTAACGATGGATCATCAGTAGTCACCTCTTTAGGAGAAGGAGGATCAATAGCAGTAACCGTCGGAGATAGAGGAGAAAGATTGTCTTCTTTGAGAAGGTTTTCAATGAGGCGGAGATCTTCATCCCAATTGGTAGTAGAATCGTCATTGTCTAAATTCACATCTCCCATGGTGGCTTCCAAATCTTTCCAAAGGAAATCACTTTCTCCAAATAGAGATAGTGATGAGTCGATAGAGGAAACGGTCTCAACATTGGGAAGAGAGGTAGGAATACTTTTGCAAGCATCATTAAAGTGTTCTTCACAAGCCTCATCAAGAACGTCAATACAATTAACACTCTCATATGAATAAGGCTGTTTAGAAAGCTTTCCCATGTTGAAGACGATCTTATCGTCACTCACTCTCATGATAAGCTCACCAGCTTCAACATCTATTAGAGTGCGACCGGTCCTCAAGAATGGACGACCAACGATCAATGGCACACGAGGGTCCATGTCGTAGTCAACAACGACGAAATCAGCAGGAAAAGTGAATTTGTCGACTCCTACAAAGACGTCTTCGGCTATCCCCACTGGATAAGCAACCGTACGGTTAGCTAATTCCAGAGTCATTTTGGTGGGGACTAGCTCAGGGAGAGATAATTGCTTCCAAACACTTAGAGGCATTAGATTAATACTGGCACCTAGATCGGCTAGGGCCATGCAATTCTCTACTCCCGGGAAGTTGCAAGGGATTAAGAAACGACCCGGATCACCATGCTTGGTTGGCAATTTCCTTAAGAGCACTGCAGAGCAATTCTCATTAAGTTGGGTGTTAGAAATATCAAGAAGCTTCTCCTTGTCGTTTAGAAGATCTTTAAACATCTTAGCGTATTTGGGAATGTGAGCGAGAGCCTCGGCAAAGGAGATGTTAAAATTCAATTGTTTAAACATTTTGAGAAAGTTTGAACTTGAATATCATCCTTGCTCTTTTGCTTCTCTTTCCTCAACCTTGAAGGATAAGGTATATTGGATGAAGAAGAAGGCTTTAGGGGAATAGGATCACTCACAACCACGGGTGGAGGAGGGGTAGAAGGAAGAGGCGGAGAAATTGGGGAAGTAGAAGGATGAGGAATAGGAGCAGGTGACTCGTTCTCCTTAGTCACAACCACCGGTGGAGGTATAGGAAGCTCGGGTTCCTTGGTACCTTTACCACTTCGAGTGGTGATTGCTTTCATCTCCCCTCTTGGATTCGCAACGGTGTTACTCGGAATAGTACCCGAAGAAGAGGGTTGATTACCTTGGAAGAAACTAGCCATCATGTTCTTCAAGTCATTTGTTTGGCTATCCAACGTATTTCTCATGTCGGCTCTCAAATTGTTTCCTTGCTTGACCAAGTCTGCTTTCAGGTTGAGCACTTCTCTCTGAAGATTTCCCACTATCACATCGTTAGTCCTCATATAAGTTTCCACTTCTTGGTGAAGAGCGATGGGTTGGTTGGGAGGAGCATTGTATGCGGGTGGTTGATAAGCAGGTTGCTGGTAGACTTGGTTGTTACGTTGAGGTGGTTGTTGCTGCTTGTGAGGTGGGATGTATGGTGTACGAGGTTGTTGTTGTTGTTGAGGAGGGCGGTTGAGGTTTTGTTGTTGGTTTGGGTTGTTTGGAGGAAAACCGGGTGGTGAAAGATAGTTGTTAGAGCAGTAGCTAAGCAAATTACGGTCACCTTGAGGTCTAGCTTGATAAGCAGGTTGAGGATAGGTGCCATATGCTGCATTCACATTCTCAGCAGGGTAGTCTTGGGTGGCAGTACAAGTTGTGTAAGAGTGAGGACCACCGCATATCTCACAAGGTTGGCTGACAGCGTTAACTTGAGCGTTTTTAGCGTTGTTGCTGTTGTTGCTGCTGACGGTGTGGGTAACAAGAGATTCAAGAAGCGTAGTGATTTTGTCCAATCGCTTGTCGCTGTCACTAGTGCTAGCACTAGCGACATTGGTCCGAACACTCTTGGTTTGCACACGAGACTTATTCTCAATGATATCCCAAGCAGCATTGGAAGTCTTAGCCAAAAGATTACCCCCCGAGGCACTGTTCAGTGAATCTTGGTTAATAATGCTTAAACCATTGTAAAAAGTATTAATTTGATCTACTTTGGTAAAACCATGTTGTGGGCATTTTCTTAAAAGATCTTTGAAACGATCCCAAGATTCACTGAACGACTCATCGTACTTTTGTTCAAAATTTATGATTTCATTCCGCAAAGCGGTAGTACGAGAGGGTGGGAAAAAGTAATTGATAAACTTTGTCTCCAAGTCCGTCCACGAGAGAATACTCTATGGCGGTTCCTTAGCAAGCCAATGCCGGGCTTGTCCCTCTAAAGAAAAGGGAAAAAGTTGTAACCTGATAACCTCTTGTGGAACACCATTGAACTTGACCGTGTTAGTGAGTTGCAAGAATCTCTTGATATGGTCGTGTGGATCATCAATGGTACGCCCCAAGAATGGTTGAGCGGAGACCATCTGGATAAAGCCTGATTTTAGCTCAAAGTTGTTCGCTGCAATTAGAGGTATGACAATTGGATCAGTGTTGCCATCTACATGAGCTTGCAGCAGTTCAATCATCGGGCGATTATCCGGAAGGGGCTCATTGTTGTTGTTATTATTCATGTTGTTGAAAGGTGGGTTGTTGTTGTTATTATTGTTGTTTGGAGGTGGTATGTTGTTGTTGTTTTGTACACCGGCCATGTCTAAGTTATCGAGAGGCTCGGGCTCTTGATAAGACGTGGATCGAGTGCGCATACACCTGCAAAACAACGAACAAAGAAAAACAAAGCAAAAATATTTTTGGTTTTTTTTTTTTTTACTTTCTAGGATTTTTGAAAATTTTATATTTTTTTGTGTTTTTGAAAGTTTTTATGAAAAAGTAACGTTCACGGGGAACGGATCCCAAAATACAAGTTCTCACAAAAAACTTTTGATCTTAACGAGAGGAGCCGGCAGCGGCGCCATTTGATACTCACGTTTTGTATGGGGTTCAGATTATGTCTCTCGGAATCCTCTCGAATTGATCTCGGCCTTAAGTGGAATGATTGTTCTTGGTTACTAAATAAAAGGGTTTGGTTTTCTAATCTACTAAATGATCTAAAATGTAAACTTAAATTTAAAAGTAATTGAATTAATAATAATTAACAAAACTTGAATTAAAATCAAACTTAAAATAAGAAACAATGAGAAATAGTAAGACAAACTAAAAGAAACAGAAACAGTAAGTAAAATTAAAAGAAATTTGATTCGGAAGTTTTAACCTTGATTCGGAACTTTTCACCCGGAAGTCTTCATTCGGAACTTTTAGAAATCCTTCACTCGGAACTTTCTTCGGAAGTTGATCCGGAACTTTCTTCGGAAGTTGATCCGAAACTTTCTTCGGAACTTTGATTCGGAAGTTTATTCGGAACAATCAATTCATTCGGAACTTTTAAACAAAAAACTCATTCGGAACTTTTAAACTTAAATTGATTCGGAACTTCAATAACAAGCGTTCATTCGGAACTTTTTGAAAATAACATTCATCCGAAACTTTGGTTCATTCGGAAGATTGGATTCATCCGGAACTTTCAGTTCGTTCGGAAGTTTTGTTCATTCGGAACTTTTCAACTGATTCGGAACTTTTGAAGGAAAACTCATTCGGAACTTTTTAACAAAGGAATTCATTCGGAACAATCAACTCATGCGGAACTTATGTTCATCCAGAAGTTTCTTGTTCATCTGGAAGTTTTGTGTTCATCCGGAAGTCTGGAAACACAAATACAGTAACTAAACCCCGAAGAACAAGGAAGACGAATTTAATCAAAAATCAAACTAAATACTCAAAAAGGTTTTACCAAATTAACCACAAATCATCTAATAACCATAAGCAACAAATCCCAACAATAAAAACAAAAATTCAACAACTTTTTAAAGATCAAATCAATCAAATAAAAACTTGAAAACTTGAATAAAAAGATGATGATGAACAAGGTGAAATGGAAAGATTAAACAAGTACTTGTATTGATGATTAATGTTTTAACAATAACAAAACAAGGATTAAAATTACAAGATTGAAAAAACAAAGATCAAGATCACCAACACCCTAGTGGTGTTGGTGATGATACGAACTAAAAAGGAGAAAAAAGGGGAAGAGAAGAAAACTAAAAACTAACTGCCTAAATGTGTGAGGGGTGGACTATATATAGGTGTCCCCCTTGGTTGGTGAGTGGGCTTTCTCCTGTTCTTCGTGTCTTCTCGTCTTTTCAGAAAAGTTGACGATTTCGATTCTGATTCGGGATTTGTCGTCGATTAAATTCAACTCGTCTTTTAATTTCTTCGTTTAATAGACTTGAGTTTCTTCGACTTTTGTAAATCTTCCATCTTTGGTCCTTTTCTTCGATAAATCTTTGAATAGGCCCAGTGACTTCAAATCTTTCGCATCTCTTGGACAATAGACTTCATCTTGAGTCTTTTTTCGATAAATCCCGTGCAATCCCATGTTTTCTCCATTATCCATCCGGTTGGCTCTGAAAACACAATAAACATAAAAACCACGCATAATTCCAAACAAATGATATTAAATACGTGTTTTGGTCTCGTTTTAGCCAGAATTGAGTGGTAAAAGGATGGGTGTTTACACACCTATCAGTTGGTGAATCACCATTTGTTGTCACTTCTGAGGAACAAGAAGGAAGTGATGAAGAAAGTTCAGATTCAAGTGTGATGATAATTGAACAACCAGAAAGACTTGAATATGGTGATGACTTGGCAAGAGAGAAGCTTAGAGATTTAAAATTGCAAGTAGACTTTGATATGTCAGAAGTAGTTCAGAAGTATCATGCTTGGGAGAATAGGATAATAGAGAATCCAGATTTGACAATTTCAGACCAAATTTGGGGATTTGAGATTCTTCTAAGAGTTCAAAGAGACTGCAAGGTAATTCTGAAGCATAAGTCTAGCAATGTTTTCTCACTGCTGAAGAGGGATAGAAGGGAGCTTTATTATATGTTACTCAGATGTCATGGAACTAGATGGACCTTCAAGAAATTGAAGGGATTATCCTTTCAAGAATTGGAGTACAAGGCTTATCCCATTTGGGCAAGAGTGCAGGAAATGAATACTCTTAGACTTCTTTCAGATGAAAATAAGAACTTGCAGAAGAGATGGAGATTCAGAAGGCAATGATTGTTCCAAGGCCTTTGAAGAAGGGAGTCCCACTTGAGTTTCCTGAAGATCTAAATAAAGTGGTTCCCAGTAAAGCTGTTCTTAGAAGGAGCATTAAGCTCTCATCCATGGAAGCTTCAGATATGGTACAAGTGTTACCTCTTGATGCCAGAAACCCTATCATTAGCTATGAAGAAGATGCAAGTGGGTTTTGGAAGATTGTTAGATATGGGAAAAGGTACACACATTTACTACTCTTATGTCTCTCTTTGTAAGTTTGGATAGAGAAGACTTGGCAGACCTTTGGAGGTTGTTGATGGCCAAGTATGAGACTGAAGCACCTACTTCAGTCAATGGAATAAAGCTTTGGTCAACATTCAAGAGAATGTGTGCACCAGAAGAAGAAGATCATGTTTGGAAGGATCTTGAGGATGATATCAGTGGTCTTTAATGGCGTTAGCATTTAGCTGCTGGTGTGTATTATTTGAGCTCTACAAAGTTTGCTGAGTATCTTCTTGTAGATGCTGAGTATCCCATGTCCAGAGAAGTTTTGGACAAGATGTAGACAACACAGCTGGAGATTGACTATACAAACGACGTGGCCAAAGATTTGATTAGGCATGTTTATTACCAATATGATAAGATATGTTAGATTCCTCCTAGTTCTTAATTTTTATTCAGAAACTTGATTACTAGAGTAGATATCAAGTTTAGGGGAGGATTTTTGGGAATAAAATGTAGCCAGTACACTTGAACGCTGACAAGAAGAAAACAAGCGTTGATAAGAAGAGAACAAACGCTGACAGATCAAGCGTTGACAGGAAGAAGTCAAGCGTTGATAGGTTGAAGACAAGAACTGATAGAAAGATATGGTCTACGCGTATTATGTTTCTAGTTTGTTTCTAGTAAAGATAGGATCAACAATGTATTTTCTATAATTATCTTTACCTAGAATAGCTGATACGTAGACTCTTGTACAAGGCTTCTTATATCTATAAAAGAAGACCTTTAGGTTATGTTTAAAATAAGTTTTTCATACGATTAACACATTCATTGTAAGCAAGTTTGTTATTATCAATCAAGTGAAAGTTTGTTTTACAATTGTTTGTGTGTTCTTGTTTGAGTGTTAATTCCGCATAACACTTAAATTGTTTTATACATAAACAAAGTTTCTCTACGTGTTTAACTTGATCTAATCTTGTTTACACAAGCTAAATCGATCTAAGTTTGGGATCAATATTTACTTGGGAACGAGAGGACGAAATATGGAAGAAATACCCACACCTCTTTGATTTCAATAAGAAACGGACATCAAAATGAAATGGATCGCGAGGACGTTGATCCCTTTTAGGAGGAAAAGCTGTGACAATCTAACATTTTCAGGTAGTAAATTATTTTCTCGTATATTATTTTGAAACTTATTTTTGTGTTGGTTGATGAACTCATAATTTACGGATTTAAATTTGGGCTTACGTGCATAATTTAACGTCCTTTACGACTAAACCGGAAACCTTAGGATTACGTATTTACGTTTTTGAACTCCGTTTTTGATGAGACAATTTTTATTAGATTCGCATTGTGTCGTTGATTCATAATTTATAAAAATGTTTTTCGTAAAACGACCCGAGGGCACGCAAATCGAGGAAACTAGAATCGAGGAGTACCCGTAAATTAGTGGGATGAGACAAGTTTACACTTGCCTCACCCCACTCATGGGACGGCTAAACTAGCTAACACCACACCCATGAGGTGTCAACTTGTAAATAACAAGTTGTACACTTGTCTTGTTTTCTCATAAACAAGATACTAAACATCAAAACCATTTTCACACAAACCACTTCCTCATTTCATCACATGCAAACCACCACATACTCTCTCTTTCTCTCTCACTTTTGTCGTCCAACTCTAGAACAAACACCCTATTTGATCAACTTTTAACCACAATATTTTGTGTTATTCACACAAATGATGGAAAACTCTTGAAGCTTTGTTGATTGGTGGTCATTTTAACATCCAAGGAGGTGATTTTCTTATGTCCAAGGGCTGATTTTTCAACAAGATTTCTTGGTGATAGGTGATCTTAAAGATAGATTTGGTGTACCTCAAAGTGTTGTCATCCAAAGTCAAGTTATAGTCTTGGTTGGTAAACAAGATCATCATTCCCATTTTCATTGTTATTTTTGTAAATGTAAAATGTTTTTTCTTTCCTAATGTATATGCATACGATTATATATGATGATAAAAATATTGTGTGGGGATCATGTGTTGATAAACTTGGATAAAAAGATGGAAAACTACATGTAAAAGTGGTAAATCTTGCTTAAATAAGTAGGCTGTATAAAAACAGTAAAGAACCTTATGTTAAACTGATAAAATGGCATAGATGAATTAATATACAGTAAGTATTAAGACTTGTACACATGTGAGAGTTGGCCATGCAATGGAATCAATATAATGAGTGAGATATGATCAAAACAAAATGGAAGTGTAAATCTAGGTAGTCTGTTTTGTATGGACTGTTAGGGACACTTAGAGTTAGATTGAGCAGTAGCTAAAACTAAGTTAATTTTAGCACATAATATGGAGTTTATGTCATCCAAAAATGAGCTTATTTATCCTTGTATAACTCAAGATATGATAAAAATGGTGAAAGTAAAAGTAAAAATCAGATTTGTGAAATAAAAGTATATAGTATAATATTAGCACTCAAGTAAATATAATATAAAATGTACATTTAAAACCCACAAACTTATATATTAAATATAATTAAGTATGTAAATTAATAAATAAATGAGACATTTTATAAAAATGGCAATTTGATAAGTTTTATAAGTTATAAAACTATAAACATGAGTTTTACGTCTTTTCGGCTAAAACCGAGAAATTAACGTTTTTGTCAATTAAAACTTAGACGGTCGGACCCGTCTAATGTAAACTTTTTATAACTCATATACTGATATATAAGTACATATTAAAAGTAAAAACCGATAAAACCCGAGCTTTATAACATATGGACATTAACGGGCCAAATTAGCCTTATTGGACTATTAATCCAACTAATTTGGCTAAACACTAAAGGACTTACTCATTGGGCTTAACCCACTTGGGCCCAACATGTAAGTATAAGACTGATGTTAAAAGTGTAAAATGGACTAATATAAGGTAATGGGCTTATAATGGGCTTATTGGGCCTTTACATGTAAAGAGGATAAACTAGTAAAACTAGTATACAAAGTTACCAACACATAACACTATAATGGGTAAATGAAGATGTACAATCCCACTTGATCATCATCATATATTTAAAATCATCATATGTATACATAGCTATTATTTTCATAAAGTCATTGGACAAAAGTCTAAGATCGAGTATTATTATTATAGGTTTCTGTGATCGAACCACACCCGTAGCCGATAATCCGCCTTTCATTATCAACGTGAGTTCATAGCCTCGTGCTCTTTTAAATGTTTTATAAAATGATTTGTAAACCCGCGAGGGAGATAACATGCTAGTTTTTGATAAAAATAGAACACAAGTAGTCCCGATGGTATGCTTAATGATATGGACCCGAATGATGCTATGACCCAATAAATGAGATGTAAAGGATTATTAGTAGTCAGGTTATGTCACTTAAAGTCCCATTAGCATGAATTGTGAACTACCGGGATTTGGTAGACGCTTATGCATATGATAGTACTATTTGGGGAAGATCACCCCAGTTCGCGCCATGACGGTTGATCCCCATCATACCACATTGATTGGTAAGCGAATTTATGTATGAGAAGATTTACATAGCGTGATTTTTTTGACGACACGCTAATTTAGATGGGCAAATTGTTTTCGGGTTCACGGCCCGTTGTTTGTGATAGTAAGGTCAATGCCATGCGGCTAATAATAATCCAATGTAATCTAAATATCCGATATGAGACGATGCAAATAACGATAATAATATTACCTATAATGGTAATATTGAGGCTACGGTCTCATGGACGGTTTAAGATGTATGCTTTGATTTATATATTGCCTGACTAGCAATACGAGGACTTACTTCTAATATTATACTTGTGTTCTGATTTCAATAATTTTTTATATAACGGTTTTATTAAACTCTATGAATTCACTCGGCATTCGCTGATATGATTTTTGCATGATTTATCTCAGGTGCTTGAAGGTAATTCGGACGGAGATCGACTCTGATGGCCCACATAATAATAAAACTGTTCATTCGATCAATGTTTTGTAAACTTAATGACCTGTATAATTTGGGACCTGTTGTACACTTGAAACTTTTATTTCGAATGAATGTATGGTAAACCTTGTACAACCATTTTTATGTGTTGTCTATGATTGGAGTTATTGTGCTATCCTGTAACACTCTAAAGACTCTTCCGCTGTACCGATATGAAATTTGAGAGTGTTACTCACGGTTCTTGATCTTAGCATCATGTAATTGCTTAGTCTTTTCCTTGTAAAGTAATGAGTTCTCATAGCATTGGCTCTTAAATCATCCATTTCATTGAGTTGGTCCTTTCTATGTGAACCGGCTTGGTTTGAATCAAAATTAGCCCACTTGAGAGCCCAAGAAGCCTTATGCTCTAACTCGAATGGGAGGTGGTATGCTTTTCCATAGACAAGCCTATATGGAGTACAACCAATTGGTGTCTTAAAAGCCGTCCTAAAAGCCCACAAAGCATCATAAAGCTTATCCGACCAAGAAGCTCGATGCTCTCCCACCGTTCTTTCCAAAATTATCTTTAAACCACGATTTGTGACCTTGGTTTGACCATTGGTTTGAGGGTGATACGCGGTAGAAAGTCTATAGTTAACACCATACTTCTTCATAACTCTTGTAAATTGATCATTACAAAATGAGTACCACGATCACTTATGATGGCCCGAGGTACACCTAATCTAGCAAATAATTGCTTCAAAAATTTCACAACAACTCGAGCATCATTAGTAGGCAAGGCTTTGGCCTCAACCCACTTTGACACATAGTCCACGGCTACGAGTATGTACTTATTTCCCTTAGATGATGGAAAAGGTCCCATGAAATCTATTCCCCACACATCAAAAATCTCACATTCTTGTATGAAGTTTTATGGCATCTCATCTCGTTGAGTAATTTTTCCTTGTCTTTGACATACATCACAAAATTTCATTATCTCTTGGGCATCTTTGTATATGGAAGGCCAATAGTAACCCGAATCAAAGACTTTCATAGCGGTATAGTTGGGCCCAAAATGTCCACCCGTAGGTCCCTTATGACAAGCTTCTAAGATCTTTAATGCCTCGGGCCCATCTACACACCGTCTAATGATTTGGTCCGCACATTGCCTGAAGAGGTAAGGGTCATCCCAAAAGTAGTATGTCATTTCCTTAATAAATTTCTTCTTTTGTTGGGAAGTGAGACCCTCTATTAGCACATCCCCCACAAGATAGTTTGCAATATCCGCAATCCAAGGGGTTGCATCCTCTTGAGAAGAGATAGACATGAGCTCCTCTAATGGAAAGGATTCATTAATTTCTTTATGAGGCAATTCACCTTGAAAAGGATGCTCAAGTCTACTCAAATGATCCACCGCTAAATTCTCGGCCATTTTCTTATCACGAATCTCAATGGAAAACTCTTGTAGCAATAAAACCCATCTCAAAAGTCTAGGCTTAGCATCTTGCTTTGTCATGAGGTACTTGAGAGCGGAATGATCCGTACACACTATGGTCTTAGATAGCACAACATAGGGTCTAAATTTCTCAAAGGCATAGACTATAGCAAGCAACTCTTTCTCCGTGGTGGTATAGTGAAGTTGAGCACCCGTCATGGTTTTACTAGCATAGTGTATAGGTTGAAAATGCTTATTCACTCTTTGTCCTAACACGGCCCCCACGACATAATCACTAGCGTCACACATAAGTTTAAAAGGTAAATCCCAATTTGGAGAAACCAAAACGGGATCCTTAGTCAACTTTTCCTTAAGTATCTCAAAAGATTCTAAACACGCTTGGGTGAAAATGAAAGGAGCCTCTTTTTCCAAGAGGTGGGTCATCGGTCTTGCAATCTTAGAGAAATCTTGTATGAAACGGTCTATAGAATCCCGCATGACCCAAAAAACTTCTAACTACTTTCACCATGGTAGGTGGGGGATTGTGATACCCCCAAAATCAGGCAACAAAGGGGTTCCACGTCATGGTACAAAAAAAACAATGAAATATTATTGACATAAAGTTGACGTAATAAAAACTTATACATTACATCAAAAAAAGATCAGAGTTTTTAAACAAAGGTCCCAGAGTTTTATAAGCGGAAAATCTATTATTTAAACATGGTTTTGTAAAAAGTTGTTACCAAAAATATAGGATAAACTTCTGACAGCTTTTACGAAAACCAAACTATAAAAAGTAACACAGAAATCTCCAAGCTGCGATAATATCCTGCGGGCTCCCATCCAAGCAAAGCTAAGTAATAATACCTGAGATTAAACATGTAAAATCGTCGACATAAAGTTGAGTGATATTCATAGGTTTAGCAGTAAAGATGTGGAACACAAGCATTTATTTATAAAACAAGAAATAGGGAAAATGGTTACGTACGACAACCATAGTCCGAAACCATTATTATTGCTATTTAGTTCATGAACCGAAGCTTAAATCAATGTAAGTTCCTCTAGTGAGTATTCAGCCCAAATACTCAAGTATAAACAAATGAAATGCTTCATGGTTAAACAACCGTAACATGGGACGGGGATTGTCAATCCCGATGGATCCACCCACAACATTCACGCTTAGCAACACAAGTAAATTAACGGTTCATGATCAGGAGAGGAAACTTAAGGGCTATAACTAAAAGCAATAATAATAATGAGAATCTGTTGGAAATCATCAAGTTCTTGAAAGCATACAAGTTCTGGATAGCATGCAAGTTCTGGATAGCATACAGTTTAAATGAATGTGTTCCACCATGTAAAATCTCACCCCGCGTTTAGAAACAATGTATAAGTAGTAAAAAGGGGCTATGAACTCACCTTGAAGCAATAGCAACGTTTAAAATAGCATAATGTAGAAAGGGAGAAATAATAGCTCGAAGCAATCTGTAGTCTAAATTAAATAAAGATGTATTACTATACAAGCATAACGACAATAAATGTAGCATTTAGTCTCCTAGTATGTGCTTGAGTTTATTTGAATAAATCGATAGTTTAATACTTGCGAAAGTTTAACGTTTTAATAGAAGTGTAATCATTTAAGCGAGAGATATTTAACAATATTTGACACTTCGCAGTCGGGACAATTAATTTAGTTAGGTCATTTAATGGGTTAAATATCCAAAATACATTATATATTCTTATTATTAAAAATAATTTAAATAAATAAAGTTAATGATTATATTAATTAGTAATTAAATTTGCCTCATGTTTCCCATCAGGGAACACAAGTTTTGAAGTGGAAATCAATGGGACGTTTTCTATAGTTTTGCCTAATGTGTTTATTTCCCTTTTCATTCCCAGATATAAAACGTTTTCTTCTGTTTTTAGCAAAGGTAGAACGGCTCGTTAGTCACTCGCGGAGTAAACTAAAAGTATTGTTGATTAGCTAGCCGGGTGATCTGTAAGTCGGTGTTTCAAGTTTTATAAGCCGATGTCGTTAGATGGGTTAAAATCGTGTTCGAAATAGGCGTCTTACAACTATTTTACGATTTCGAGTTTAGTGGGCCAGTTTCGATCCCATCTACGGTTCTCGATAGGGACATTTGGAGTAAACCAAAAGTAGTCTCGTGTAGATGGCACGGTCGTCTACAACTTCCGTAGTTTAACCAAATCGGGGCAAGGTCGTTTCGGGTGGTCAAAATGAGTCGAAAAATGGCGGTTTGCAACTATTTTCAAAAGGCTATATCTCATTCAAGTGATTCAAGTTACTATAAAAACTAGGCCACGTGTGGTTCGAAATTCCAAAAAGTTTTGATTTTATAGTGAAAGATTCAAGGGTCGTCTATATGTTCACAAAGTTGCTCGCATGGGCTGCGCTTTTAATAATTCTTGTTCCTAGCAGTAGTATTTGTGGTGGTCTATGTTAAACGAGGTTTGGTTCAAGTTTTAATATATTTGAGTGATCTAAATACTACTCTAAAACTCTCGAAGTTTTCTACACATAAGCAGTTATATATCACGTATATTAGTATACATGTTTTATTTGCAATAGTAAGTTATTACACTACATATATATATATATATATATATATATATATATATATATATATATATATATATATATATATATATATATATATATATATATATATATATATATATATATATATATATATTCTAGTTTAGAGTGGGAATCATCATTTGACATATTAACAGTCCATCACTAGGTATATCCACCACCAATCACGTTTATAACTTAGTGAATCTCCATTGTTTTGCTCAGACAACAGTTACACCATGGAAGGTGTTTGGTTTTGTTCAAATATTTTACAATTCTCAAGCACATTACTATGAACGAATGCATACATACATATGACTAACAAAAAAACGAAGATGATAAATAGAAGTTGATTAATTAATATTGGTCCGAATATTTGAAATAGTATTAGAACTCGGTCTAAATATTAATTTTAAGGTTCGGGTTACTATAGTAAATAAATTTAGAAAAATAAAAAAAAATACAAGTTTTATAATATTCTGAATAAAATATTATCAATAATCAGAAAAATAATTAAAATATAATTTAATTAAAATTATCGAGATCTCAGGATTTACGTATGAAAAACTAAAGAGGAACAAGTAAAACATTGTAAAATCGAGAAGTACGAATAAAAGAATAATTTAATTACCGGGAAAAATATGAGTTCTCACAGTCGCCCCCCCCCCCCCCCCCCCCCCCCAAAGGAACTCTGGTCCCCAGAGTTCCACTGGAGACGGAAGAAAATGAAAACAAATGACTAGCAATAGCACGAGGGAATAAAATGAAATTCGTATCAACTGTTAACAAACGTGATAGAATAGACGCGTCAATGAACAAAATAATAAGAAACAAGGATTTAGCCAGTCATCACTTCTTGAGTGCAGTTGGTGTCACCAACAACGGTTTAATAAGTGCTCGGTGGTCGATACACGATTGAAATAGAAAAGCCACGCAATAAATTTTTGATTCACAGAAAATTCTTAAGTTTCTTGATAGTAATACGAGTAAACTGGACAACACTAGCCATGAAAGACGAAATCAACACATAATTCACACGAATGAATTTCAAAATGATGTCTCACACATAAATATAACAGTTACACGAATTTATCGTTCACGTCCCATCATAAATCACTATTCGCGTCTAGAGGCGTTTCGAATGTCTACCAAAATAGAAAGGAAAGTATGGTAAATGAATAAGCTTAAAAACATTGAAATTTTCAAGTCTGATATCAATGGTAAGAAATTGGACAAATGGTAACGAGAATTATGTCACGAAAGAAAATGAGGTAACAAGTTAAACAAAGATCTTTGAGTAAGGAAATATGTGCTTGAGGCATGTACTTTGTTCAAGAAAAGATAAGGGTTCATATGTGTAAGTCGCGAACTGTTGATACTCGCTTAAATTGTAAAAATTTCCAAAATTTACATTTATCTAACTTTTTAAGAAGCATAATTAAAAATTTGATTCTTGGTTAAATATTTAAGGTGACTACTATTTGGCGTTGCATGGCTCCTTCTAAATTAAGCATAGGTGATCAGGCCATGCATAATTTAGGACTAGCAATGCGATGCTCAGCTTCGTCAAATCAGTATTACAGGTCATATTATTTAAAATATGTATATAATGCCATTTGTAAAAAAAACAGGAATCAAAATATTTTATGAAACTTTTCGCCAATAAGTTACTGGCTAGATATTTAATTCAACAATTTTTTTTTATGTTTACAAGGGTTCTTTAGGACCAATTGTTGAACAATTTGAGGAATTACATCGTAAAATTAATATAAATTAATTTTATAAGATAGCATTCAGTTATTTAAGAAAGACCAAATGAACCCTTTTGTAAAATAATTCGCAAACAAGACCAGTTTGAGTTTATATGGTAACATGATAATAGTTTACAAAAGTAGCGAGTGAGTTACAAGAGGGAAATAAGGAGTAGTTCAAGACAACCAATGAAATGCTTACAAAGTGATAGGGTTTCGAGAGGTTTAGCCGGAATTGTCAAGAGTCCCGTGTCAAGAAGGATAACGAATGATGAAAATAAGAACTTCAACCTCGGTCCAAATCAGTGGTAAGATAGAAGCAAAGAAAGACAACTTAGAATGACAGTTAAGTCATATATAAAAGAAAGATAGAGGAATCCATATGTGTGCACATCGTTATTTATTTGACATAAATATGCACTATTTTAACGTTTTCAATCGCAATCATTGTTTCATGGTTGTAAATTATCATTAGTTAAAGTTTTACGAGCTCACACGAACTCAAAAACGCCTAAAAACCCTATTTCAAAATTTCTACCAGCTTTGAATTTTTAGTCTACTTTGAGCTTTTGGGATTGACCAAACCAATTGATTCACTAAATGATATTCTAAGACTCGAAGTCTAATGCAATTCGATGTAAAACGATGTTTTGAACAACTTTCTAGTTTTACTAGAGACTTGAAACGGATAAAAAATGGACGAAAATGCCCTTGCATTAAAATATGTCAACAAAATGATATTTTAGAACTACGCAGAAATAAGTTCTTAAATTTTACAATCCCAAATGAGCGTAACTTGCTTGTTTTTTAATGTTTACTGGTAAAATATTATTTCCCAAACGGACGTCTCAACAAGTAGAAATATATATTTTTATGTCAAAAGTTATAAAAATATTTTCTCGACACTGATAAATTTCATGTAAATTTTCTGTACAAAGTATATTTTTCGACACAGTTTGAACATAAATCCAAATTTCATAATAACCCAGAATTAATGTACACACAAGACTTGTGGATTCCATAAAGACGAAAAACAATAAATTGCGTAATTAATCATGTAAAGAAAACATAGTATAGAAATGGTTCAAGAATAACAACGATAAACTAAGAATTCAAAAACGACGCATGACATCCGTGTCTTAGATTTCGAGATCAATGCAGGAAGGTCTCTTGGCAGTGTGATTTTTTTCCAAAATCACAAGACATATCGAGAAAGAATTGGAAGATTAACGGGTCACATTCCTGGAGCAAGGAGGTTAAATGAAAAGGGAGGATAGAAGTTTATAGAAGTACAATCGTGTTCCAAACAATCGTCGCATAATAGAGGATGGATTACAAGATAGCGATGATGTTTTCAAGATACAAACGAACGTTCTAATTCGAAATCGAAACGTAGAATGGTCAATGAAACAATATTCAATCGTTATACGAGTGTCGTATAAAACGGCGGCGTAAAGGTAAATCAAGGTTATGAAAACCCTTGATATTATTTAACACAGATTTAACGAATGCTTAGAGATGTGTGACTCACACAATGTCCTTTAGTCTTTTTCGGAGACACATTGGGCTACATAATGGTCTATAGACTATACATTCAATTACGAATGGTCGGAAAACAATTTGGATATCTAAATAGATAGCTTTAAGAGGTTTAACAATAAAAGTAACACGCACGGTAGTAGAATGAAAATCAGAAGTTTCATTGAAATCAACACTTACTTAATCCCAAACAATGGTATCGCGAGAATACACATAACATGTAATAGTGAGTCAAGAAAAATAAGCGGTTCAAAACGAACGAGTATATGAGGTCAGTCGTATCACGCATAAACAAGATAGCAATAGTACTCAGTAAAGTGAGTATGAAAAGTCTGCAGCATACTCGCTCCGAATTCAAGTATGTAACGTCATAACAATATAAAATCATTGTAAGAAGATCAGTTCACAAAAACAAGAATTCAAGATATGCAGCAAAAGCATATGTAATCAAGTAATATACAATGATAATTCATGAAGCACAAAGGTTTTGAAAAGACATAGTAATTATCGTCATTAGGGTAATGTAATATTTTAACATGTAATCAGGAGAAGAAATACTATGATGATAATTAAAAGTAAATAATAAGGATTAGAGAGTTACCCGCGCAGATATCGTACAACAATGGCAGATTCTGTGTTTGACACTTTAAACATGAAATATTTGAACTTTCGGTTATAGAATAAGTTTTGAAAAACGACTTAATTCCCTATAACCATCGCTCTGATACCAATCTGTGAGACCCCCAAAACCAGGCAACAAAGGGGTTCCACGTCATGGTACAAAAAAACAATGAAATATTGTTGACATAAAGTTGACGTAATAAAAACTTATACATTACATCACAAAAAGATCAGAGTTTTTAAACAAAGGTCCCAGAGTTTTATAAGCGGAAAATCTATTATTTAAACATGGTTTTGTAACATGTTGTTACCAAAAATATAGGATAAACTTCTGACAGCTTTTACGAAAACAAAACTTTAAAAAGTAACACAGAAATCTCCAAGCTGCGATAATCCTGCGGGCTCCCATCCAAGCAAAGCTAAGTAATAATACCTGAGATTAAACATGTAAAATCGTCAACATAAAGTTGAGTGATATTCATAGGTTTAGCAGTAAAGATGTGGAACACAAGCATTTATTTATAAAACAAGAAATAGGGAAAATGGTTACGTACGATAACCATAGTCCGAAACCATTATTATTGCTATTTAGTTCATGAACCGAAGCTTAACTCAATGTAAGTTCCTCTAGTGAGTATTCAGTCCAAATACTCAAGTATAAACAAATGAAATGCGTCATGGTTAAACAACCGCAACATGGGACGGGGATTGTCAATCGCGATGGATCCACCCACAACATCCGCGCTTAGAAACACAAGTAAATTAACGGTTCATGATCAGGAGAGGAAACTTAAGGGCTATAACTAAAAGCAATAATAATAATGAAAATCTGTTGGAAATCATCAAGTTCTGGAAAGCATACAAGTTCTGGATAGCATACAAGTTCTGGATAGCATACAAGTTCTGGATAGCATACAAGTTCTGGATAGCATACAGTTTAAATGAATGTGTTCCACCATGTAAAATCTCACCCCGCGTTTAGAAACAATGTATAAGTAGTAAAAAGGGGCTATGAACTCACCTTGAAGCAATAGCAACGTTTAAAATAGCATAATGTAGAAAGGGAGAAATAATAGCTCGAAGCAATCTGTAGTCTAAGTTAAATAAAGATGTATTACTATACAAGCATAACGACAATAAACGTAGCATTTAGTCTCCTAGTATGTGCTTGAGTTTATTTGAATAAATCGATAGTTTAATACTTGCGAAAGTTTAACGTTTTAATAGAAGTGTAATCATTTAAGTGGGAGATATTTAACAATATTTGACACTTCGCAGTCGGGACAATTAATTTAGTTAGGTCATTTAATGGGTCAAATATCCAAAATACATTATATATTCTTATTATTAAAAATAATTTAAATAAATAAAGTTAATGATTATATTAATTAGTAATTAAATTTGCCTCATGTTTCCCATCAGGGAACACAAGTTTTTAAGTGGAAATCAATGGGACTTTTTCTATAGTTTTGCCTAATGTGTTTATTTCCCTTTTCATTCCCAGATATAAAACGTTTTCTTCTGTTTTTAGCAAAGGTAGAACGGCTCGTTAGTCACTCGCGGAGCAAACTAAAAATATTGTTGATTAGCTAGCCGGGTGATCTGTAAGTCGGTGTTTCAAGTTTTATAAGCCGATGTCGTTAGATGGGTTAAAATCGTGTTCGAAATAGGCGTCTTACAACTATTTTACGATTTCGAGTTTAGTGGGCCAATTTCGATCCCATCTACGGTTCTCGATAGGGACTTTAGGAGTAAACCAAAAGTAGTCTCGTGTAGATGGCACGGCCGTCTACAACTTCCGTAGTTTAACCAAATCGGGGCAAGGTCGTTTCGGGTGGTCAAAATGAGTCGAAAAATGGCGGTTTGCAACTATTTTCAAAAGGCTATATCTCATTCAAGTGATTCAAGTTACTATAAAAACTAGGCCACGTGTGGTTCGAAATTCCAAAAAGTTTTGATTTTATAGTGAAAGATTCAAGGGTCGTCTATATGTTCACAAAGTTGCTCGCATGGGCTGCGTTTTTAATAATTCTTGTTCCTAGCAGTAGTATTTGTGGTGGTCTATGTTAAACGAGGTTTGGTTCAAGTTTTAATATATTTGAGTGATCTAAATACTACTCTAAAACTCTCGAAGTTTTCTGCACATAAGCAGTTATATATCACGTATATTAGTATACATGTTTTATTTGCAATAGTAAGTTATTACACTAGATATATATATACATTCTAGTTTAGAGTGGGAATCATCATTTGACATATTAACAGTCCATCACTAGGTATATCCACCACCAATCACGTTTATAACTTAGCGAATCTCCACTGTTTTACTCAGACAACAGTTACACCATGGAAGGTGTTTGGTTTTGTTCAAATATTTTACAATTCTCAAGCACATTACTATGAACGAATGCATACATACATATGACTAACAAAAAAAACAAAGATGATAAATAGAAGTTGATTAATTAATATTGGTCCGAATATTTGAAATAGTATTAGAACTCGGTCTAAATATTAATTTTAAGGTTCGGGTTACTATAGTAAATAAATTTAGAAAAATAAAAATAAAAATAAAAGTTTTATAATATTCTGAATAAAATATTATCAATAATCAGAAAAATAATTAAAATATAATTTAATTAAAATTATCGAGATCTCAGGATTTACGTATGAAAAACTAAAGAGGAACAAGTAAAACATTGTAAAATCGAGAAGTACGAATAAAAGAATAATTTAATTACCGGGAAAAATATGAGTTCTCACAGGGATGCTTAGAAATAACGTCTATTTTAGCAGGATCCACTTCTAAACCCTTATTGGATATCTTATGTCCCAAAACTATCCCCTCTTTGACCATGAAATGGCACTTCTACCAATTAAGAACAAGACGTTTTTCTTCACACCTCTTAAGCATACGTTCTAAATGGGAGAGACAAGAAGTGAATGAATCTCCAAAAACCAATAAATCATCCATGAAAACGTCCTTAGTATGCTCAATCATGTCATGAAAGATGGCCATCATACACCTTTGAAATGTACACGGTGCATTGCACAAGCCAAAAGGCATTCTCTTGTAAGCAAATGTACCATAGGGACAAGTGAATGTGGTCTTTTCTTGATCCTTAAGGTCAATGGGTATTTGAAAATAACCCGAGAATCCATCTAGAAAGCAATAGTACTCATTTCCCGCTAAGCGTTCAAGCATTTGGTCCATGAAAGGCAATGGGAAATGATCTTTCCTAGTAGCATCATTAAGCTTCCTATAATCAATACAAACTCTCCAACCCGTGACAAGTCTAGTAGGAATAAGCTCATTGTTCTCATTAGGCACTACGGTGATTCCACCCTTCTTAGGAACATAATGTACAGGGCTAACCCATAGAGAGTCAAAAATGGGGTAAATCATGCCCGCATCAAGGAGTTTGATAACTGCCTTCTTAATGACCTCATAAATTTTAGGGTTAACCCTTTAATAAGTGTGAAAACACTTATCCTTTTACCACTTATTTCCAATAATAACAAGACCAAAACGTGTGATTTATGTCATAAAAGTCGGAATTATGCGTGGTTTGTGTTTTTATTGTGTTTTAGGACCAAAATATGAAAAAGGAAGAAAACACGGGCTTTCACGGGCTTTTATTGAAGAAAACGGGAAAATACGAAGTCAAAAGATCAAGAGTGCAAAAAGAACGGAAGTCCAAGGCCTATTCTGAAGATTTATCGAAGAAAAAGTCAAAAGACGGAAGTTTAACGAAGTCGAAGAACTTAAGTCTACTAGAAGAAGAAAATTAAAAGACAAGTTCAAATCCCGAGACGACAAAGACGAAGAATTAAAGTCGAGTCGAGAAAACGTGAAGAAAGCAAGAAAGAAGATGCAACACATGCACTCCTTCCACCTTCCCTATAAATACCCTCCTAATAGTCATTAGGAAGAGAGTTAGAGTTTTTAGTTAATTTTTCACTTTTTAGTTTTCTCTAGTTTTTAGAGAGAGAAAGTCTTAAACTTTCTCTCACTAGTTCATCTTTTTCTTTTAATCTTTCAAGATTAAACATCTTTGTATTGCTTATTTCATTAATCAAAGTTCCATTTTAAGCTTTTAATCCTTATTCTCATTCTACTTTTCTTTGATTTAAGATTGATTTTGGTGCGATTATCAATAGATCCGTGTTGTTCTTATTGATTTCGTGCTTAAAAAGTTAATCTTTTGATCATTTCATAAGTTTTCATTTGATTAAGCTTTAAGACTTTTGTGCTTATTGGCTTATTTTTATGATTAGCTTATTTTTCTTATTAAAAAGTTTTATTAAAAAGTTTATGTTTTTATTGTTTGATCTAAAAAGTTGCTTATTTTCGAGTTGAATAAGTTGAGATAAGTGCTTATTTGATTCGGTTCAGTATTCGGATTGTTAAGTTGTGGATATTAGCTTATTGAACTTAGCTTATTGTCTAGCTTAGCCAAATCCCTTTATTTTCGGAAAAGGGAGTTTAAAACCCCTTTCCGATTGGGTTTTCCGACCGTGTACTCCCCCCCTAACCGATTTCCTTAATTTTCGGAAAGGGTTGTGAAACCCCTTTCCGATTGGCCTTCACATTCCGAGCAGCTCCATCTTCGCATTCCGATTGATACGATCGGATTAGGTCTTTCACTTTCCGATCAGGCCTATTTGCATATTCCGATTTGATGTTCTACTTAGTATTCCGATTGGGATTGTTAGCCTACATTCCGATCTGACCATCTGCTTAACATTCTGATAGGCTCCATTTATTGGTTATTCCGATTGGTTCTATATTGGTTATTCCGATTGTGTCCCCATCCTACATTCCGATCAGGGCCCTTTTGGCTTGTTTTGGTTTCTTTCGATCTTACTTTCTTATAGTACTTTTTATTTTCAGAAAATTTTCCAAGTGTTAGTTTTATTTAGTGAGTTAGTACTTTTCCATTTTACCTTTAAGTTTATATGCATTCATTTTTACTCGTCATTCATATTAAGCTTTTAACTTCCTTTTTACTCAACGACACTTTAATTGCTTGCAAATAGTTTAAAACAAACCAAACCATTCTCTTGATTCACCAAAAGACAATTGAGTCGCACTTAAGACCGGTTTTCAATTCGAAAAGACTTGGGACTAACGAATTTTGATACGAGGATAAAACCAAGTATTAAATGGCGCCGCTGCCGGCTCTTTTCGTTAAGATCAACGGTTTCTAGTGAGAGACGCATTGAATTTTGGGATCCGTTCTTTGAACGTTATTTTCATTGCTATAAAAATTTCCAAAAATCCATAAAAAATATAAAACTCTTCAAAAATACAAAAACATTTAAAAAATCATAAAAAGCAATTCTTTTCCAAAGGTTTTGCACCAAAAATATTATATAGATATTCTCTTTGTGTATATTTTTCTTCTGCAGGTGCATGCGTACTAGATCTACGAACTATTTTGAGCCCGAGAATCGTGAAGATTTAGATATGGCTGGTGTTAACAACAAAAATAATCACCCACCTCAACACAATTTGAATAACAACAACAACAACAACAACAATGTCCTTCTACCTGATTTACGAACCATGGAGGAATTGTGCCAACCCACCATGAACGGACGTAGAGGCCCGATTGCGCCAATGCACGTCACGACTCAGGAGTTTTCGTTGAAGCATCACATGATCCAGCAAGTGCAAACGAACCCGTTTCGTGGAATTCCGGATGATGATGCCAACAAACACCTCGACAAATTCATAACCATGACCCAAAGCATGAAGTGCTCCGGTGTTTCTATGGATGACCTTCGCCTTCAACTTTTTCCACACTCGCTTTCTCACCATGCCGAAAAATGGTTTGACCGTCTTCCTAAGAATTCTATTCATACGTGGAACGACATGACTCAACGCTTTTTATCGCGCTACTTTCCCCCATCCATGGTCACTAGCCTTCGTAACCAAATCAGTGGATTTATGCAAGAGAATGATGAATCGCTTTTCGATGCTTGGGAACGCTACAATGATTTGATCGACTGCTGTCCTAATCACAATATGCTCCCCGTCACTCTCATTGACACCTTTTACAATGGTCTCACCTTTCGTGATCGTGACACGATCAATGCCGCCGCCGGTGGTACTTTTATGAAAAGGAGACCGAAAGAGTGTCGAGAGTTGATTGAAAACATGACTACTCACCACAAGAATTGGGATTCTTCCGCATCCTCAAGATCTAATCAGAGAGTCAATGTTTCATCTACTTCTTCCACCACCAACTCGTCTGTTTTGGAACGTGCTATTCTTGATATTAACAAAAGTCTCCAAATTTTGACTTCTAACCAAACTCAACAAGCTAAAGCCGTTGCTATTTCTTGTGACACATGTGGTGGTCCTCATTCCTACAATGAGTGTCCTTCTACTCACGGCAATTATTCTGAAGACGTTAACGCAGCATATGGTACTTATCCCACGGGAGGCTATCAAGCTCGCCCTCAAGGAGACCGTAACTTGCTAAGTTATCGCTCCAACAATTATCTTGCTCCTCCCGGTTTCCCTCCTGCAAACCAATCCCAACCTCGTGCAAACAATCAGTATCAATCCCAAAGAAACCCATACCCAACTCAAGGAAATTCTCAAGCTTACCAGGCTCCACCTCTCAATCAACCGATGGCAGTGAATCCAGATGTCGAGACATTTATGAAGACCAATCGAGAGTTGGTGACAAATCTTCAGAGTCAAGTCCGCAACTTGAAGGGAGAAATGGCAAAACAAGGGAACGATATTCGAGCCGAGCTAAGGAATGATATGGCCAAACACAGTGATGCAATTAATGCAAACATGCAAAACTCTTTTAACAATCAAGCTCTTCACCTTCGTGATATGATTGGTTCGCTCATCCAAAGTAATCAACCCTCTTCTTCGGGTACTCTTCCGAGTAACACCGTTGCGAATCCAAGAGGGGAGATGAAAGCAATCACCACTCGTAGTGGAAAAGGTTATATGGAACCCAAGCTTCCTACACCTCCACCCGTGATTGTGAACAAGGAAAAAGAGCAACTTTCCCCACCTCCTTCACCTTCTATCCCCATTTCCCCACCACCCGTGGTTGTGAGTGATCCTATTCCCTTAAAGCCTTCTTTTTCATCCAATATACCTTATCCTTCAAGGTTGAGGAAAGAGAAGCAAAAGAGCAAGGATGATATTCAAGTTTCAAACTTTCTTAAAATGTTTAAACAATTGAATTTTAACATCTCCTTTGCCGAGGCTCTCGCTCACATGCCCAAATACGCTAAGATGTTTAAAGATCTTTTAAGTGATAAGGAAAAGCTTCTTGACATTGCTCAGACCCACCTTAACGAGAATTGCTCCGCAGTGCTCTTAAGGCAATTGCCCACCAAACTTGGTGATCCGGGTCGCTTCTTGATTCCTTGCAACTTCCCGGGAGTAGAGAATTGCATGGCCCTAGCCGATCTAGGTGCCAGTATAAACTTAATGCCTTTAAGTGTTTGGAAGCAATTATCTCTACCCGAGCTAGTCCCCACCAAAATGACTTTGGAATTAGCCAACCGTACGGTTGCTTATCCAGTGGGGATAGCCGAAGATGTCTTTGTTGGCGTCGACAAATTCACCTTCCCAGCGGACTTTGTTGTCGTTGATTACGAGATGGACCCTCGTGTTCCATTAATCGTTGGACGTCCTTTTCTGAGGACCGGTCGCACTCTCATTGATGTAGCCGCAGGCGAAATAATCATGAGAGTTGGTGACGATAAAATTGTCTTCAACATGGGTAAGATTTCTAAGCAACCTTATTCGTATGAGAGTGTTAATGCTATTGATGTTCTCGATAAGGCTTGTGAAGAACACTTTCATGATGCTTGCAAAAGTACTCGCTCTTCTCTACCCAATGTTGAGACCGTTGCCTCAATTGCTCCAGCATTGACTCCTTTCGGAGAAAGTGACTTGGATGATTTCGAAGCTAGCTTGGGTCCTCTCGATATTAAGTATGATAATTTGTCCACAAATTGGGATGAAGACATTAGTACTATTGAGAGACTTCTCAATGAGGACCCGTTCTCTCCTCCTGCTCCTAAAGAGGTGACTAATGATGATCCATCGTTAGTTTCACCATCTATTGAGGATCCTCCTACTCTCGAGCTTAAGGACCTACCTCCTCATCTTGAGTACGTTTTTTCTGGAAGACGACGAGAAGCTACCGGTCATCATCGCAAAGGATCTAACAGAAGACGAAAAAGCCCGACTTGTCGCTGTGTTGAAGAAGCATAAACGAGTTATCGCTTGGAAAATCTCCGACATCCGCGGAATTGATCCTCACTTTTGCACACATAAAATTCTCATGGAGGACGACTTTAAGCCCACAATTCAAAGTCAACGAAGGGTGAATCCTAAAATACATGAAGTCATCAAAAAAGAGGTTATCAAACTTCTTGATGCGGGTATGATTTACCCTATTTCGGATTCACCGTGGGTTAGTCCAGTCCATTGTGTGCCTAAGAAAGGCGGAATCACCGTTGTGCCCAATGCAAACAACGAGTTAATTCCTACCCGTCTCGTTACTGGGTGGAGAGTTTGTATAGACTACCGCAAACTCAATGATGCCACGAGAAAGGATCATTTCCCTCTACCTTTTATGGACCAAATGCTTGAACGTTTAGCTGGTAATGAATATTACTGCTTTCTCGATGGTTTCTCGGGTTATTTTCAAATACCCATCGATCCCCAAGATCAAGAGAAGACAACATTCACTTGTCCCTATGGCACCTTTGCTTACAAACGAATGCCTTTTGGCTTATGCAATGCCCCCGGGACTTTCCAAAGGTGCATGTTGGCTATCTTCCATGACATGGTTGAGCAAACCATGGAAGTCTTCATGGATGATTTCTCGGTCTTTGGGGATTCCTTCTCTTCTTGCCTTGCCAATTTGGAACGTATGCTTAAGCGGTGCGAAGACACTCGCCTTGTTCTGAATTGGGAAAAATGCCATTTTATGGTAAAAGAAGGCATTGTGCTAGGACACAAAATTTCAAAAGCCGGTCTTGAAGTCGACCGTGCTAAAGTTGATGTCATAGCCAAATTACCTCCACCTTCAACCGTGAAGGGTGTGAGAAGTTTTCTGGGTCATGCGGGCTTTTATCGTCGATTCATTCAAGATTTCTCTAAAATCGCTCGCCCGATGACCCACCTCTTGGAAAAAGATACTCCCTTTATCTTTTCTAAAGAGTGTCTTGAAGCCTTCAATCTTCTTAAGGATAAGCTAACTAAGGCACCGGTCTTGGTTACCCCAAATTGGGAGCTGCCTTTTGAATTGATGTGTGATGCTAGCAACTTTGCTATTGGTGCGATTCTGGGCCAAAGGGTGAATAAACACTTCCAACCAATCCACTACGCTAGCAAAACAATGACGGGGGCTCAATTGCATTATACGACAACCGAAAAAGAGCTTTTAGCTGTTGTCTATGCTTTTGAGAAATTCCGCCCCTATCTTGTTTTATCCACCACCATCGTATACACGGACCATTCCGCGTTGAAGTACTTGATGACTAAGAACGACTCTAAGCCAAGACTTCTTCGTTGGGTTTTGCTCCTTCAAGAATTCAACATTGAAATTCGTGACAAGAAGGGAGCCGAAAACCTGGCCGCGGATCATCTGAGCAGACTTGAGGATCCATATCAAGGGGATCATCCGAACAAAGAGATAAATGACTCTTTTCCCCTTGAGACCTTAATGTCTATAAATCTCAATCTTGATGGCACCCCGTGGTTTGCGGACATTGCAAACTACTTAGCGGGTGGTATTCTCATCCAAGGGTTAACATCCCAACAAAAGAAGAAGTTCTTGAATGATGTTAAGACTTACTTTTGGGATGACCCTTATCTATTCAAACAGTGTGCTGATCTGATTATTCGTCGATGTGTTGACGGACCTGCAGCTTTTGACATCCTCCAAGCTTGCCACAAAGGACCCACCGGTGGTCACTTTGGTCCCAACTACACCGCTAAGAAAGTGTTTGATTCTGGATTCTACTGGCCCACCATTTATCGTGACGCTCACGAAATGGTTAAGCATTGTGATGCTTGCCAACGTCAGGGCAAGATCACACATAAGGATGAGATGCCTCAAAATTTCATACAGGAATGTGAAATCTTTGATGTATGGGGCATCGACTTTATGGGGCCATTTCCATCCTCCAAAGGGAACAAGTACATCCTCGTCGCCGTCGACTACGTCTCTAAATGGGTTGAAGCTAAGGCTCTTCCTATGAATGATGCGAGGGTGGTTGTGAACTTTTTGAAGCAGCTTTTCGCTCGATTTGGCGTTCCTCGTGCTATCATCAGTGACCGTGGGACTCATTTTTGCAACGATCAATTTGCACGTGTCATGGCAAAGTATGGTGTCAATCACCGTCTTTCCACCGCCTATCATCCCCAAACCAATGGGCAAGCCGAAATTTCCAATCGTGGCTTGAAGAGAATTTTGGAGCGTACTGTGGGAGAGCATCGTGCCGCGTGGGCCGATAAGTTAGATGATGCTCTGTGGGCTTTCCGTACTGCTTACAAGACCCCGATCGGTTGTACACCTTATCGTCTTGTGTACGGGAAAGCCTGCCACCTACCCATCGAGCTGGAACATAAGGCGCACTGGGCCTTGAAGTGGGCTAACTTCGACATCATCAAAGCCGGTGATCATCGCAAGGTTCAACTCAACGAGCTAAATGGACTGAGGAATGAAGCTTATGAGAACTCGTTGATCTACAAAGAGAAGACGAAGATTATCCACGATGCTAAAATCAAGAACCGAGAGTTCCACGTTGGTGATCAAGTCTTACTTTTTAACTCTCGGTTGAAGATCTTCTCTGGCAAGTTGAAGAGCCGCTGGACTGGTCCATTCACCGTCACCAAAGTATTTCCGTATGGGATTATTGAGCTTTCTCAGCCGAATGGGCTCATTTTCAAGGTGAATGGCCAGCGTTTGAAGCTGTACTTTGGTGAGGACATCTCTCAAGAGATGATTCCATCCCTCACCACGTTCCCCATGAACTAAAATTGGGTCGAGTCAGGCTCATGACTCGGTAATCAAAAACAAGCGCTTCTCGGGAGGCAACCCGTGTTCTATCCTTTACTGCTTTCATAATAAGTGTAGGGGGAGCCCCGCATATGTTTGTTGTCTTGTTTCTTGTGCTGTGTAGGGATTAAAAGCTTCAGAGAGCATCTTGATGACTTTTGACGAACCGTGATACCGTGTTTCCATCTTCCCGGTTCTATCCTAAACTCTTGTGATTCAATATTTCATATTCTATATGTTCACATTGAATTCACTTTAGTTGTCCTTTCCTTAACAAGATTTAAACAAAGTACACAATGTCATAAGTGTAGGGGAGTTTACTCCCACATGCTTAAACATTGAGGACAATGTTTATCTCAAGTGTAGGGGGGACTTCTATCGAAGTAAGTGGTCTTTTCCATGAATTTACCCTCATTTTAACCGAAAAGTTTGATTTTTCGACATTTTTCAAAATTTTTAATCTATTTTGGCCTAGTTGTATAGTTGTACTTTCCTTTATTATGGTTATTTTCTTTCCTTGCTTAAATAAAGTGGTTTTAGATTTTTCTTAGTCGTGAACATTTTGACTCAACCCGAGTTTACTTGCCTAAGTTTACTCTAGCTAGTATCCTTAACATGTTTAAGTCAAGTTTTGCTAGGCTTTTATAAAGGGAGCTATAAAACGCGAAAGTCTTAACTCTCACGGGTTAAGAACAAGAACTTTTCGCACGTTCCTATAATTGATCCTAGAGAGTCGTTTATCAAGGGAACTTTAAAACACGATTTCTAAACTTGAAAAAGTCTAAGAATTTGCAAGATCCTATAGGCGACTCGAAAACCCAAAACATTGATTTAATAGGCTAAGCATCCACGAGTCTCATTCCTTGAGATTTTAAATTGTGGAGAACGAGAGATGATAGAGCCAATTATAAGTTCGGTATTCTTTCGTGAATTTATGTGAGTTAATTATGAGCCTATTCTCCCTCCGCTTGTTAATAAATTAGTCTGCTAATAAATAAGGTTGTACGATTTAAAAGGTTACTTAGCTTCTAGCCCCATATCGTTTAAAAGTTGCTCGGTAATGACGAGAGTTCATAGCCAAGGCATAACTTATGAAGCGGGGCGCGAAGATTGGCGAGTCCGAAAAGGCCCTAACAAGGCATGAGGGCTACATTTTGTTGCTAAAGATCCAAAAGTGATGTGAAGAATCATTTATCGAAAATCAATATGAAGGATCGAGACACACGACGAAAAGCAAGAACTCCCCAAAAGTCATGGAGAAGTCTATCCGAAAAGACCCTAACAAGGTATGAGGATAAATAGATCCAAGTCCTAAAAGGAGGCGGATCGTTGTATATCAAAGTCCAAAATAAAGATTGGAGAAAAATGAAGAAGTCGTGGTCCAAAGATGAAGAATCTCTCAAAAACTTCAAGTGCAGAAATTCCTATTATGAAGAGAAGACCATAATTTCAAGAACGTCTCTCGAAGATTCGAAGTATGAAGTCGCTGCCAAATATCGGCCCGAGAAAGGTCTCAAATCGCGAACCAAGTTATGCCAAGATATGAACTTTTTGATATCCCGAGAAGCAGTTTTAAAAGATTTGGTCCTTTAGCTAACTATTGATTAAATCGTTCACCTTATTTTTGGACTAAATAACTATCGAAATAAGTCAAACAATGCATCCTCGTGATCATTCAAGACAAAAATAAAATATAAGAGATACACCTAGGAATAAGGGAGTCTAAGTGAATAATTGGCCCACATGAGTTCGTGATAGTTTGCTAACTTATAATAACAATGATCTCGTTTTTAAGCTTGGTATGGGGAACGTGAAACTTGAGGATGATAAACGTTCATGGCCGCCAAAACCCAATGTAAGTTTTTAATTTCTTTACTTATTTCTATCTTTTATGTTTAGTATTTAATAAAGGCCAAGGTGGGTTATTCATGATGGAAAATGTAAACCGTGCTTTAAAATTAATGCATTGCATGAGGGCATTGCAATGATCAAGTGTAGGGGATTTAATAAGTGTGAAAACACTTATCCTTTTACCACTTATTTCCAATAATAACAAGACCAAAACGTGTGATTTATGTCATAAAAGTCGGAATTATGCGTGGTTTGTGTTTTTATTGTGTTTTAGGACCAAAATATGAAAAAGGAAGAAAACACGGGCTTTCACGGGCTTTTATTGAAGAAAACGGGAAAAGACGAAGTCAAAAGATCAAGAGTGCAAAAAGAACGGAAGTCCAAGGCCTATTCTGAAGATTTATCGAAGAAAAAGTCAAAAGACGGAAGTTTAACGAAGTCGAATAACTTAAGTCTACTAGAAGAAGAAAATTAAAAGACAAGTTCAAATCCCGAGACGACAAAGACAAAGAATTAAAGTCGAGTCGAGAAAACGTGAAGAAAGCAAGAAAGAAGATGCAACACATGCACTCCTTCCACCTTCCCTATAAATACCCTCCTAATAGTCATTAGGAAGAGAGTTAGAGTTTTTAGTTAATTTTTCACTTTTTAGTTTTCTCTAGTTTTTAGAGAGAGAAAGTCTTAAACTTTCTCTCACTAGTTCATCTTTTTCTTTTAATCTTTCAAGATTAAACATCTTTGTATTGCTTATTTCATTAATCAAAGTTCCATTTTAAGCTTTTAATCCTTATTCTCATTCTACTTTTCTTTGATTTAAGATTGATTTTGGTGCGATTATCAATAGATCCGTGTTGTTCTTATTGATTTCATGCTTAAAAAGTTAATCTTTTGATCATTTCATAAGTTTTCATTTGATTAAGCTTTAAGACTTTTGTGCTTATTGGCTTATTTTTATGATTAGCTTATTTTTCTTATTAAAAAGTTTTATTAAAAAGTTTATGTTTTTATTGTTTGATCTAAAAAGTTGCTTATTTTCGAGTTAAATAAGTTGAGATAAGTGCTTATTTGATTCGGTTCAGTATTCGGATTGTTAAGTTGTGGATATTAGCTTATTGAACTTAGCTTATTGTCTAGCTTAACCAAATCCCTTTATTTTCGGAAAAGGGAGTTTAAAACCCCTTTCCGATTGGGTTTTCCGACCGTGTACTCCCCCCCTAACCGATTTCCTTAATTTTCGGAAAGGGTTGTGAAACCCCTTTCCGATTGGCCTTCACATTCCGAGCAGCTCCATCTTCGCATTCCGATTGATACGATCGGATTAGGTCTTTCACTTTCCGATCAGGCCTATTTGCATATTCCGATTTGATGTTCTACTTAGTATTCCGATTGGGATTGTTAGCCTACATTCCGATCTGACCATCTGCTTAACATTCCGATAGGCTCCATTTATTGGTTATTCCGATTGGTTCTATATTGGTTATTCCGATTGTGTCCCCATCCTACATTCCGATCAGGGCCCTTTTGGCTTGTTTTGGTTTCTTTCGATCTTACTTTCTTATAGTACTTTTTATTTTCAGAAAATTTTCCAAGTGTTAGTTTTATTTAGTGAGTTAGTACTTTTCCATTTTACCTTTAAGTTTATATGCATTCATTTTTACTCGTCATTCATATTAAGCTTTTAACTTCCTTTTTACTCAACGACACTTTAATTGCTTGCAAATAGTTTAAAACAAACCAAACCATTCTCTTGATTCACCAAAAGACAATTGAGTCGCACTTAAGACCGGTTTTCAATTCGAAAAGACTTGGGACTAACGAATTTTGATACGAGGATAAAACCAAGTATTACCCTTCTTTGGCTTTGAATGGATGGTTTGTAATCATCCTCCATAAGGATTTTGTGTGTATAAAAATTTGGATCAATTCCCCTTATGTCGGATATTTTCCATGCTATGGCTTGCTTATGTTTCTTAAGGACCTCTATGAGTTTTCCTTTCTCATCATCTTTCAAATCTTTAGCAATGATCATGGGTAATTTGTCTTTTTCCTCTAAGAAAGTATATTCAAGGTGTGATGGAAGATCCTTAAGTTCAAGGGTAGGTGGACTCTCTATGAAAGGTTTCACTATGAATGGATCATAATTGGTAACTTCTTGTGGAATTGGTGAAGGAATGGGATCCTCATTGAGCAACTTTTGTATATTGAGAATGTCTTCTTCCCAATTAATGGGAGAATCATCATTACCAAGGAAGTTGGACTCAAATTCCTCCAAGAGGAAATCACTCTCTCCAAAAGGTGTTAAGGAGGGAGCAATTGAGGCAACGATCTCTACATGAGGCATGTCTTCACTATCATTCTTACAAGCTTCATGGAAATGCTCATCACACACCTCATCAAGTACATCCACTATGTTAATTATTTCACAAGCTTGAGACTTCTTAGTCACTTTTCCTAGCTTAAACACCACTTTCTCATCCTTAACTAGCATAATTAGTTCTCCCTCCGCTACGTCTATAAGAGTACGACCCGTACTCAAAATGGTCTACCAACAATTAGAGGAACTCTCGGGTCCATATCATAATCAACCACTACAAAGTCCACTGGAAAGGTAAACTTATCCACACCTACAAACACATCCTCCGCAATACCTACCGAGTAAGCTATGGTACGATTGGCTAACTCAAAGGTCATCCTAGTTGGAGTGAGCTCGGGAAGAGAGAGTTTTTTACAAACAGATAAAGGCATGAGATTTATGCTTGCCCCTAGATCCGCTAGTGCCATGCAATTTTCCACTCCGGGAAAATTAGAAGGGATCAAAAATCGCCCCGGATCTCCAAGTTTTGTAGGTAAAGTTTTGAGCAACACGGCGGAGCAATTCTCATTAAGTGACATGTTAGGAAAATCCATCAATTTTTTCTTGTTGGAGAGGAGATCTTTGAACATCTTAGCAAACTTTGGCATATATGCAAGAGCTTCCGCAAAGGAGATGTTTATGTTAAGTTGCTTGAACATTCTCAAAAAGTTTGAGACTTGTATATCATCCTTGTTTTTTTAATTTCTCCTTTCTTAATCTAGATGGGTAAGGAAGGCTTGGTTTTGTTGTAGGTTGAGTAGTTGTTGTGGTGGAAGGTTTCTCTTTGTTGGTTTCTTCATTGGGAGGTGTGGAAGGTAAAAGAGAAGTGAGTATAGGTTGATAAGGTGTAGGTGTTGAAGTAGTAGAGCTTGAAGGTAGTGAAGAAGATGTAGAAGGCTTATCACAAGATGGAACCATAGTAGGCTTAACCATAGAAGGTGTAGGAGGTGAAGGATCAATAGTTGTTTTTTCACTTCTTGTTGTGATAGCATTGACATTAGCCCTCGGGTTTGTTTGTGTGTTTGAAGGTAGAGCCCCTTGTGGTCTTTGATTAAGTGCCATCAAAATCCTTTTGGTAGACTCCTCATTCATAATTCTCATTTGCTCTTGCATTCGTTTTTCACTTTCACGAATTCTTGTTTCAACAAACTCATTATTATCATGTTGCCCATATCCTTGATTTTGACCTTGATGGTATCCTTGATTTGGAAAGGGTGGAGGTGGTTGGTTAAATCCTTGATTGGGTGTATTAAAGTTATTTCCTTGATTGTGAAAATTGATGGGTGCTTTATAGTTATTCCCTTGGTAATTTGGCCTAGGCCCTTGATTTCTTTGTAACAATTGAGGAGGATTGGGTTGAGTATGGGTGGGTGGATGGGATGGAAAGCCGGGTGGAGCAAGATAGTTATTTGACTTTTAAGAGAGATTGTGTTGATTGATGTTAGGTTTGAAGTGCTCTCTATGTTCTTCTTGATAAGCATAACACTCAACTTGATAACCTTGAACCTTATCACATTGTTGGTAAGAATGAGGACCTCCACAAGTCTCACATGAAATAGCAATAGCATTCACATCATTGGTGGGATTTTTGTTCAAAGAGAGTTCACACATTTTCAGGATAGTATTAAGCTTTTGAAAAATCATCCAATCCATTTGTAGAGTAACACTCTCTTGCACCACATGGACTCTCTCATCAAATTGTGTGTTAGTTTGCACCATGGATTTAGTCTCAATAATGTCCCATGCCTCTTGAATGGATTTGGAAAGAATATTCCCTCCCGCGGAGGAGTTTAGGAATCTTGATGATGTGGTCTTAATCCATTATAGAAAGTATTGATTTGGTAAACTTCATTGAATCCATGATTGGGGCATTTTCTCAATAACTCCTTAAACTCTTCCCAAGCATCACTAAAGGTTTGGCTAGGTTTTTGTTGGAATCCAATAATTAGGTTTCTCAAAGTCATGGTCTTAGATGGGGGAAAGAACTTGTTCAAAAACTTCTTAGTAAAGTCATCCCAAGTAGTAATGCTCTTAGGTGGTTGTGTATCTAGCCAATACTTGGCATTGCCCTCTAAAGAAAATTGGATCAAGATCAACTTAATGGCATTATGGGGAACTCCATTGTACTTAATGGTGTTGCAAAGAGATAGAAACTTCTTAAGGTGATCGTGTGGATTATCACTAGGTCTCCCAAAAAATGGTGTGTTTGAAATCAAGTTAACCATAGATGTCTTAAGCTCAAAGGAATTTGCGGGTATCTCGGGTATAACAATAGCATCGGCATATCCTTGCATATTAGATTGAAGGTACTCCATCAAAGTTCGATTATCAACGGCGGCCATGGCTTCTTGTGTAATGATCAAAGCATGATTCTCGGGATCGGCTTGATGGACGGTGTTGTTTTTACTCTTTCTCTTTTTCTTCCTTTTCGGAGTAAGGGGTTGTACACCAAATGGTATTTGTGCACGCCCGCGGGTGAGCATGCAACTCAAATCAAGGAGTGAGAGAGAAGCTCTCGTTCGACTTTGGAAAAGAAGGGATTATCCTTTCCGAGGTTCAATAAATAATATCCATAAGAAAGTATAGTATACGTAAGTAATACTTGGGTGCAAGACCCCCAATCAAGCTTTCCTTCTTAGAATACGCACTAGTGAACGGGGGGTTAGGTGGCGCGAAGCACTTAAGTACCTATTAACCCTTATACGGCATTTTATAGCACGTCGCCTTTCTATTCACTTTGTAATTTGTATTCTTTGAATTATTTCCTATTGGAAGTATTTATCTGTTCTTGCTTAATTAAATTTGATCGATACACGTGTCAAGGACCAGAACGCTCCCGAACACGGTGTATTGCAAAAGCAATACTTATGGAAGTATGTGTATTGAGTGTTCGTATACGTATACGTATCTACATATAATAATATAGAGAAAATATTTTTGTATTTATTGGTTTTTTAAGAAAATACTATATGTACGTAAAAATCGATGAAATCCAATAATATATATTTTTGGGTGCAATCTCTTAGGAAAAAGATTGCTTTTTGAATTTTTTACTTTTTTGGTCAATTCCTTAGGAAAAGAATTAATTTTGTTATTTTTTTAGTTTTTATATTTTTAAAATTTTGATTTTTTTATGTTTTTGATTTATGATACGTAAAAATAAAGTTCAAGAGGTGAACGGATCCCAAAATCAAATCAAAACCGTCAGTCAATAGTCTCTAGTAATGTCATGAACCGGCAGCGGCGCCATTTGAAATTAAGTATTGTGAAGTTCGTTTATTCTCGATTCTTGACAAATTGAAAGTCCTAAAAATATCAAGCCTTTAATTGTTCTTGGTTGTTAAGGGTATTTGGAAGTCTATGTCTAATTCAGTCAACACGTAAAAAGTGGAAAATAATAGGCTACGTATCCGTAAAACACCTTCTAAATACCAATTACTATTTACAAAATACAAATTTTAAATGCATAAAAGTAAAATTGCTTGAAATGTAAGCTAAATGAAAGTATAAGGGCTAAAATGTAAATTTCAGAAACTACAAGGACCAAATATGCAAAATTATAGCAACTTGTAACAAACTTAACAACTTTTTAAAACTGCCTAATTGAAAATGTCAAAAACTGAAACTTAAAGGACTGATATTAAGCAAACCCTAAAAACTTGCAAGTTTAGCACTAAATTCGAACTATTACAAACAATAGGGACCAAATGCAATTAAATGGGAATTATTAACAAAAACGGGCTAAGCACAATCAAAAAGCTGGTTTGAGCTTATTTCTCAACCAAATCAACTCTAGTTTGTTTTAAAATGCTTAAAATCGAAAATGAGCTAGACTTGTAAAAGGAATCAGCTTAAAAGCTTGTAAATCACAAGATTGTTTATTCTAATTAGCCAAGAATAAGCTAGAATGAAATTGAGACTTCCACAACTTGATTTTAATGCACAATCTGATTAATCATCTAACAAGAGGAATGGAATGTCTTTTAAAACGAAAAATGGTTCACTGAATAAGCCATATTATGGAATTAAGCACAAATGAGCTTATTTGACCAAGCGTTGACCAAAAATTCCAAAAAGCTAAAAATCTCCAAATATACTCAAGACATGTTGGCAAAACGTTTTGTGAAAGAAAAATGTCAAGTTTGTGAAGTGGAAATCGAGATATAGGAAAACAGTATTGACTTGTTTAGAGAAACTAGCATTTGCTCATGTGCTTATCAAAAAGCTGTTTTCTCTTTCAAACTGGCAAACTGTATAAATTCCTTCTAGACACTAAAAGCTTAGATGTTGAACTTCAAATTGAAACAGGTTTGAGGCTGTTCTATCAAGAAATGAAGTAATGGCAATGGATTAAAGTTGACAAGTTGTTATACTGAAATGGTTAAAATCCTTGACCCATACTTTTTATACACCAATTGCCTTTTTAAAAACTATGTTGACCACAAAATTGTACCAAAGTGTTTACACTATATAACCAAATGTAAATGAACAAAATTCTAATAGTTTCACAAACTCTAATCACCTAAACTCATCAAATCCAAACACAACTTTTAAATCAGTTTAAGAACTTTTTCAAAGGTAATTTGATCACAAGACTTCAACTGGTTATGACTCTTATCAAGACATGTTTGAATGACCAAATGTGGTATGTTTATATTGAAAACAAGCAGGTAAATAGACTAAAATACAAAATGAAACAAACAAAGAATGATTGATGAAAAGCAAGACTGAAATCAAATAAAACAGGATTAAAGGCTGTAAGTTCACTCAACTACTATCAAACCAACATAATTATACTAGAATCAAGCTAAGCAAACATTTAGTTCAACACATAATATCTAACCTATGAATGGAGCATGCAGACTAGTTGAGAGGAACCAAGATTGGGACTTCTGGAACCTTTTAGCAATGAAGCCTCCTCTAATGGAGTAGAGGAGCGCTGAGCTCTCTAAAAAACACTTGAACACCAGTAATTAACCCAAATCCATCAACCTTATCATCAAGATCAGCTACAATCTATACCCCTACTACAATATTGCAAAATGGCTTGAAATGAACTGTAATTGAACTCCTTGTGAAACTGCAGCTACTAGTACTTCAAGATATCATCAAAGCATCCATTTATCATGGAAGATCAATGGCAACACATAGAATCAACAAGATTGCAGTAGAAAGGAAGTATGATAAGAGTGAATGAACTAAATTTTTTTGTTTTATTTATTTGGAGGGAAAATTTGTTACAAAAGCTAACTGACTAACTAACAGGCTCTTAAGTGTGTGTCAAACACTTAAGAGCTGTTGTAAATGAAAAGAAAATGCTAGATATTGAGAGAAAATGAAAGTGTGTGTTTTTCACACTTTAAGCTACAACTTACAAATGAGGGCCTATATGTCTATTTATAGACTGGAAAGGAGAAGTTGTTGGGGTTGATGACGTGTCTTGGCCAATGGGAGAGTGTCAGGTGCCATGATCCTCTTGATTGCAAATTTGTCTTCATGAACACAAAAGGGGATTTTTAATCCATTGATTTTCAGTCTAATTGGGTTGCAGGGTTAGATTCGTCCTTCAATTTAGAGTCTTTTTCATGTTTTGACTTTGTCCTAAAATCCACTCTAGCTCATGTTGAGTTATGGGTTCGTTGCTTGAAGAAGATGACACGTGGATGAATTTAATTGGTTCTCAAAGGGTCACACAGATCATTATCCAATTTTAGATAAAGGGATTATTGCATGTTGCATTGTGATTAGCTAAAAAGAGTATAGTGCGTTTCCACTGTTTGGATTCGGTATTAAATGAAAATTGGTTAGTGGACCAGATGGCATCCCATTTGGCAATCCGAATCTTCTTTTTCTTGCATTCCTATTGGCCCTTGTGTGTTAAACCGGATTGAGACCAAATTTAATGTAAATTTGTCACTTTCAGCCCTTGAACTTTAGCATATTCTACATTTGGGCTCTTTTCTTCATTTCTTTGGCAATTTCAGTCCTTTGACTTGCATTCTTGAATATTTAAGTCCTTTGACTTGGTTGACTTGAAGGTTGATCAAGTTTGACTTTGATCTTGACTTTTTTAAAATTGCACTTAAGTCCCTCAACTTTTTAACATTATCAAGTAGGTCCTTTATCTTTAAATGGCTTGTCATCTTTGATCCTTCTCTTGTCTTTCCTTCATAAATGAGCTTGATTTCACTTATTTTCTTGAAATTTGTATCTTTGTTACCTATTTAAGCACAAACACAAAACATACCACATAATACTACTTTATAGCACAAAAGTTAGGTATTTTCTATGTGTTTTAGGGTGATTTGTTGACTTATTGATATGAGATTTTGCTCATATCAGCATACATCAAGGAAATGGGTTGCCTTAGTTTTAGAGTCTGTAATCTCAGCTTTAATAGTAGCTTTCTTCTGATCAGGTCTAGAGAGAAGAAAAAAAGTTGCATTAAACCATTTTGCAAACTTAATCTGCAACATATATTTTATATGGTGATATTACCTAGCCTTAGATTGTAAGTCACTGGCAGAAGCTACTTCTGGTGCCAATTGATCTCTAGCTGATCATTTCTTTATGTGCTTCTGATGGTTGGCAGCAGTGTCATTTATATTTATGCAAAAAACCAATATAATCGCTCGCAAATCCTAAACGTATGGAGAAAGATTCACCATCAGTATATTATGAAAATAAAAATCTTTAAAATACCATTCTTATAGACATATCATCAAACATGTTTCTATCAGCCTTGAGGACATATTCATGGTAAAAATTCGAATCAAATCTATCCTAACTGCGTATGTAGAATAAAAAAAGTATTAAAATTCCAATCAAATATTAAATGTGTATGTCTCACACATTCCAACCTGGTTGTAAATCCGTAATTCATGACTCAGTCAGATCAAAAGTGAAAAACTGAAAATATTAACAAACAAAAGGTTTAAGATTTAATGTAAATAAATTTCAATCAAATTTATAATCAAACAAACCTGGATAAAAGATTGTAGACATATTGCATCTTCATATCCCTAATTTCGATATGCATAAGAAGAATCATATAAGATATAATTTCCTCATTTCAAGAGATGTTGCAATTATTTGTTTCAAGATTCAAGAAAAAGATGATATTATAAACAAATACTCTTTTCAAGATTCAAGAAAAAGATGATAATTATATACAAATCCACTCTAATCTTACCTTATGTGATGATGATGGCGGCTTATTTTATTTCTTGGTTTTTGGTTTTGGTTTTATAAATAAATAGGTTCCGAGTGCTTTAGATTTAGGGTTTGTTGCACCTTCTATTTGTGTGGATTTGTCATTGACGGAATGTTGTTGTTAGAAAAGATCACAGTTAAGAAGAAATTGAAAGAGAGTATTGAATGCAAATAATATGAAACTGATTTGTTTAGATGAATGTTACAGCTAATATCATTAAATTAATTTCAACAGTTAACAAAAATAACTCATGCGTCTCATAATAAATTGATCTTCAAAATTAATATAGTCTTAAATTAGTCTAGAAATTCAATGCCAGGATTTAAATTCAAAAAATAATAATGAGATGTTATTAAGTATCTATATTTTGTTTTCTAAAACTTGTCACAACTTCCATTGTGGTCTAGTGGTAAATGCCTATGTAGAAGCTAGAAGGGGGGGGGGACTGAATAGTTTTTCTTCAATTTATCTCCTAATTAAACTTCCTTTCAATTAGGTAAGTACCAAAACTATCTTTTACTTGAATGCTAGTTGCATAATGATTATGTTCAATTCTAATGCATTAACAATGACAAGTAGTAAGTGTAATGATAATGAAGGTAAGTAAAGAGTAAGGAAAGAAACAACCGAGTAGGAAGACACCAAGAGTTATAGTGGTTCGGAAACGAAGCTCTATCCTCGTTCCTACTCCACTCCTCGAGTACACCTACTCGAGATTTACACTATATCCACAAGCTCCCTTCTTGGTGGAGAAAACCTTACAACATCGCTTACATTATTTTCCGACACTAAGCTAAGCTAGGACCAATCTACACAACGTCGCCCACTTCACCATTTTATGACACAAGGCTAGATGTCGAGTTCTAATCAAAAGATAGTACCAATCTTCACAACATTGCCTAATTCACCATTTTCTGACACAAGGCTAGATGTCGAGTTCAAATCTAAAGCTAGAACCAATCTTCACGACTCTTCACTTTGAAGCTAAGTGAGAACTTCAAACAACACAACTACACATCACTTTACAGTTTAGTGAGAACTCACAAGACACAACCACATCACTTTATAGTTTAGTGACAACTTACACAACTTATTACAACTCAACTAAACATATCCAAGTACACACATGTAACTTGGATCTTGTCACACCCCACCATGGCGGAATCTGGGGCGCGACGTATGGATATCATCACAACACATGGTGTCTCTATAGAGAAAACTAAAATGCAAATTGATAGGTGTGTAAACACCCATCCTTTTTACCACTTAATTACAATAATAACCGAGCCAAAACTTGTATTTTATGTCATTTATGTCGAATTATGCGTGGTTTGTGTTTTTGTTGTGATTTAGGACGAAAAGGTGAAAAGTGGAGAAAACACGGGCATTCACGGGCTTTTATCGAAGAAAAAGACGAAAGATGAAGTTAAGAAGTCAAGAGTGCAAAAAGAACGGAAGTCCAAGACCAATTCTGAAGATTTATCGAAGAAAAAGTCAAAAGACGGAAGTTTACTTAAAGCCGAAGAACTCAAGTCTTATTTATTGAAGAATTAAAAGACAAGTTCAAAGAAATCCCGAGCCAAAAGTCATTAAAGTCCAAGATTAAAGAAGATTAAAGGCTCAAGGACCTAATGGTGCAATTAAGAGAAGATAAAAGAGGGAGGAAGCTTCCTAAGCTCCTCCTAATCCTCCCCTATATATAGTTTAGGATTTCATTTTATTAGATTTGTTGGATAGCTTGACAAACTATTTCTTCCATTTTATTTACCTTGCACCTTTAAATTCATGTCCATTTAATTACTTGTCAAATTTAAATACCTTGTCTTGCACCTTGAATTCCTTTAATTTCAAGTAAGCATTCTTTTAATTCTTGTCAATCTTTATTTTTATTGTTTATCTCTCATTCTACCTTTCTTTAATCTTTATGTTGATTTGTTCATGTTCATGTTCTTATTTTTATTGATTTGATCAAAGTGGGTTTTGATTATTTTGATTAGTTTTGTTAGTTTTGTTGTTTTGGATTGTTTGTTTATGATTAATACATGTTTATTGATTAGTTTGATTTAATCTTGTGGTTGATTTTGTTTAGTTTTTATTAGATCCGTATCTTTTTCTTGTTCCTTGTTCTTCGCTTGTGTTGTTACTGTATTCCCAGGTATTCCGAACCAAGGAGCTATTCTTGAGATTCCAGATCAAAAGGTTGTTCATCCGGAATATTGGACATTCCGGATCAGTGGCATTTATTCGAAATAATTATTTATTCCGGATCAAACCATTCATTCGGAATATTGGACATTCCGGATCAACCTTTTATTCCGGATGAACAGGATATTCCGGATCAAAGGAATATTCTGGATCAACCTCTCATTCCGAATCAAATAATATTCCGGATCAGCAAGTTCATCTGGAATAATTTATCATTCCGGATCAAGGAGTTTATTCGAAATATTAAGACATTACGGATCAGGAGTTCTATTCGAAATAATATTCCGGATCAAGCAACATTCCGAATCAAGACCAACATTCCGAATCAATACTTTATTCCGGATAAGTGACATATTCCGGATAAAGGATTTATTCCGGATCAAAGTTTTGGGTAAATACTCCGAGTTAAGAAGAACATTCCGAACGAAGGTGACATTCCGGATGGATGTTTATTCCGAATGAGGGTATTATTCCGGATGAGCTATTTTTCAGGTTCCTTTAATTTCAGTTTTTAATTTTCTGTTTTTAATTTTCAAGCTTTATTTTTCCCGCCTTTTTATTTAGTTGCACTTTAAGATTACTTGTCATAGATTTATTTTTAGCCTTGCCTTAGTTTTAGTTGCGTTTTAAGTTTGCCTTAGGTTAGTTTTAAGTTTGCGTTATTCTATTTTAGTGCCCATTTATTTTCCGTCACGCTTTTAAATACCTTCACAATTTATTTTAAATTAGACTTAGATTTACTTGACGCCTTTTACTTTAAAGCTTTGCACTTTTAATATACTACAACGACGCAACTTTTGTTTCACCAAAGAACGAATAAGTCGCATAGTTAAACCAGATCAATTCGATTAGACACACGACAACGAATCTTTTTAACTAGGTAAAATCTTAGTTATCAAATGGCGCCGCTGCCGGCTCTTTTCGTAAAGATTAACGGTTTTCTGTGAGAGACGCGTTGCTTTTTGGGATCCGTTCACTTGTGAGTGTTATTTTCTTACTTAAAAAATTCAAAAAAATCCATAAAAATTAAAATTTTCAAAAATCCAAAAAGATTTTATTTTTCTTGTGTAGATATATTGTCTTTGCGTTTGGTATTGTTTTCTTTTGCCTTTGTAGGTGTATGCGTACTAGATCTTCTAATTATCAAGAGCCCGTGACTCGAGAAGATTTAAGTATGGCAGGTGTTAACAACAACAATAATCCACCGCACCTCAATAGTAATAACAACAATGTTCTTCCACAGCCCGATCTTCGGACAATGGAGGAGCTTTGTCAACCTACCATGTTTGGACGAGGAGGACCGATTGCGCCGATGCAAATCACGGCTCCAAAGTTTTCGTTGAAGCACCACATGATTCAGCAAGTGAAAACAAATCCATTCGCCGGAATGCCTGATGATGATGCCAACAAACACCTCGACAAGTTCATTGCAATCACCCAAAGCATGAAGTTGCCTGGTGCCACAATGGATGTTCTTCGCCTACAACTCTTCCCACATACTTTATCACACCACGCCGAGAAATGGTTTGATCGTCTCCCGAAGAATTCTATTCATACTTGGGATGACATGACTCAACGCTTTTTGTCGCGCTACTTTCCACCATCCATGGTCACGAGCCTTCGTAATCAAATCAGCGGTTTCATGCAAGACCCCGATGAATCTCTTTTTGATGCTTGGGAAAGATATAATGTCTTGATCTATCGTTGTCCAAACCACAACATGCTCCCTGTGACCTTAATAGATACTTTCTACAACGGATTGACTTTTCGTGATCGTGATACGATTAATGCAGCCGCCAGTGGCACATTTATGAAAAGGAGACCCGAGGAGTGTAGAGAGCTTATTGAAAACATGACTACTCATCACAAAAACTAGGATTCCTCTGCTTCTTCAAGGAACAACCCGAGAGTCAATGTTTCTTCTACTTCAGGAAGCCCCGACATGACCGAACTCACCCGCATGATGACTGAAATGAACAAAAGTATCTTGCTTCTCGCTTCAAACCAACAACATCAAGTTAAAGAAGTTGACAATTCTTGTGAAACATGCGTCGATCCACACTCATACACTGATTATCCTTCTACTCAAGGAAATCCGGAAAACGTGTATGCAGCTTATGGTAATTATTCACCGGAAAATTACCAAGCTCGACCTCAAGGGGATAGAAACTTGCTGAGTTACCGTTCCAACAATTACCTTTCACCCGGTTTTTCTCCTCAAAACCAAAACCCCAACAACAACTATACTAGAAGCAACCAAATCCCACCAAGAGCTTCTAATCCTTATCACCCACCCACTCAACAAGCCCCACCCATTAACCTGGATGTTGAAGCCATAATGAGAACCCAAGGTGAGCAAATCAAGAATCTGCAGAGCCAAATTATCAATTTGAAAGGAGATATTACCAAGCAAGGGAATGACATTAGATCCGAGCTTAGAGATAATATTCGATCCTCCTTCAGCAATCAAACAAATGATTTAAAGAATATGCTGGCTAGTTTCTTACCCGCCGCTCAACCCTCTTCTTCAAGTTCTCTACCTTCAAACACCGTCACCAATCTGTGAGCAAATGTGAGTGCTATTACTACTCGTAGTGGAGTTACCATCGTAGGACCACCTATCTCGCCCCCATCATCTACAGCTCCTCCACCACCATTTATCCCTACTCCTCCTACACCTAGTATTAGTGCACCATTACCGTCTCCGCCTCGTCATGACGATGTATCTAGGAAGGACCCTTCAACATCTCAACCTTTACCTACTACACCTGCACCTTCACCACCCAAACCCAATATCCCTTATCCTTCACGGCTAGGCAAGACCACAATGCTCACCAAGGATGACTGTCAAATGTCAAATTATTTGAAGATGATCTCTCAAATGAATTTCAGCATTAGCCTTGTCGAAGCACTTGTCCACATGCCGAAATTTGTGAAAGTATTCAAGGAATTGCTTAACAAGAAGGAGAAGTTGATTGAGCTAGCCAACACACGCTTAAATGAAAACTGTTCTGCAGTTATTCTTAAAGAACTTCCGGAAAAACTTGGAGATCCCGGTCGTTTTGTGTTGCCGTGCATTTTTAACAAAACTACAGAATTTACTGCCCTAGCTGATCTCGGGGCCAGTATTAATCTTATGCCTTTGAGTGTTTGGAAAACACTATCATTACCCGACCTTACTCCAACAAGGATGACTCTCGAGCTAGAAAATCGCACTCTCGCTTACCCCGTTGGTATATCCGAAGACGTGTTCATTAAAGTTGGCACATTTACTTTCCCGGTCGATTTTGTCGTTGTTGATTATGAAATGGACCCCCGTATTCCTTTAATATTTGGTCGGCCATTCTGAGAACCGGACGAGCTCTAGTTTATGTTGCCGAAGGTGAGTTAATCTTAAGAGTCGGGGATGATGCACAAGTTTTTAAAATGGGGAAGCTTACAAGCAAATCCTATGGACGAGAATCTGCGAATATGATTAACGTGCTCGATGATTTTGTCATCTACAACAATCCTCTATTCGAGTCTTGCATTGATAATCCACTTTTTGAAGATGATGTGGATGATTCTCTCTCCAATTTGGAACCTTCTCCCATTTATGATTCTCCACCGATCTTTGATGCTTATGATGATGATTCTAGCTCAGATTCGGCTGATTATGATGACCTTACTTCCGAGTATCCCGACCTGCCCATTTATGATGATTTTGATGAGGCCGATACTCTCTCGAGTGATTCTTCACATGATGAAGATCCTCCGTCATCTATGCTTAATCCTACCTTAGATGATTACTCTTTTGAGGAAGACTTCTCTACGTTTCTCAATACATACTTCCCTCATGAGAGTGATGCTCCTCCTTTAGACTTTGAAGATTATCGTCTTGATCCTACTTTGGATTTGAAGAAAACACTTTCAAAGGAGAAGCAACCGGTCGACACCGACATCCGCAACACATATGATTTAACACCTCTTTGTCCACCTTCTGAGGACGAGGTTGTGCATTTTCTTCCCGGATCTTCTTCACATTCTGCTGAGCCTGAGTGCTATTTTCCCTTAAAGGAAAAGGTGTTCGACCCCGGTATCAATATTCTGCAGCCATCTCAGTATCCAACTGATGAAATAAAAGGAAAAATATTTTGAACTATTGAAGACATGCTTGCACCTCACCATTCTTGCTCCCACCGTGCTCCGTCTTTGCTTAAGTGAACCTTGCCTATCCTTCTTTGGCTTGCCTTGTTCGCCTTAAGCTTGTGCTATTTGATGGACGAAAACTATGTCTTTGATCCCGGTGGATATGTTTCATGCTTCTTCCTATGATGATCAAGGTCGAGTCACGCTCATGACTCGGTAATCAAAAATCAAGCGCTTCTTGGGAGGCAACCCATGCATCTATCTTTTAGCTTTCTTTAGCCTAAGTGTAGGGGAGACCCGTTGGTGTTTGATATTTCCTCTCTTCTTATAACCAGGGATTCGAGCGCTCAATGATCCACTCTTGATGATTCTTGACGACCCATGATTCCGTGTTCCCATTTTCCCGGTTCTATCCTAAACTCTTTTCGATCACTATTTTATATTTTTCAATATTAAAATAGGAATCTCTTTAGTTGTCTTTTCCTTAGCGAGATTTAAACAAAGTGCACAATGTCCTAAGTGTAGGGGAGTTTACTCCCACATGCTTAAACATTGAGGACAATGTTTATATTAAGTGTAGGGGGACTACTATCGAAGTTAAGTGGTCTTTTCCTTGTATTTGTCCTCATTTTAACCGGAAAATCAATTTTTCGACATTTTCAAAATTTTTGATCTATTTTGGCCTATTAGTTTTTCCCTTTGTATAGTTATTTCCTTTCCTTATTAGAATAAATTTTTAATAAAGTGGTTTTAATTTTCAAACGTTGTGAATCTTTTGACTCAACCCGAGTTTACTTATCTAAGTTTACTCTAGCTAGTATCCTTAACGTGTTTAAGTCAAGTTTTGCTAGGCTTTTATATAGGGAGCTATAAAACGCGAAAGTCTTAACTCTCACGGGTTAAGACCAAGAACTTTTCGCAAGTTCCTATAATTGATCCTAGAGAGTCGTTTATCAAGGGAACTTTAAAACGCGATTTCTAAACTTGAAAGAGTCTAAGAATTTGCAAGATCCTATAGGCTACTCGAAAACCCAAAACTTTGATTTAATAGGCTAAGCATCCACGAGTCTCATTCCTTGAGATTTTAAACTATGGAGAACGAGAGATGATAGAGTCAATTATAAGTTTGGTATTCTTTCGGGAATTTATGTGAGTTAATTATAAGCCTATTCTCCCATCGCTTGCTAATAAATTTATCTGCAATAAATAAGGTTGTACGATTTGAAAAGTTACTTAGCTTCTAGCCCAAGATCGTTTAAAAGTTGCTCGGTATGGATTAGAGTTCATAGACAAGGCATAACTTATTGAAGCGGGATGCGAAGATTGGCGAGTCCGAAAAGGCCCTAACAAGGCATGAGGGCTACATTTTGTTGCTAAAGATCCAAAGTGATGTGAAGAATCATTTATCGAAAATCAATATGAAGGATCGAGACACACGACGAAAAGCAAAAACTCCCCAAAAGTCATGGAGAAGTCTATCCGAAAAGACCCTAGCAAGGTATGAGGATAAATGAAGCCAAGTCCAAAAAGGAGGCAGATCGTTGTATATCAAAGTCCAAAATAAAGATTGGAGAAAAATGAAGAAGTCGTGGTCCAAATATGAAGAATCTCTCAAAACTTCAAGTGAAGAAATTCCTATTATGAAGAGAAGACCATTATTTCATGAACGTCTCTCAAGGTTTGAAGAATGAAGTCGCTTCCAAATATCGGTCCGAGAAAGGTCTCAAATCGCGAAGCGAGTTATGCCAAGATATGAACTTTTTGAGGTCCCGAGAAGCAGTTTTAAAAGATTTTGTCCTTTAGCTAACTATTGATTAAATCGTTCACTTTATTTTCGGCCTAAATAAACTATCGAAATAAGTCAACAATGCATCCTCGTGATCATTCAAGACAACAATAAAATATAAGAGATACACCTAGGAATAAGGGAGTCTAAGTGAGTAATTGGCCCACATGATTTCGTGTTAGTTTGCTAACTTATAATAACAATGATCTCGTTTTTAAGCTTGGTTTGGAGAAAGTGAAAACTTGAGGATGATGATTATTCATAACATTTCCAAAACCCGAAGGTATGTTTTTGATTTCTTTACTTTGAATGTTTATAGTTTTCTATCTCTTTAATAAAGGCCAACGTGGATTGATTATGATGAAAAATGTAAACATGCTTTGTAACTAATGCATTGCATGAGGACATTGCAATGGTCAAGTGTAGGGGATTTGATAGGTGTGTAAACACCCATCCTTTTTACCACTTAATTACAATAATAACCGATCCAAAACGTGTATTTTATGTCATTTATGTCGAATTATGCGTAGTTTGTGTTTTTGTTGTGATTTAGGACGAAAAGGTGAAAAGTGGAGAAAACACGGGCATTCACGGGCTTTTATCGAAGAAAAAGACGAAAGATGAAGTTAAGAAGTCAAGAGTGCAAAAAGAACGGAAGTCCAAGACCAATTCTAAAGATTTATCGAAGAAAAAGTCAAAAGACGGAAGTTTACATAAAGCTGAAGAACTCAAGTCTTATTTATTGAAGAACTAAAAGACAAGTTCAAAGAAATCCCGAGCCAAAAGTCATTAAAGTCCAAGATTAAAGAAGATTAAAGGCTCAAGGACCTAATGGTGCAATTAATAGAAGATGAAAGAGGGAGGAAGCTTCCTAAGCTCCTCCTAATCCTCCCCTATATAGGTTTAGGATTTCATTTTATTAGATTTGTTGGATAGCTTGACAAACTATTTCTTCCATCTTATTTACCTTGCACCTTTAAATTCATGTCCATTTAATTACTTGTCAAATTTAAATACCTTGTCTTGCACCTTAAATTCCTTTAATTTCAAGTAAGTGTTCTTTTAATTCTTGTCAATCTTTATTTTTATTGTTTATCTCTCATTCTACTTTTCTTTAATCTTTATGTTGATTTGTTCATGTTCATGTTCTTATTTTTATTGATTTGATCAAAGTGGGTTTTGATTATTTTGGTTAGTTTTGTTAGTTTTGTTGTTTTGGATTGTTTGTTTATGATTAATACATGTTTATTGATTAGTTTGATTTAATCTTGTGGTTGATTTTGTTTAGTTTTAATTAGATCCGTATCTTTTTCTTGTTCTTTGTTCTTCGCTTGTGTTGTTACTGTATTCCCAGGTATTCCGAACCAAGGAGTTGTTCTTGAGATTCCAGATCAAAAGGTTGTTCATCCGGAATATTGGACATTCCGGATCAGTGGCATTTATTCGGAATAATTATTTATTCTGGATCAAACCATTCATTCGGAATATTGGACATTCCGGATCAACCTTTTATTCCGGATCAACAGGATATTCTGGATCAAGGGAATATTCTGGATCAACCTCTCATTCCGAATCAAATAATATTCCGGATCAGCAAGTTCATCCGGAATAATTTATTATTCCGGATCAAGGAGTTTATTCGGAATATTAAGACATTCCGGATCAGGAGTTCTATTCGGAATAATATTCCGGATCAAGCAACATTCCGAATCAAGACCAACATTCCGAATCAATACTTTATTCCGGATAAGTGACATATTCCGGATAAAGGATTTATTCCGGATCAAAGTTTTGGGTAAATATTCCGAGTTAAGAAGAACATTCCGAACAAAGGTGACATTCCGGATGGATGTTTATTCCGAATGAGGGTATTATTCCGGATGAGCTATTTTTCAGGTTCCTTTAATTTCAGTTTTTAATTTTCTGTTTTTAATTTCCAAGCTTTATTTTTCCCGCCTTTTTATTTAGTTGCACTTTAAGATTACTTGCCTTAAATTTATTTTTAGCCTTGCCTTAGTTTTAGTTGCGTTTTAAGTTTGCCTTAGGTTAGTTTTAAGTTTGCGTTATTCTATTTTAGTGCCCATTTATTTTCCGTCACGCTTTTAAATACCTGCACAATTTATTTTAAATTAGACTTAGATTTACTTGACGCCTTTTATTTTAAAGCTTTGCACTTTTAATATACTACAACGACACAACTTTTGTTTCAACAAAGAACGACTGAGTCGCATAGTTAAACCAGATCAATTCGATTAGACACACATCAAAGAATCTTTTTAACTGGCCAAAAAGCCTTGTATCACAAATATAATGTCATAAATGGCGACACAAAGGTCATGACAATATCTCAACAAAGCAGGAGTCTAGGTAAGTAGGTAACAGTCCTACCTCTTACCCACGACAAACAAATAACACAACCAAAACAAAAATATAGGTGCCAACATGTATCACTTATCAAAAAACATAAAGGTAAACTAAGAAGGAACGGGGATCTCCTTCTATATGCAATCCTAAGGCATCCAAGTCTAGCCACTTCTAACCTCAAGCTTAACCATATTCACACCTGAAATAGACACTAAAACACGTCAACATAATGTTGGTGAGAGTCATAGGTTTAGACTCCAACGCTAAAACAAACCATAAGCTGTGAGTAACAACCAAAAGTTAAAAAACATATGGACAATGTGATACTAATATGCATTAACAAACTAACATTCAAGATTCAACTAATCAAACCAAAACTCAGGCTCCCAGCCATACCAAACACCATACTCCCATAGGCATCCAAACACCTATGAACCATATCCCAATCCAAGGCTCCCAGCCTTACCAAAACACCATGGTCCCATAGATGCTCACACATCTATGTACCTCCCCAAGGCCCCGCCTTGTCAACAACCACTTGGTACCAAGTCAAAACATAAACAATCAAGAATTATCTAGCAGTTAATCACATAAGTATGCACACATAAGCCCATTACCAACGCCAAACATTCACAACATAAATTTATAAATAACATATCACAGTGTCTCTTCCATCCCATCTGGAAGTCAAAAACAATAGTAAACATGGGACTATGAAACTCACCTTATTGAGCTTCCCCAAACATCCGCGCACTAGCAAAAAGCTAACAACCAAAAACACATAATCAAAACATGAACCAAACACTAAAATGGCTCATCAACCTATGACGGACATCTAAACTTCTCCTATATATACCTCATATATATGCTCTAAGCATCTAATTACACCCCTCTATAAAGCCCTTAACCCGATTTACTTCATAACACATCCCGTTAACATTTTATCAAAAACAGTCCCAGTTTTAGGTCTCCAAACTATAAGCCAAACGCCCACCTAAACACTCCCATGATCTCTATAAAGGGAATATTTATACCCTTACATATGTTAGCTAACACCTCCCACTTTACCCAACCTTAAAGTTACTGTTAAGGCCCCGATATATATATATATATATATATATATATATATATATATATATATATATATATATATATATATATATATATATATATATATATATATATATATATATATATATATATATATATATATATATATATATATATATATATATATATATATATATATATATATATATATATATATATATATATATATATATATATATATATATATATATATATATATATATATATATATATATATATATATATATATATATATATATATATATATATATATATATATATATATATATATATATATATATATATATATATATATACTTTTGTCATCCCTGATTTACTGATTTTAAACATACAAAAAGTTTGTTATGATTAGGGGGTCTTAACCTAAACCACAACCTTAGCCCAAGTACAGATACTTACTATAATATATAAACCATCTCTCATGTTCGTTAGAAGATCCCAATGAAACCCTAAGTACCCCAAACAACCCAATACTTAAAAAGAAAACAGGCTGACTTCAAAATTGTTTTGACCTCCGACTGTTGTAACCTGTTTTTGACCAACTTCCCGACCTCCAATTTAGTTCTCGTTTCTTGCATTGGAAAGCCACTTAAATTACCTGTTCATGGATACTTGGATTGTAAAATAATAGTTTGTAGAACTCCCAATATGATCAAAACAATTGACTCAAAATTCTGCCCAGCTTTTAAAAACGGGTTTAACAAAATCAACCTCATTAATTAACCCTAATCCCTCTAATTACAAGCCCTAATTTATGTAATCATTATAACACCATTAATATAACATTAATTTACTGTTTTTAAATTAAACCCTAACCTAAATCCATCATAAGATGATTAAGAAATCATAAAAACAATTAAATTGAAAAGGGATTAAAGACTTTACCTTAGATTTATGAAAACCCCCAAAATTATGAAGAACCCTAAAAATCCTCTATGAAACCCACGACTTTTTTTTTATCTCCAGGGGAAAATAATGAATTTTGTTTTTAATAAATACAATATATAGGGTGTGATAACCCATTCCTAGCCCAACCCAAGAACCCCTTTCCTTTTTCTTTTTTTTTTCCTTTTTTTCTTTCTTTCTTGCGTCCAAACCGACCCAACACCCCTTAAAATTCGTTTTTTTTATTTTTATTATATATTATTAAGTTATTAATAATACCTTAATTTACCTTAATTTATTTCAGCTCCTAAAGCCGCCAAAACCTCAAAACCGTAAAACTAGTCAAATTTACGCGTTTTACCTTAAAAGTCGTAAAATATACACTTTTAAAAAAAATCTCAAATTTTGAAATAAACTTTATAACTAAGTCCTAAATGACTTAAAACCATCCCGAATAATATCCATATGACTAATTACCTCATCCGAGACCTCTAAATGCTAAACCGTAAATCGTAAAAATACGATTTTTTGTAATACATATACGTATACGTAAAACCACTAAATAACACCATCTCACTTCATAGTCACTACCATGTGAACTCATGAACATGAAATCATCACACGTCGTTTCACTCACAAGGTACCCCGTACCAGAAACGATATCCAAACCACAATCTATACACACCAATTAGCACATAAACACGTAAAGACACGTAACTAGCACAAAATAAAAACTAAGTGACGAACCTCAAAACCAGGGTTGTCACAGATCTACACAACACAAATCCAAGCACACACATATGCAAAGGATTTACACAACTCTAATCCAAGTCTTCACAAATATCTTGGATTAACACAACTAGTCCAACTATTCACAAATATATTGGATCTACACAAGACACAAATAAACAAATGATGAATATGACTTGATCTTTAGGAGAGGATGATCTTCATCAAGGATTCATCTTTAATCACATCACAAGTGTGTGAGTGATCTTCTCTTTGGACAAAGTAAAGAATGAGATCAAGAGGATAATCATAAGTTAACATACTTAACACATCAAGTGATCATTTACAAATGATTAGGATTAGAAACGAGAAAGATGGCTGAAAGAAATGTCCAAAAAGGGTTATGGAAAATGCAGATTTGATCCACTATTTATAGGAGACAAAAACCAACTGCTAGCTGAGCGTGGTTCCTTATCTCCCTATGCAGTTCCTTATCGATAGAGAACCGCGTAGGCACTTAAGGAACCACAGAAGTAGACTCTGTTCCTTTTTGTCTTTTAGTGGATTTGAAATATCTGAGGCTGTTTAAACCTTCAAAGGATATTCTTATGGCATTTGGAATATGCCATATTCATATTTACATTTTCATTTTAATAAAACATTTTCTTAAAAATAAAGCATATTAAAAATCTTTTGTCACATTTGACAAAAGTGAGTTTTAAGGCTAATCACTTTTATGATCAGTAAACATTATTAAGATATGTTAGTGTAATGATTATTACTTTGATGATAGTGTTTGTTAGATAATTCATTTTATGAAGAAGAGAAGAACCGGACTTTGCTAGTAGCTCCTCCTTGGTGCTTACTCCCCCTTGCTTGGGGCACCAAGAGAATGAGCTAAGGTGACATGCTACACAAAGGTTAGAAGATATAAAATAAACACCAATGTATATATGTGCACTACTTACTAACTAACTTGAGAGGGAGGAAGAAAAGAAATCCCAAATTAGAAGTAAGTATTTGCTAAGTATGTCCAAAGAGTGTGTGTTGACAACATCAAAGTTTAATTGGTGGAATAAAGGAAGAGAAGAAACATCCAAGCCAATCAAAATGATTAAAATTTCAAGGGGTTACAAATTTAGAATTTATGGAATCACCCATAATTAATTTAAAATTTAATCATGATCAACTCTTTAACAAATGTGTGAAAAAGAATTAGCGGGAAAGAGATAACACACATAACATTCATATTACACAAATATGAAAGAACATACAAGAGAAATATTCATGCACACAATATGAATATTTAAAGCAAAAAATATGGAAAATAAACCACAAAGCATAAACTACTCTAGTAGTGATAATCTTCCAAGATTACTTAAGTTTTATTGACTCAAACAACTAAAGTACAAAATGTGCCTTAGTTGGAACAGAAAGACGACGAGGCATCATTCTAGGTTTTGTTCACGGGAACGAAAACTTTTAGAGGAGGTCGAGTGAGGAGGAATTTAAGGAAATTTAGCTTGTCATAAACATGAGCAAGTTCAATTTGTTGAAATCGACAACAAGCACACGAGAAACCATGATGCAAAACAAAGTCGTTAGATGGGGGAGGTCCATCAAAATTAGAGTTTGGTGGAGAGGGAGATAATGGATAAGAGATGTTTTCATAATGCCTAGTGAGATTTGGGAAAGAAGATAGGTCATTGAGTTGTGGAGAGTTGAAAGGTTTACGTGGTGGTGGAAGAATTTTGTTTTCTCTGGTAATTGGATTTATAGAGTAAGTCTCGTTCCAATATTTGATCGGAGAGAAAGAAGAATTCTTGGAGGGTTTTGGAGAAGAGGAATCATGAGGATAATTGTTCTTCTTGATCCAAACGGGTCGAACCGAGATTTTCGGTTTCTTTGAAAGCTTAGAAGAAGAAGCTTTTGGTTGAGAAGATTGTGACAAAGATATGTCAAGGTTAGGAATGGAAGATTTACGCATTGTTAGGGATGAAGAGAAGAACTACCAAAAGAGAAGAATTTAAAAAGAAGTAGACAAGGTAAAGATTTGAAATAAAAATAAAAGGTTTTAAGGAATGTTTATCCAAATTGGGTAAACAAGGAATCTTAACCAAGACAGTGGTCAAAGAAGAAAGACCAAAAATAATGCAAAAATGGGCTTGTTGTCCGTTGTTCCTTAAAGGAACCTGCGGTTCCATATCGATATGGAGCCACGCGACTAGTTATGGAGTCGCGTACAGTGGACGTGAAACCATGGTTTTTCAAAGGTTTTGAAGAAAAATTAGACTCTTTAAAAAAATTTCAAATCTTGGATTTTTACCTCTTTTAGCACTAGAATATGCTAGGGTTGCATAAAAGTAACACACTCACAAAGAGTGTCTTGACAAAGGGTGACAAAATATTTAGATAACATTCTGATCCAATTTTAAGCCAAGTTTTAGAGGTTGTGATAGAATTAGGTTCAATTTTAAATAAACTGAAGTTGATTAATGTGACCACATAGGTTAAAACACATAAATTAAATCCATAGAACATCTTCATGAAAAACTCATGAAGGAAAGGAAATACAAGAAAAGAAATAACAAATAACTAATACAAAGTTAGCTTAAACTAGTTCTTGATAGCATAGTCTTCCTTGGCTTGACTTTCTTTAAAAACATTTATTTTTGAAAATCATCATTCATCTCCTAGGAGGAATAGGATTAGAAATAGGTTCAACATGAAGAAACAAGGATATCAATGAGGTGTGAGTTGTTCAAGCAACAAGGACAATTGGTTCCATTGTGCATGAAAAAGTCAAACAAGTGTGGATCACCCAAGAAGTAGGAAATAGGAACACCCAAAAGTGGAGTATTTGAGAGAGGAGGAGGTGGTGGAGGCATAGTGTCCAAGGGTGATATGGGTGAAATGGGTGAATTTGGTAGAGTGAAAGGAAGAGGCTAAAAAACAAAGGTAATTCTTTGATGAGGTTGAGGTTGAGGTTGAGTATTCACATCCAAGGGAGGACTAGGAGTGAAGGGTGAGGATAACTCATTAATTCTTGATTGGAATGAAGAGGAGGTAGAACTATGTAAGTGGTTGGTACCATGAGTTGAGTTGGTCTTGCATGGAGCAAGGGGTGGTGAAAGTAATGAAGAGATGAAAATAGGAGAAATTTCACTCTTGGGTTTGTAAGAAGATGGAGAACCAAGTTTAGGAAACTTGAATCTCATCTTAAGGTTTCTTTTGGATGAGGAAATTTTGGAAGAATTGGATGTTCTAGTGGACACCATGGTTGTGAGTTTAGGTTAAGAGAGAAGTTTAAGGATGAAGGACACAATCAACAAGAGAGGGTTTAAGAAGAGGAAAGGATGATCCAAATTAGTAATGGGTTAAAATCATTTTAGGTGAATAATGAAATTAGGTAGCCTAGTTTAGGAAAGTGTAGGTTTTTGCAAAATTTTTATCAATGTTTACACAGATTGAGGGAAAACAGTGTAAATTAAAGATTCTCTTGGAACAGATAACGGCGGTTCCTTATAAATATGTTCGGTTCTATATCGCTAAGGAACCGCGGCATAGTGGGTTTGATAAAATGCACTTCCTGAACTTTTGCTAGCCCAGATTTTACACAAAGGTTTATCAAGCCAAAGTGGACTATTAATCAAAATATAGGAAGCTAACTAACACATAAGATGCACAAAGCTATGCAAATAAAAAGATTGATCGCATAGACAATAAGGATCAAAATACTAAATAATCCAAACACAAAGTATTAGTTAATAAACACATAACATCGTAAAAATAAAGATAAAGGAAATAATGTTCAACAATCTAAACATGTTAACACACATGTTAACCATTTAAGAGTGGGATGTTTCATTCATCCATGTGCATTTCCTCATTGCCTTGATTCACTTCTTATGCGTTCTTGAAGATGAAGATTGAGTCAATATTGATAGTCGAAATCAATGTCTAGAGAAGACAGTTGAGAGATAGAGGATGACAAATCATAGCAAGGGTTGAGAGAGTCGTCTTGAGAGACATCTCCATCTTCATTTGAATAATGCGTGGGTTCAAAAGAGATGTTTCCTTCAATAGGAAGCATGACTCGATCCACGGAGTGAAATGGTGAAGCATTTAACACTAGTACAAAAATGGGTTTCAGTCACACATATCGAAGTTTGTGTAGTTACAAATAATTTTTTGTGTGACTGATTTCGCCAGTCATAAATAAACGGTCACACTTGAAGCCAGTTTGCATGACCATTTCGTATTTTGTTTGTCACGCATATGAATATTAACGTGACTAGGGCTAACAAATGATTTTTGGATGAGTCGTTAGTCACTTAATAATTTGAGAGAGTTACCGAATCAAAGTCTGGTTCAAGTAGTAGTCACATTATACGTATACATGTGTGACAAATATTTGTCATACACACATTGAATGTGACCAAAAATCATATATGTTCACATATACTTATTTTACAAGTGACAAATTGATAAACAATGTTGTCACACACATTATTTTAATGTGACTAGTATATTTTGTTAAATGTTAACCACACATGAATTTTGTGTGTGTGGCAAATTGAAAGTAGGTATTGAAACATTGCCACTATATTTATTTAAATGTGACAAATATTTTACAATTACTTGAAGACTATGATTAAATATAATACATTATCATATTAAATCGTCAGACAATTATGTGACTATATGTTTGCCAATAGTCACAATATTTGAGAAATGTGTATCTAAATTATACTTATGGTCACATTATAATGGGATTATCTATGACCAACACATTAAAAACGTCACACAGTAAAATATTCATGTGATAAATGTTTATAACCAAATGTAATCTCAATTTTCACTAATGTTAAAACTAGTCACATATTTAGAACCAAATATGTTCATGTGGCAAACTGGTTATGTGTGTTAGTGTTTGAATGGAAGGTCTAGGGTTCGAGTCCTAGACCTTGTTTTTGCTATTTTTTAAAACACAATAAACCCTAAAAACACATAAAGCACACACTTTCTACACGCCCAATGAGAATGCTAAGTCTTGGAACATCACAAAAATTAATTACATGCATAAATATGCATTAGATGTTGGCATGTAGGCTGCTGACTCTTTGTATTCCATCCTTGGTTATATAAACAAGGATTAAGTAATTAAATTAATCATAATAAAAACACAACCAACACTTAATTATCAGTATTTTAAGAATAAAAAAATGGCTTCTTCATCAAAAAGAACATTTTCTGCTGCTTTTGAAGATATCAGTGCAGTTCCTAACAAGTTTGTATTATTATTTATTTTATTAACGTTGTATCTTTGTTATCATTTAGTACTAATAATCTTATATGTTGTTTTTAGGAAACCTAGTGTGGTTCCCAAAGTAAAAGCTAATGTAGATGGAGAGTTCCCTGTTGATTATCCTTACAATGATCCATATGAGAGTACGATTGCTATGTTGAGGAAGCTTACGAACAGCGACATTGGAAGCTGGAAGACGAAGAGAATGCCCGTCTGGAACAACAACGCCAGAGGGAGGAAGCTGCTTCCTTAAGAAGGCGGCAACAGGAGTAAGAACAACACGAGAGGGAGGAAGCTGCTTCCTTTAATAGGAGGCAAGAGGAACAGCGACAGAGGGAGGAAGCGTATAGGAGGCAACTGGAGGAAGAAGGTCAAATCATTGATGATGATGTTTATTTTTCTGAGCATGAAATTGAAGAAGACGAAGACGAGTTCAAAGAGGCTTTAGATTATGATAAACTTCATTTGGCTTTTGATCCTAAAAAATATCCAAAGTTTGATTAGTTAGAGAAAAAAATGTTTGTTTTTATTTAAAACCTGTAATCCTTTAGTATTATTGAATTGAATTTATGTTTGATCAGTTTTCACCTTGTCTTTTTTTTTACTTTAGTCATTTCAAACTTTTCATTTTCAGTTTGATTAATAATTAAGCACATTGTTTGAACAAATTAGGTGTTTATGGGAAATTAGACACCAATTGGAATAAATACTTGGGAGGACTAGTGAAAATAGATTAAAAAGATAAAAAAAATCTTAACTTGTGCTTGACTATATAATGACTAAAAACAAAATAAGCTGAAACAAGCAGCTTTTCAAGAAAATACTCAATATTATCTTAGTTCTGAGTGAAGAATGGCCTAGCAGTATTGTTACAAACATATGCTCAGAAGATTAAGGCAAGAGCCTAACAAATTTCTATCCAATTGTAAAATAATTGCAGATGTAATAGCAAAAACTTAAAAGCACCTTAGAGTTAAGCTAAGTCGAAAACATAAACTGCTCCAAGCTTAATTAATTTTGCGGGAGAATTAGGGAAAAAATGGGTTATAAGATCCACCAAAGTGGAAATCCTTAACCGGATGTGTAACAGGTAACTTTGACACAAAATTCTTGGTTATATGTGTTATGCATCTAGGATTATACAACTCACAACATGAATAAAGAAAATACAAGATGAACCATGTGTACATCCATGATATACAAGTCTAATTTCATAATATTGATGATAATATTTGTTAGCCGTATTTAAAGTGATGGTCATATAATATACCATTGAGAAGCTCATGAGAAATGCTATTCAACGGTGTCGAGAGTTCCTAGTTATTTATCTTTATGTAACGGGATTTAGTCCCGAACACACAGATGAGGAAGGCCTCCTAAACGTTTGGTTCTTAGTATAAAGGCCTCCTAAGCCTCATTTGTGTGTGTGTTTTCCATTCCATTGTTTGTAGAGAGAGAAATGTATGTGTTTCTCTCACTAGGAATTCACAACCTTTGTTTTTTTTCTTTTCCTTCATCTAATCTAATATTTCTTTTTTGGTTTAATCTTCATCTTCATTTCTATATCCTATATAGTCGTGTGAATCACTCCAACAAGTGGTATCATTCGCCAAGGGATTCGTATTTAAGCATTTCGTGAGTTTTTGATTGTTTTTTGCCAAAGCATCAAAAATTTTTCCGTGTTTATTAGTGTTCTTAAGTTGTATACCTTCTTTAATCGTGTCGTAGTGATTTGGGTATCTTGGTTTTGGTTAAAACACAAATCTTTTGGATCAAAAGTTACAAACTTTCTTGTTTTTCAACTTTCCGAATTTCTAGCAAGTCATACCATCGGAAAGTACAAGTGAGTGAGGCTTGATCGCAATACCACAAGGTTCTACTTTGCGATCTAAGGATTCCGATACCTGATTCCTACGAGATATTCCGATCGTTCATTGCGATCGCGGATTATGACGGTTTTAAGGGATATTGAGTCGTTACTCTGTCCAATTTGTTTTAGCCATATTGCGATCTAAACATTCCGACAGGTAAACATTCCGACAGCTCAACATTCCGACAGATCCAACATTCCGATAGAAGGACATTCCGATCAACATTACGACAGATCAACATTCCGACAGATCAACATTCCGACAGAAGGACATTCCGATCAACATTTCGATAGATCATTCCGATCAACATTCTGATACCATTCCGATAGATCATTCCGATCATGATTCTGAGAGATCATTCCGATGGGCATTCAGATGGAAATTTTGTTTGAGTAATTTTTAGACTTAGCCACCATCTAGACTAGTCCCGACACATTGTTTACTCGAAGATTAAACAAAAAAGTGTTAAAATTTTTAGGTCAAGTAAAATCAAATTTTTTCCCTACTAGTTTTTGGCTATTTCTAACTCAATTTCAAAATTTTCCGATACAAAATTTTTCAGCTTACCGTTTTGACGGACTGAGGAATTTTTCAGCTTATCGTTTTGACGGACTGAGGAATCTAGACTAGTCCCGGCACATAGTTTACTCGAAGATTAAAAAAAAGAGTTAAAACTTTTAGGTCAAGTAAAATCAAATTTTTTCCCTACTAGTTTTTGGCTATTTCTAACTCAATTTCAAAATTTGGCGATACAAAATTTTTCAGCTTACCGTTTTGACGGACTGAGGAATTTATTGTCGGTCTGAAGAAAAAAATCAGAAGTTTCGGAATTTCAACAACATCACACGCTTTCTACGAACTGAGATCCTGTTTTTCACACGACTTCTACGATGACGTCTCAACAAGATATTTATGCTGCGGGTACTGAGAATCGTCCACCCATGCTTACCAAGGAGAACTACACTACATGGGCTAGTCGTCTCCTTTGTTATGCAAAATGTAAACCTTTGGGAAAGTTGATTGTCAACTCGATTCAAAAGGGTCCGTATGTTAGAAGAACAATTATTATGCCTGGGAACCCTACGAATGCTAACCCAGTGGCTGACTCTAGTCATGAGCAAACGGATGAAGAATTAACTGAAGCTGAATCCAAACAACTCGACGCTGATGATCAAGCAATTCAAGTCATTCTAATGGGACTTCCTGAAGATGTTTATTGCTGTCGATAGTTGTGAAACAGCACACGAGATGTGGCTTAGGATTAAGAAAATGATGAAGGTCAGTAAAATCGGTTTACAAGAAAAGGAAACTAAGTTGCTTCGTGAATGGGAGAAATTTACTACTCAAGGGGAACAAATTGAACCTTATTATCATCGGTTTTCAACCCTCATGAATCATCTTAGAAGAAACAAACATGAACCTGCACAAATTGCTACCAACATCAAATTTCTTGATAATCTTCTTTCGGAATGGTCACGCTATGTCACTCTTGTTAATCAAACCAAGGATCTTCATGTCGTGGACTACACTCAAGTATATGACTATTTGAAGATGAATCAAGATGAAGCTAACGAAGTTAGGGCAGAAAGATGTGCCAAAACACAAGATCCATTGGCTTTTATGGCAAACTCTCCATCATCTATGTCATATCCCATGGTACCCTACCATCAACCCTCATCAAGTAACTTCATGCCACAACAACAACAACAACAACTCACTGCTTATGGATATCAGCCCCCTGCTGCTATGAATTACTTACAACAACCCATTGCCTGTTTTGATGACATCACCGATCCTACTCATGCTATTAATACTGGTCTTGCCCTTCTTGCAAAGGCATTCAAATTCACCATTAACCCCACCAACAACAATCAGAGAATCTCCTCGAACACTAGAAATAGGCAGATTGCTCAACCTTTCATGAATGCTAATCAAGATCGCCAATTGGTAGTTGCTGGAAACACGGGGACTCAGTTTCAACAATATGGTCAGAATGCTGGCAGACCGTTGGCAATGCATGAAATCAGTATGGTCAAAACCGTGGTAAAAACCCGGGTGTTCTGAATGCGGGTAATCAGAATGGGATAATAGTTGTGCCAGCGGATGGTAACCAGATGGGAAACATTTTGGCTGCAAGGGCTGAGAATACTGGTACGGGAAATGGTAACAAAAATCGTCAGGTTCAGTGCTACAACTGCAGAGGATTTTTTCATTATGCTCGAGATTTCACAGCCAAAAAGAAGAGGGATGCTGCTTATCTTCAGACTCAGCTTCTCATAGCACAAAAAGAAGAGGCAGGGATTCTACTTCAAGCTGAGGAATTTGATTTTATGGCTTCTGCTACAAAATATGACGAGTAAGAAGAGGTGAATGCCAACTACATCTTGATGGCAAACTTACAGCAAGCATCAACCTCAGGAATGCATGATGACAGAGCTCCCGTCTATGATTCAGACGGTCCCTCTAAGGTACACCCAAGTTTTTGACGATAATGATATATATAATATGTCTAATCAGGAGGAAGAGTATACTGAGATACTTGAGCCCTACATTGAGACACACGAGGATCAAATGAATAATAGTAATATTATTTCGAATGAGCCTAGTGTGGACCTTAGTGTAGATCAAGTTGCTCAGCCTACAACCCTTCCTGATGAGACACATGCGTATTATAAATCTCTATTTGATAAGCTTGCTAAGGATGTAGATCATGCTATGGTGGTTAATACTAAGTTTAGAGAAACTAATGCTAAATTGACCACTAAGCTTGCGGGATATAAGGAATGGGAGAAAAGTTTTGAGATTCATCATGCTAAAATCAAAGAAACTTGAACAAGCTCATGCTATGATATGAGCTAAAACTCATATCAATTTATCAACAAATAACCTAAAACATGAAGCAAAATACCAATTTATCTTGTAAAAACAGTATTATGTGGTATGTTTGTGTTTGTGTACACTTGTGTAGGTAAAAGGATGCATTTCCAAGCAAACAAGGAATAATCAAGCTTAATTTGATGAAAAAGACAAAGAAGGATCAAAAGTGACAAGACTTTGAAAGTGCAAGGACCTATCTTGACAATTTGCCAAAGATGAAGGACCAAAGTGTAAATATGTAAAAGTCAAGATCATAGTCAAATTTGGTCAACTCTCAAGTCAACTCAGTCAAAGGACCAATTTTGTTCAAGAATGAAGTTTGAAGGACCAAATATGCCAAAGAAATGAAGTTACAAGCTCAAAAATACAATCTGCCAAAGTTCAAGGGTCAATTCTGCCATTTTTGGAAAGTTAATACAAGTGTGATCCGTGTTTATAACTTTGGACCAATGAGAAGCTAGGAAAAAGAAACACTGGATTGCCACATCATAGCATTTAATATCCACTAGCGCCGCCCTTCATTAATGAGCCAATCATAATAGTGCAATCCGTGTGCACCCTTTTCAACCAATGAAGATTTGACACGTGGCATTTTCAAACGAACAAAAATTTCCAGGATCGATTTGGAGCTAGAGGCAATTTCATGGAATGATATAAACATCAAAATTGCTCAAAATCACAAGACGAATCCATTGGTCATAACCAATCAACATGAAATCAACTCAACAAAGAATCCCCAATTTGAGTTCATACTTGCAAAATCAATTAAGCAGAATTATGACACGTGGAAGTCTGGGATTGGCTCTAACACGTCACCAACCCCAACTGATCTTCTTCCCAAGTCTATAAATAGCATACTTTGGCTTCATTTCTTGTAGTAGTTGTAAAGTGTGAAAACACACACACTTACTTTTGCTTTCACCATTTCTAGTTTTTAGCTAAACTACTCAAGAGTTTGACACACTCTTGAGTTAGTTAGTTAGTTAGTAACCACTTAATAGCTTTGTAACCAACTTTCCATTAATAAAATTCAAATTCTTACTTTCCCGCCAAATCTCCTTACCTTCTTTATTGTTCATCTCTTACTACCATTGTTACTCTTGTTGCTGATTTGAGTTTGTTATGATTATACCTTGATCATAACTGACTTTGTGTGAAGATTGTAGCTGTTTGTTGATTTCAGTCCAAGTTCATAGCAGATTTGATGATTTCAAGCCATAATGATGATTCCTGTTGATTTGTAGCTGTTGATTGATTGTAGATAGTTGAATCTAGTGCTAAGGTGGTGGTTAGCACTAGACTAGAGAGTTCAGCACTCCTCTACTGCTCAAAGGTTACTACAATAGGTGCAAACGCTTCTTGTTTTGGTTCCACTCAATTGTCAAAATGCATGCTTCATTCCTAGCTAAGATCTTTGTTGACTGCATGATAAAACTTGTTTTGTCTGATCTTGATTTAGTTCTAGTCATTTTGTAGCTTAAGTGTTGTTTAATCTGTTTACTGATTTGATTTGTGCCTTAGTTTTCAGCTTAACTCAATCATATTAAGCTTGCTTTACAATTTGAGTTCTAGTAGCTTTCAGTACTTGTAATTAGCTCTCATACAACTCAATTTGGTCATTGAACTTAGTTTGATAAAGCTTTACATTCAGTTTAAACTTGTACTCAAAGAGTCTTCATAAAATTCCAAAAAGTTCAGTTAAAATGGTGTTTGGCATTAGCTCATGATTGTTAGTCAAGTGTTAGAGATTGATTAATTTTGCTTGATTTTCAGTTACAAAGTCATAACAAGTAGTTTTAAACCATTTTCAAGTCAAGATTATGATCAAAGAGGCAAATGGCATTGTAAAAGGTTTGGGTCATTTTCAGTCAGATTTGTTCATAAAAAGTTGTCACTTTCATTTGCTTGGCATTTACTTGATTCTTAATGAAATTCTATCAAACAAGTTCTCAAATCTAGATCATATTATGAAGTTTTAGATTCCATAAGCATTTTATACAGTATTCAGTAATCAAGTAGGAATAAGCAAAAATCTGAACCTTTAAGCAAATGCATGTTTCTGTAAAATCCAAACTGCTTTTTCATATCTCTCAATCCTATTCATAAACTTGTCAATTTTCTTTTACAATATCACTTAGGAAGTGCTTGTGGTTGATTTTTGAGATTTTGAGCTTTTTGAAAAAAAAGCTTGCTCAACGCTGGTCAACATAAGCCAAATTTCAGCTTTTTTCAGATTCCAAGCTTATTATTGGATGATTTTTGACAAGACTTGATTTCTCGTTCATGTTTTGAGTTCATTAATCAGTTTCATTATAAAAATCCAGTTATGCATGTCTAGATTCTCTTAGAGCTTATTTTGTGCTTATTGGAAAGTGCTTATCAGCTTATTAGCCATTTTCATCAAATTTCCTTTTATAGGTCTAGCTTATTTTTGATTTTAAGCATTTTGCAAGTGGTTTGAACAATTTTGGTTGAGAAATAAGCTCAAACGAGCTTATTTGTTTTTGAAACCCGTTTTTGCTTAATATTTTCCAAAAATTGCACTTTAGTCCTTCTTGTATTAGATGACTTTTAAACTTGGCTAAACTTACTAGTTTTTAGGGTTTTCAATAATCAGGTCCTTAAACTTTCATATTTTGTTAAAATTCAGTTAAGTAGTTTGGAAATTGTTAAGAATTATTAGTTTGTTGCATAGTTTACATTTTTGATCCTCTTAGTTGACTGTTTTGACATTTTCAGTCCTTGTACTTGTTAGTTTTACAATATGAGCATTTAATTTTCATTGAATTTACAATTTCAGTCCTTATAGTTGTAAAATTTACATTTTGAATTTTACTTGAATACATACTTGGTAATTGCACGATGTTTTACATATAAGTAGACAATATTTTTCAGTTTTGCTAGGCATTGTTTGAATTAGCAAATAGAATATCCAAAAAATATTAACAACCAAAAACAGTTAAAAACCCGATATTGTTAGGACTTTCAATTAGCAAGAACTGAGAAAAACGAACTGCATTATACACAATTTCAAATGGCGTCGCTGCCGGTTCTTTGACTTTACGAGAGACTTTGGATTGACGGTTTTCACTGGCTTTTGGGATCCGTTCACCTTGTGAACGTTATTTTTACATATCATAAATCAAAAACAAATAAAAAATCAAAAATATAAAAATATATAAAAACTAAAAAATTAACAAAACAATTCTTTTCCTAAAGAATTGACCAAACAAATTAAAAAATCCAAAAGCAATCTTTTTCCTAAGAGATTGCACCCAAAAATATATATTATTGGATTCTCTCGGTTTTTATGTACATATAGTATTTTCTCTTAAAAACTCATAAATACAAAAATATTTTCCATATATTATTATAAGTAAATACGTATACGTATAAGAACAACCAATCTACATATTCTCCATAAGTATTGCCGAGGCAATACACCGTGTTGAGGGGCGTTCCGGTCCTTGACACGTGTATCGATCAAACAAAATAAAGCAAGAATAGATAAATACTCTCAATAAGCAACAATTCGAAGAATACGAACATTTAAGTGAATAGAAAGGCGATGTGCTATAAAATGCCATCTAAGGGTCAATAGGTACATAAGTGCTTCGCGCCACCTAACCCCCCGTTCACTTGTGAGTATTCTAAGCAGGAAGGCTTCATTGGGGGTCTTGCACCCAAGTAGTATATACATATATATTATTTTCTTGTGGATATTTCATATTGAAACTCAAAGAGGATAATCCTTTTCTCTTCATGTTGTCCCTTATATTTGTGATGATTAAGCAATGAATAAAGAAAGAAAATAGATGAAGAAGAGATGAATTCCTAGAGAGATAAAGTAGTGAGAGAAAGTAGAGAGGAGATGATTAACTTGGTGAGATTAGATTAGAGAAAAGAAGTTACAAATGACCATCCACCCTCCTAACATGCTAGGAGGGTAGTATATATAGTCCACCCACATGCGGGCTTTAATGGACTATATATTGGGCCGGGCTTGTCTTTTGGACTTTAATTAGTTTAAATCCAAGCCCGTGAACCACGACTAAAATAACTACCTATTACTACGTTCTAGTAAATATTACAATAGAAACCTATGACCGAACATTCTTGTTTGACTCAATATTTTGAGGCTAACAATCTCCCCCAATGTGAGGTCATTCCTCTTTGATATTTGGATTCCAATGGAGATTTATGAATTTCGTCATAAATGAGTCTTGAACGTGTAACAGTAGTTTTGTTCCTTCATGCTGTGATCTTTGAGCCTTTGTCGTTGTCTTTCGACTTTGTCTTTAAGTCTTGAGATCTTCAAATCATTCTTGACTTGTCTTTGCCATCTTGTGATCTTGTGTCTTTATCCACATGCTCACACTATCAATTGTTGGATATGTCTTTGGGCATGAATATGTGGTTGTGAATCTTTGACTTTGCTGAGTACACCGTGACGCCACCTTCTCGAGACAAAACATAGACACGGACTGAATGGCTTTGACATTCGTCCTAAATCGGTAGCGTTTTACCTCCGGTCGGTGAAGACCGTTATATGATATTAAATATCGTACCTGTGATCAGGTAGATTCAATTAAGAATCTCCTTGACAGGGTTTCGCGGCAGTACTAGCCGTTCTCTTTACTCGACCGTCTCAAAGCAAGACTGCGAACATAAAGAGTGAATCAATTGGATAAATATCCGCTTGATTAAAGTCGTCAATTCAAATTCCTGGAACAAGTTTGATTCATTAAGAATCTTACCATTGTTGCTTTCCAGTTGACACAATTTTGATTCATGAGAATCTCACAAGTCACCTACCGTAGCGCTGTTTGATGTTGACGCTAGAAGGATTTCCATTCGTCACTGTGAATATTAATGAATATCACTCTGAATGTTCTGGCAAGACCATAAAGATATTGCGTAGAAACCTGAAACGAGTTTGAATCAATTCAGAATCAAACCACTGTTGCTTTTCAGTTTTACATATGTTCATTTCATAAAGAATCTTGCATATGACCTACCGCAGTGCTGTTTGATGTTAATACTGGAAGGATTTCCACTCATCATTGTAAATACTAAGTAGTATCACTCTGAGTGTTCTAGCAATATCACAAGGATATAGCGTAGGACTCTCTTGATCTTCATCCGTGTGTCCTAACGAGATTTGATTGATCTCTTGGCTCTAGACTCGATTTGTGCACTTTTAGTGGTCAGAGGCTGGAGCAGATGCCACCTATTCAATATCAACTATCTCGGAGTGAGAAAGTCAATAGAAGTCGTGTTGATCTCCGTGATAATAAAACAAACTTCTTTTGAGAGAAGTCTGAGTAGCTAGGAAAGGGTTGTGCTTCACATCACTGGGTCCATGATGAGTTTGTCTTCATGATGAGTTGACCCGGTTTCTGCCTAAGTTGTATGGAGGGCTTCTTTCTTTAGACCCTTTATCCTTACATTTCTTTTTCATTCTTCAACCCCTTCAATGCTTACCAAGACATCATTACTAGCACCTTGTTGTGATTGTTCCAGTGCTAGCATCAGTACTTAGTCGGCATTCAGCTACGTTCACATTCTACTCCATCTTTCCTAAGGACTTCTAATAATCTATTGGATTGTCCCTGGGAAGATCCCTCCGGTTCTGGTTGGATCATAGGACTTAAACCTAACCACCCTTTTGACACCAATAACGTCGTGAATTAAAGATGTTGTGGGTATTTGATCGTAACCATGAAAACCACTTTAAATTCTAACAAAGTGTGTGAAAAACATTTAACACCTTGCTAGTTTTGTCGTTTCAGAAAAACTCCCCCTTCACATGTGTATTTAGATGCGAAAGAATTTAAGTAAACATTTTGCACATGTGGGTAAGAGTTAACGTGCTTGAGTCTATAGATCACATTTTAATCACATTTTCTCCCCCTATTTCTAATATATAAAATCTTTTGATATTAGAGATACCAAATTTGATTAAAATATATTTTGAAAAAAAAATAGTCTTGAAATCTCTGGGAGAAAGATGTGTTAATCTTTTGCATGAAGTTAAAATGCTCCCCCTCAAAAATTGATCCAATTGAATTGTCATTGTGAGGATATGATCCACATTTCGCTTTTTGAGGATGTGAGTTGTTGAACACACAATTTTTGAAAGATTTTGAATATCATTGAAAAATTCTTGAAAAATTGTGTTCAACGCTTTTTGAAAAATCAATTCTTTTTGACGAAAAGGTTTTTCTAAAGCATAAACTTGAGTTCATAGACTTTGAATGTCTTGACGAATCCACTCAAGTGTAAGAAGATTTAACTTCTTTTGCTAAGGGTAAGAGTACAAAAGCGTACACTCCCCCGTGAATTTAGATCCGGGTTGCAATCTAAAAGTGATTACAAGCCATTGTGTTGAGCTCAAAACGTTGAATGTTTTGTGACAAGCTCAACCCGTGATAAATTGCTCTACCCGTTTGTTAGGATATGGTATCTTTAAAGATACACTTTCCTTTATTTGAGGTCCGAGTTACAGTCTGACATTTAACTGTAAGTCGTTTACATGAGCTTAAAAACTTTGAATGTTTTTAATGAGAGCTCATGACCGAGAAAATTTATTTTCCCGTTGTTAAGGATAAGTTATCATTCGTGATCAACTTTCCTTTCTTGGAAGTATGAGTCACAATCTGAGGTAATTGTAAATCACTGAAATAACATGTTTTGAAAAATATTTACAACTTTCATTCGAGCTTTATGTACACACCCGTGTCGTTATTGAGCGACATTTCTAGGTACGTCCATATTATCGATACTGAAAGACATGTCGAGAGGAATATTTTTGGTATTTTGAAAGTTTTTCCATTTTGTGTTTTGCTTTTCTATGGATATTTACGTTTTATTATATTTTTTTGTTTTCTCAAGTTTTTCGAAAATAATCCAAAATAGACTTTTGTACAGCAGAAGAAGGTGATATCGAATATACAGAATTAGAACCCTTTGAAGAAGGAGAAGTGGGTTCAGAATCCGCTGTTGTACCTGCAATCACAGAAGAAGAGTTTGCACAAATACTAGAATTAGGAGTAACAAATTCCTTTTCAGCGTGTAGAACAGTAGCATTAGTGCTGGTGCAGGTGTCATCACTCTTCTCTATTGGAATCCACTTAAGACCAACTTCTGTGAAGATCCGACCCGTTGGTTTCCACTGAAGACTAGATTTAGGAGTAGCTTTCTCTTGCACAGCGGAAGACTTCTTTGGAGAGAAACTATGTCCTTTTTGAATCGACGTTTCAGATTTGGTGTGGTTGCTTTTCTTTACGACGGGTTTGTATCTCCTTGTTGTCTTATGGGATTCTGTATTCGATCTCCGTTCAAAGGAACGAGATTTGACCTCATAGAGGTATTGCAAAATGCAATGGTCATGATTTCCAATGTGAATGCCCTTTTTGCAAGTGGGACATACAGGGAATTTTGGATTCACGAAAGTACTTGTATTCCTTTGATTCCAAATCGTTCAGGCGTAGTGTTTGAAACACGACTATTCATGGATGGTTTCCAATTCCTAGATTGCTGAAGAGGAATCCTAGGTTTTGGTTGACTACCATTAGGAGTGTGTAGAACTCTAGCGGGATTCGGTGAACTAGGTTTTTCGTACACTGGTTTGTCTTTCTGAATCTTCCCTTTTTGTTTCGCATCCTCTAGGTTGTGGGTATGAACGAGGTCATTTGAACCTATAGATTCCTTTGTGGACGTGAATGTCACACGTTTTGGAGGAGTCCTAGAAGTGCTAGGTGCATTCACATGGTCGGGTTTAGCAACAGTGTGCTTTCTAAATGGAGGAACATAGGGTGATATGGATGGTTTTGGAACACTTGGTTGCACATCAGTCTTAGGGGGTAACCTAGATTTCATATGAGAAGAATTGGAGAACGGAGTCGGTTTTACTAAGATAGACAGCTTTGGATCCTTGTAGGCATTGGGTTGTCGAACAACAGGGTTCTTAATGCTAGGTTCCACGATTTTCCCACCCATTTTAGCAACGAGTTTCTGCAACTCTGCTATTGCTCTGTCCATGTCTTGTAATTGAGCTTTCAACCCTTTAATTTCCAAATTCTGTTCATTCATTTCTCGAAATGTTTGGGAAAGTTTTTCTTGCAATTTATTATCATGTGGAAAACTACCAACTTCTTTTTGCAGAGCAAGTTCAAGTGAATGACAATGTTTTTGAAGGAAATCAGTTTTGTGTTGAAGTAACTCAAAAGCCTTTTTGTCAACATTTTCTTTACGTTTCGAAAGCTCAATTTCAAGACGTTCACATTCTTTGATCTTATCAAGATATTGGCATGCAACTTCAGAATATTCATCAATATCAGCACAAGATGTAAAATAAGCACACATAACATCTTTAGAAACGCATTCTTGCAAGAGTAAATCATATTCATCTGAGAAATCAGACTTCTCCATTTGAAGATCATCAATGTGTTTCTCAATAGATTCAACATATTTTAAATCATCAAACATTTCAGTCCGAATGAACTCCTCAAGTTGAAGAACAGTTTCTTTAATCAACGCCGTGTTTGGAATTAGGAGTTCTTTGACAAGCAAGGTAATATCTTGAGGAATCGGACGTGTCCACTCAGCATTTTCACATTTTGCCCAGTCTCTTTCAACAATAGATTTAACATTATCTATGTGATGTTTAAGAATACCTAATGTTTTCCTACTCTTGCTTTTAGATTCATCTAGAGGGAGGTAGTTTATGTATTTGTAAACATTAGATTTCTTAGGGGCAAATGCTTTCTTCCATTGAATTCTCTTTTGTTTGCATTCTAAGAACACTTCCTCACGAGTTTTCCGACTTTGTTTGTTGAACAGGCCATAAAGACTATTCTCATAAGCATAATTATATGGTTTCACAAACTCCTTATTAACAAGTGGTTGACTATCAGCATCCCAAAGGGCAGTCTCTTCACTATTGGTACTAAGGGGCATGCAATCAAGATCTGTTCTTTCAGTCTCATCAAGATAAAGATGCGGATTCGCAGCTTGAGCTTTGGCAAGGTACTCAGGACTTGCAAAGCTAGCTTGACCCTTAAACATCGAAGGAGGTGCCAACATTCTCACAGATTGAATAGAATCATGCGTTTTATTAACAACGTTCTTCAAAAATTCGACTTGTTCTTCTAGTTTCGTTACTTTTTCGGTTTCTTTATCATATCTACTTTTGAAGTCTTGTTTTAACGCATCTAGCTCTTGTTTCTTATCCGCAAGAATTTTAGTAGAATCTGTAGTGGTCATAGAGAGCTTTTGTTCAAGTTCATTAACTTTGGTATTGGCAAGGTACGTTTTCTGACGTTCATCCATTAAGAAAACATTATATTGACGCTTCTCTTTGGCTAATAACTCAAGAGTGGTATTATATTTGTTTTCAAAATTGTCCTTTTGACTTTTTAACGCACTTCCCTTGTACCCCTCAAGCTCTTTGGTTTTCTGAAGAAGCTCAGCCCTATTACTTTCAAGGGTCTCATTAGATTTAATTAGAGCGGCTTTGCATTCTTCAAAGTTTTGAGTGAGTGCTGCGTTTGCCTTCTTTAATTGCTTTTGACTCTTTCTAGTTTCATTGACATCTTTTTGTAAACTAGCAATTAAATTAGCAAGCGCAACACGCTCCTCATCATCATACTCATTTGCATGTTGATCATCCTCAAACTCATTATTGCACATGTCTGATGAATTTGGTGTGGTATTGCTATCAACCTTTTCCGTCATACATGTGTCAATAAGGTTTGTTGTTTGATCACTATGCTCATGCGTATCGGCATTGGCAAACACATTAAATTCAGCATTGTGTACCTCTTCCAATGGCTCAGAACCGTAAACAGGACCATTATCATAGGAAGGTGTATTGCTGATGACATTCTCAGAGTCGATGTGTTGTTTGTCAGAGCTGCTGTTGTCTTTCCCAGAGTTGTTATGTTCATTCTGCTCAGCATGCGTTGTTTTCCCTGTTCTGCAGCTGTCAGTTGCATTACTCGATATTGTCTCGTTACTTACAGTTAAGACTGGACTCGTATCCGCTACATGAATCTTTGCAACCGTGCACTCTTGCATTTTCAGCCGTTTGTCATTCATCTTCTTGATCATGTCTTTTGCATGAAGTAGGCGTTCATCCAAAAGCCTTTCAATTGATTCCATGTTTCCAAAAATCAAGTCTCTGAATGATTTTGCTTCCATTGTAGTGTAGTCTTTGAAGTTTTGATTTGCATCTCGAACATCGGACTCAAAATTAGGATTCTCGAATAGCTTTGAAGCAAAAAATGGTTGAAACGGTGTTCTGAGTGTTTTGAAGGCTTTTTTGGAATTTGTCTCATGGAGGTTTTTGTTGAGTAATTCATTCTCAAGATTCTTCAAGTGGTTTCTTAAGTCATAAGTGAACGTGCGATGATCATTTCCGAAGAAGGAATGAAATGCACGCATATACAAAGGATTGTACGAGAAGGTCTCTCTTTCCAGACGTTTTAGATTCGTTTTAAGATCACTGAAAGCTTGCATACAACGTTGTTTAAGGACTTGTTCTTGTAGTTGCATCTCTCGTTCTTCTCTGTCTGCACACGCATTGCTCGTTTCCATGATGATGGTGTCTCAGTTGATAAAGTAACTTCGGATCTTAAGTAGATATGGTGTGATTGTGTTGTAGTTGAAATTTCGAAAATTTGTAATTTTTTCTTAGTCCGACTAAAACGGTAAACCAAAAAATTTTGAATAACCAAAATTTGAAAACGAGTTAGAAATATCCAATAACTAGTAGGAAAAAAAATTGAAAAATGAAAAATTTAAAGAAAAATAAAACCTAAAAATGGCCTAAAAATTTGAATTTTGGTCCGAAAATTTGAATTTTTGGTCGAAAAATTTTTCGCATCACCAAAATTTGAAATTGAAGCTTAAATGGCCTAAAAATGGTCTAGGAAAAAATAAATTTTACTTTGGTTTTCCCGCCAAAAAACTCTTCGTGTAAACGATATTCCGAAACTAGTCTAGATGGTGGCTAAGTCTAAAAAATACTCAAACAAAATTTAGCAAAACACATCATCGGAATCACTTATCGGAATTACTGATCGGAATCACTGATCGGAATGTCCTAATAGGAATGTATCGGAATGTCCCCAATCGGAATAAACCTGTCGGAATAACCTAATCGGAATGCTAATCGGAATCACTGATCGGAATGCAGATCGGAATCACTGATCGGAATGCAGATCGGAATCACTGATCGGAATGTAGATCGGAATCACTGATCGGAATGCAGATCGGAATGTTTTGTCCAATCGGAATGATGATCGGAAAGCCCTTGTCGGAATACCAAATCGGAATGATGATCGGAAAGACTGGTCGGAATACCAAATCGGAATGTCTGATCGGAATGATAAAACCCTTTTCCGATTGCCCTGATCGGAATATATCCCCCTTTTCTCGGACAAAACTCAACCAATACGTGATTTTAAGCCAAAAAATGATCAAAACACCCAAAAATTTTGTGTTTTTAGCCAAAGTAAATATACCAAATCACTACTAAAACTATGTAGAAGATGTAGATGAAGAAGTAGAGCACGGAGAACACACAAAAAAAAATCGAATCCGAGATGATTTATGGATTAAATCATTCGAATCAAATATAATAACAACAAACAATCACAAATCTACCCCGTGGCGATTGATACCAAATGTTGTCCCTTATATTTGTGATGATTAAGCAATGAATAAAGAAAGAAAATAGATGAAGAAGAGATGAATTCCTAGAGAGAGAAAGTAGTGAGAGAAAGTAGAGAGGAGATGATTAACTTGGTGAGATTAGATTAGAGAAAAGAAGTTACAAATGACCATCCACCCTCCTAACATGCTAGGAGGGTAGTATATATAGTCCACCCACATGCGGGCTTTAATGGACTATATATTGGGCCGGGCTTGTCTTTTGGACTTTAATTAGTTTAAATCCAAGCCCGTGAACCACGACTAAAATAACTACCTATTACTACGTTCTAGTAAATATTACAATAGAAACATATGACCGAACATTCTTGTTTGACTCAATATTTTGAGGCTAACACTTCAAAGTCACACGAGAGCTTCTCTCTCATTCCTCGTATTGAGTTGCATGCTCACTCGCGGGCGTGCACAAATACCGATTGGTGTACAACCTCTTCCTCCGAAAAGGAAGAAAAAGAGAAAGAGTAAGACCACCACCGTCCATCAAGCCGATCACGAGAATCGTGCTTTGATTCATCCACAACAAGAAGCCATGGCTGTCGATAATCGTTCTTTGATGGAACGTTTGCAAGCCAATGTTCATGGATATGCTAGTGCTATTAGGATTCCCGACATTCCCGCAAATACATTTGAGCTAAAAACGGCTATGATTACTATGGTTTCACAAACACCTTTCTATGGTAACAAGAATGATGATCCTCATGATCACCTTAAGAGATTCCTTTCTCTTTACAATACCATTAAGCACAATGGAGTTCCACATGATGCTATTAAGTTGATGTTAGTACCATTTTCACTTGAGGGACAAGCTAAGCATTTGTTAGACACCCAACCACCCGATAGTATCACCACATGGGATGGTTTCACCACTAAGTTTTTGAACAAGTTCTTTCCTCCATCTAAGACATGGCCTTGAGGAACTTAATTATAGGCTTTCAACAAAAACCTAGTCAATCCTTTAGTGATGCTTGGGAAGAGTATAGAGAGTTATTGAGGCGATGCCCTAACCATAGATTGGATGACGTTCACCAAATCAATACTTTCTATACCGGCCTTAAATCTCACCACCAAGATTCACTCAATGCTTCCGCGGGAGGGAATATTCTTCTTAAATCCATGCAAGAGGCCGTGGACATCATTGAGACTAAAGCAATGGTTCAAAAAAATTCTCAATGTGAAGAAAGGGTTCATGTTATGCAAAACAATTCTCAAGCACCTTGTGATAACCAATTCCTCAAGTATCAACAAGAGATCATTCAAAAGATGGATAGAGATAATGAGAGGAATTTTAAGGCACAACAAGAAATGATTCAAGCTATTAAGAGCCTTTCATTGAACAATTCTTCAAATGATGTGAATGCCATTACTCTTTCTTGTGTAACTTTTGGAGGTCCCCATTCCTATGAACAATGTGATAAGGTGCAAGGTTATCAAGGGGAATGTTATGCTTACCAAGAAGAACATCGTGAACACTTCAAGCCAAATATCAATCCAAATAACCTTTCTTACAAGTCCCAAAACTACCTTACTCCACCGGGATTCCCACCCCAACCACCCACCCAAATTCAACAAAATCCTCCTCAAATTTTACCAAGGAATCAAGGGCAAAGACCACCTTACCAAGGAAATAACTACAAGGCACCCAATCATTTTCAACCTCAAGGAAATAACTTCTATCCACCAAACCAAGGGTTTAATCCACCACCTCAATCTTTCCCACAAAAAGGTTTTTATTAAGGAAATGTGCAACTTAACCCTATGGATTTGATGCTTCAAAAGTTTACTTCTTTTGAGAAACAATTGAAAGATAATCAAGAGGAAAATAACAAGAAATTTGCTCTTCTTAAAAACCAAATTATGTATAATCAAAGACCACAAGGGGCTTTACCTTCCAACACACAAACAAATCCAAGGGCAAATGTCAATTCTATTACAACAAGAAGTGGAAAGTCAACAAAGGATCCTTCACCCCCTAAACCTCCTATTGTTCCACCCACTTGTGCTCCTACTTGTGACAAGCCTTCTACCTCTACTTCACCTCCTCAAAATGCTCCCATTCACTCAAACACACCTTCTCAACCTATTCATACTTCTCCTTTACCTTCCACACTTCCCAATGAAGAAGCTAACAAAGACAAATCTTCCACTACAACACCTATTCCACCTACACCAAAACCTACTCTTCCATATCCTTCAAGGTTGAAAAAGGACAAGTTAAAGAACAAGGATGACATCCAAGTCTCCAATTTCTTAAGGATGTTCAAGCAACTCAACATCAATATATCCTTTGCAGAAGCTCTTGCTTATATGCCAAAGTTTGCTAAGATGTTCAAGGATTTACTCTCAAACAAAGAAAAATTGGTTGATTTGCCCAACACATCCCTTAATGAAAATTGTTTCGCCGTGCTACTTAAAACCTTACCTACAAAACTTGGAGATCCGGGGCGCTTCTTGATACCTTGTAATTTTCCCGGTGTTGAAAATTGCATGGCTTTGGCGGATCTTGGGGCAAGCATTAACCTCATGCCTTTATCGGTTTGGAAAAAACTCTCTCTTCCCGAGCTCACTCCCACTAGGATGACTCTTGAATTAGCCAACCAAACCATAGCTTACCTCGTAGGTATAGTGGAGGATGTGTTTGTAGGTGTGGATAAGTTTACGTTTCCGGCCGATTTTGTAGTGGTTGATTATGACATGGATTCTAGAGTGCCTTTGATTGTTGGTAGACCGTTTTTGAGAACGGGTCATACTTTGATAGATGTGGCGGAAGGAGAACTAATTATGAGAGTAGAAGATGAGAGAGTGGTGTTTAAGTTAGGGAAAGTTTGTGATAGGAAAGAGGCTAAAGAGTCTAGACCTTGTGAGACTATTAACATTGTTGATGTGTTAGATGAGGTGTGTGATGAACACTTTCATGATGCTTGTAAGAGTAGTAGTGATGAGATGCCCCATGTTGAAACCGTGGCCTCAATTGCTCCCTCTTTAACACCTTTTGGAGAGAGTGATTTCCTCTTGGAGGAATTTGAGTCAAACTTTCTTGGTGATGATGATTCTCCCATTAATTGGGAAGAAGATATTCTTACGATCCAAAAGTTGCTCAATGAGGACCCTATTCCTTCTCCTATTCCACAAGAAGTTACCATTGAGGAACCTTCCATAGTAAAACCTTCCATAGAGAGTCCACCTCTAATTGAACTTAAGGACCTTCCATCCCACTTAGAGTATGCTTTCTTAGAGGGCAAAGACCAATTACCTGTGATCATTGCTAAAGAGTTGAAAGAGGATGAGAAGGAGCAACTTATTGAAGTCCTTAAGAAACACAAGAAATCCTTAGCATGGAAATATCCGACATAAGGGGAATTGATCCACATTTGTGTACACACAAAATCCTTATGGAGGATGACTATAAACCCGCCATTCAAAATCAAAGGAGAGTTAACCCAAAAATCCATGAGGTTATTAAGAAGGAAGTGATTAAACTCTTAGATGCGGGTATGATTTACCCCATTTCCGACTCTCCATGGGTTAGCCCGGTTCATTGTGTTCCAAAGAAGGGTGGAATCACCGTGGTACCTAATGAGAACAATGAGCTTATTCCCACGAGACTTGTGACCGGTTGGAGAGTTTGTATTGATTATAGAAAACTCAATGAGGCGACTAGGAAAGACCATTTCCCATTACCTTTTATGGATCAAATGCTTGAACGCTTAGCGGGAAATGAGTACTATTGTTTTCTTGATGGCTTTTCGGGTTATTTCCAAATACCAATTGACCCTAAGGATCAAGAAAAGACCACATTCACTTGTCCCTATGGTACATTTGCTTACAAGAGGATGCCTTTTGGCTTATGTAATGCACCGGGGACATTTCAAAGGTGCATGATGGCGATTTTCCATGACATGATAGAGCAAACCATGGAGGTTTTTATGGATGATTTTTCCGTCTTTGGAAATTCATTTACCTCATGTCTCACCAATCTTGAGAGAATGCTTAAGCGTTGTGAGGAAACACGTTTAGTGCTTAATTGGGAGAAATGTCACTTTATGGTGAAAGAGGGAATTGTTTTAGGACACAAAATATCCAACAAGGGATTAGAAGTGGATCGAGCTAAAATTGATGTGATTGCTAAGCTTCCCCCACCCACCTCGGTTAAAGGTGTGACGAGTTTCTTAGGTCTTGCGGGATTTTATAGGCGCTTTATACAAGATTTTTCTAAGATAGCTAGACCGATGACTCACCTCTTGGAGAAAGAGGCTCCTTTCATTTTTAACCAAGATTGTTTGAACTCTTTTGAGACTCTTAAGGAGAAATTGACTAAGGCTCCCGTTTTGGTTTCTCCAAATTAGGAATTACCTTTTGAGCTTATGTGTGACGCTAGTGATTATGCGGTGGGGGTCGTCTTAGGACAAAGAGTTAATAAGCATTTTCAACCTATACACTATGCGAGTAAAACCATGACCGGTGCACAACTTCATTACACTACCACGGAAAAAGAGTTGCTTGCTATAGTATATGCTTTTGAAAATTTTAGACCATACCTTGTGCTTTCCAAAACCATAGTGTATACGGATCATTCCTCTCTTAAGTATCTTATGACAAAACAAGATGCTAAGCCTAGGCTTTTGATATGGGTTTTGTTTCTTCAAGAGTTTAAGATAGAAATTCGTGATAAGAAAGGGGCCGAGAATTTAGCGGCGGATCACTTGAGTAGACTTGAGCATCCTTTTCAAGGAGATTTGCCACATCAAGAAATCAATGAATCCTTTCCATTAGAGGAGCTCATGTCTGTCTCTTCCCAAGAGGATGCCACTCCTTGGTTTGCGGATATCGCAAACTATCTTGTGGGCAATGTGCTTATTGAGGGTCTTACTTATCAACAAAAGAAGAAGTTTCTTAAGGAAGTTAAGTACTACTTTTGGGATGATTCTTATCTTTTTAGGCAATGTGCGGACCAAATCACTAGACGGTGTGTAGATGGGCCCGAGGCATTTAAGATCTTAGAAGCGTGTCATAAAGGACCTACGAGTGGACATTTTGGGCCCAACTATACCGCCAAGAAAGTCTTTGATTTGGGTTACTATTGGCCTTCCATTTACAAAGACGCCCATGAAATGGTGAAATTTTGTGATGTGTGTCAAAGACAAGGAAAAATTACGCAACGTGATGAGATGCCCCAAAATTTTATTCAAGAGTGTGAGATATTTGATGTGTGGGGCATTGATTTCATGGGACCTTTTCCATCCTCAAAGGGAAACAAGTATATACTTGTGGCGGTGGATTATGTGTCAAAATGGGTGGAGGCTAAAGCCTTACCTACCAATGATGCTAGAGTTGTTGTGAAGTTTTTGAAACAATTGTTTGATAGATTTGTTGTACCTCGGGCCATCATAAGTGATCGTGGTACGCATTTTTGTAATGATCAATTCACGAGAGTTACGAAGAAATATGGAGTTAATCATAGACTTTCTACCGCGTATCACCCTCAAACAAATGGTCAAACCGAGGTCACAAATCGTGGTTTAAAGAGAATTTTAGAGAGAACGGTGGGAGAGCATCGAGCTTCTTGGTCGGATAAGCTTGATGATGCTTTGTGGGCGTTTAGGACGGCTTTTAAAACACCAATTGGTTGTACTCCTTATAGGCTTGTCTATGGAAAAGCGTGCCACCTCCCATTTGAGTTAGAACACAAGGCATCTTGGGCTCTTAAGTGGGCTAACTTTGATTTAAACCAAGCCGGTTCCCATAGGAAAGATCAACTCAATCATATGGATGAATTGAGAGCCAATGCCTATGAAAATTCTTTGCTTTACAAGGAAAAGACTAAGAAATTGCATGATGCTAAGATCAAGAATCGTGAGTTCAAAGTTGGAGAGCCGGTTCTCCTCTTTAACTCAAGGTTGAAACTTTTTGCGGGCAAGCTTAAGTCGAGATGGTCCGGTCCATTCACTATTGCTCAAGTGTTTCAACATGGAACTATTGAGTTGTCACAACCCGATGGTCCAAATTTTAAAGTGAATGGTCACCGTGTTAAGCATTACTTTGGGGAGGACATTTCCGTTGAAATGGTCCAAGAGATCCCCATTTTTTCCCATGAATTGATTCATTGAGTGACGAGTCGAGCTAGAGACTCATTAACTCAAGCGTCGTATAACTAGGTTTAGAATGTTGTAGGTTAGAAATAAAGGTATAGACTTGGAGATAAGTGTAGGGGAGACCTTCTTTTGTCTTCATGATTGTTTGTAGGGTTGCTCAGTCATTTCATGCTTTGGAGCTTATGGAGGAGGCCCTTGTATCCGGTTCACTTCGTTACTATAGTGATTTTTCATTGACACCTTGTGCTTAAACATGATTTCACTAATAGTTGTCCTTTCCTTAACTTGGGTTAAGCGAAGTCTATTCATTGTCATAAGTGTAGGGGAAGTTTTTATACTTCCATGCTCTTAAACATTAAGGACAATGTTTAGCTTAAGTGTAGGGGGGTCTTCTATCAAAGTGACCTTACCTAGAACTTGTCATTGTCTTTCATGATAACTTGGAAAATTGGATTTTCAAATATTTTTCAAATTTTTGATCTACTTTGGCCACCAAAAATATGCATTCATAATTTTTGCATCTATCATTTTTCATTTGCATATCACATTTGCATTGTATATATTTCTTCTTTTATTTTGCATCAAAATATATAAAAAGGAAAAAATAAAATAAAACATGGTTTAACAAGTTTAGACTTCTTTAACATATTAGGCCCGCCATGGATATTTTGACTCAACCCGAGTTTGCTTATCTTAGCATTCTCTAGCTAGTATCCTTAACCATGTAGTCCTTCATTGGTCTATTAGGCTAAGCATCCACCAATCTCATTATTTGAGATTTTAAATTTGTGGAGAATGGGAAATGATAGAGTTGAAGCAAGTGTAAAAGGGCTAGATAAACTTCATGATAATTACTTGTGGCTAAACCCTTCTCTTCTTTACCTCTATTTTCTTCGCATGTATATAATTGTTAATAAATAATCAAGAACGGTTTTAATTGATTTGTAATCTCTTATGCATTGTTGTCTAATCATTCATGGTTGATATAAGTACGTCTTAAGATTCTAAGTTAGAACGTTTTAGGTGTACTAGACTTATGTCATGCTCAATATTTAGCGGGTGTTTTTCCTTTTATTCTTTTCAAATTTCTTTGTGAGGAATAAAGAAAAATAAGAGCGGCTTACAAAAAAATGAGTGGCTAGAAAAAAGAAAAAGAAAAAAAAAATAAAAAAAATAATACAAGACTCCCAAGAGGGGCAGTGTGGTGTTAATTATAGTGACTATTGAGTTCCAATATTACCTTGACGGGTTGCGGGGATTCAATAGATTGCTCCAATCCAATATTACCTTGACGGGTTGCGGGGTTGAAGATCCAAAGTCTCAAAAAGATGGCGGATGTAAATTATTGCGTGAGTTTTATTTTTCTTTCCTTAGCGAGTGTGTAGCTACTTATGAAAGCATGACATGAGGATTTTACACATAAGGCGAATGACTTATTATTCTTGAAACGGACTTGTATTAATTGTGAGCGGTTTTTCAAGTAATGGATGAGAGGATTACTTAGGATTAAAACCGTGCTTCCTTATTTTTGGATTTTGCACTTCTTATACTTCACACTTGAATAAATGACAAATTTGCCCATAAGCAATTTGCTCAAATAATAACCGGTTCCACATTTAATTGTCATGAATAAGTTGATGCACTTTTTACTTGTGAATGCAATGATCCCATTTTTAAGCTTGGTATGGGGAAAGTAAAACTTGAGGGTGATAAATGTCTATGGTACCCAAGCCCTAATCAAAGTCATTGAATTCTTTATGAGTTATTTCCATCAAAACCATTTCAAGAAAACCCAAAAAGATATATATAGAATTGTATTTTGTTCATTGCATTGTTAAAAGTCAAAATCATGCATCATGTAATTTAGAGTAGTGTAGATGCATTCCATATGGCCAAGGTGGATTAATTATGAGGAGAATGTAAATTTGTGCTTTAAAATATATAGTATTGCATGAGGACATGACAATGTTCAAGTGTAGGGGATTTGATATGAGCTAAAACTCATATCAATTTATCAACAAATAACCCTAAAACATGAAGCAAAATACCAATTTATCTTGTAAAAACAGTATTATGTGGTATGTTTGTGTTTGTGTACACTTGTGTAGGTAAAAGGATGCATTTCTAAGCAAACAAGGAATAATCAAGCTTAATTTGATGAAAAAGACAAAGAAGGATCAAAAGTGACAAGACTTTGAAAGTGCAAGGACCTATCTTGATAATCTACCAAAGATGAAGGACCAAAGTGTAAATATGTAAAAGTCAAGATCATAGTCAAATTTGGTCAACTCTCAAGTCAACTCAGTCAAAGGACCAATTTTGTTCAAGAATGAAGTTTGAAGGACCAAATATGCAAAAGAAATGAAGTTACAAGCTCAAAAATACAATCTGCCAAAGTTCAAGGGTCAATTCTGCCATTTTTGGAAAGTTAATACAAGTGTGATCCGTGTTTATAACTTTGGACCAATGAGAAGCTAGGAAAAAGAAACACTGGATTGCCACATCATAGCATTTAATATCCACTAGCGCCGCCCTTCATTAATGAGCCAATCATAACAGTGCAATCCGTGTGCACCCTTTTCAACCAATGAAGATTTGACACGTGGCATTTTCAAACAAACAAAAATTTCAAGGATCGATTTGGAGCTAGAGGCATTTTCATGGAATGATATAAACATCAAAATTTCTCAAAATCACAAGACGAATCCATTGGTCATAACCAATCAACATGAAATCAACTCAACAAAGAATCCCCAATTTGAGTTCATACCTACAAAATCAATTAAGCAGAATTATGACACGTGGAAGTCTGGGATTGGCTCCAACACGTCACCAACCCCAACTGCTCTTCTTCCCAAGTCTATAAATAGCATACTTGGGCTTCATTTCTTGTAGTAGTTGTAAAGTGTGAAAACACACACACTTACTTTTCCTTTCACCATTTCTAGTTTTTAGCTAAACTACTCAAGAGTTTGACACACTCTTGAGTTAGTTAGTTAGTTAGTAACCACTTAACAGCTTTGTAACCAACTTTCCATTAATAAAATTCAAATTCTTACTTTCCCGCCAAATCTCCTTACCTTCTTTACTGTTCATCTCTTACTACCATTGTTACTCTTGTTGCTGATTTGAGTTTGTTATGATCATACCTTGATCATAACTGACTTTGTGTGAAGATTGTAGCTGTTTGTTGATTTCAGTCCAAGTTCATAGCAGATTTGATGATTTCAAGCCATAATGATGATTCATGTTGATTTGTAGCTGTTGATTGATTGTAGATAGTTGAATCTAGTGCTAAGGTGGTGGTTAGCACTAGACTAGAGAGTTCAGCACTCCTCTACTGCTCAAAGGTTACTAAAATAGGTGCAAACACTTCTTGTTTTGGTTCCACTCAATTGTCAAAATGCATGCTTAATTCCTAGCTAAGATCTTTGTTGACTGCATGATAAAACTTGTTTAGTCTGATCTTGATTTAGTTCTAGTTATTTTGTAGCTTAAGTGTTGTTTAATCTGTTTACTGATTTGATTTGTGCCTTAGTTTTCAGCTTAACTCAGTCATATTAAGCTTGCTTTACAATTTGAGTTCTAGTAGCTTTCAGTACTTGTAATTAGCTCTCATACAACTCAATTTGGTCACTGAACTTAGTTTGATAAAGCTTTACATTCAGTTTAAACTTGTACTCAAAGAGTCTTCATAAAATTCCAAAAAGTTCAGTTAAAATGGTGTTTGGCATTAGCTCATGATTGTTATTCAAGTGTTAGAGATTGATTAATTTTGCTTGATTTTCAGTTACAAAGTCATAACAAGTAGTTTTAAACCATTTTCAAGTCAAGATTAAGGTCAAAGAGGCAAATGGCATTGTAAAAGGTTTGGGTCATTTTCAGTCAGATTTGTTCATAAAAAGTTGTCACTTTCATTTGCTTGGCATTTACTTGATTCAGTAATGAAATTCTATCAAACAAGTTCTCAAATCTAGATCATATTATGAAGTTTTAGATTCCATAAGCATTTTATACAGTATTCAGTAATCAAGTAGGAATAAGCAAAAATCTGAACCTTTAAGCAAATGCATGTTTCTGTAAAATCCAAACTGCTTTTTCATATCTCTCAATCCTATTCATAAACTTGTCAATTTTCTTTTACAATATCACTTAGGAAGTGCTTGTGGTTGATTTTTGAGATTTTGAGCTTTTTGAAAAAAAAGCTTGGTCAACGCTGGTCAGCATAAGCCAAATTTCAGCTTATTTCAGATTCCAAGCTTATTACTGGATGATTTTTGACAAGACTTGATTTCCCGTTCATGTTTTGAGTTCATTAATCAGTTTCATTATAAAAATCCAGTTATGCATGTCTAGATTCTCTTAGAGCTTATTTTGTGCTTATTGGAAAGTGCTTATCAGCTTATTAGCCATTTTCATCAAATTTCCTTTTACAGGTCTAGCTTATTTTTGATTTTAAGCATTTTGCAAGTGGTTTGAACAACTTTTGTTGAGAAATAAGCTCAAACGAGCTTATTTGTTTTTGAAACCCGTTTTTGCTTAATATTTTCCAAAAATTGCACTTTAGTCCTTCTTGTATTAGATGACTTTTAAACTTGGCTAAACTTACTAGTTTTTAGGGTTTTCAATAATCAGGTCCTTAAACTTTTATATTTTGTTAAAATTCAGTTAAGTAGTTTGGAAATTGTTAAGAATTGGTTAGTTTGTTGCATAGTTTACATTTTTGATCCTCTTAGTTGACTGTTTTGACATTTTCAGTCCTTGTACTTATTAGTTTTACAATTTGAGCATTTAATTTTCATTGAATTTACAATTTCAGTCCTTATAGTTGTAAAATTTACATTTTGAATTTTACTTGAATAAATACTTGGTAATTGCACGATGTTTTACATATAAGTAGACAATATTTTTCAGTTTTGCTAGGCATTGTTTGAATTAGAAAATAGAATATCCAAAAAATATTAACAACCAAAAACAGTTAAAAACCCGATATTGTTAGGACTTTCAATTAGCAAGAACTGAGAAAAATGAAGTGTATTATACACAATTTCATGCTACATCGGTTTATCAATAAAAATGCACAACTAAGAAATTAAATGCCTTACACTTAAGTAGTGCTAAAAAGATAAGCGAATTGAATGATGAAATCACTTCTCTTAATAAACAGCTTTCAACTGAAAAATTTATTATTTTGGATTTAAAAGAAGAACGAAAAAAGCTAAAACATGATTTTAAAATTCGAGAAGATGGGCTTCTTGAAGATTTTTGCAAAGCTCAGGATAGGGTTAGAGAATTAGACAACCTTTTAGTAAGACGTGGCCAAACTATGCAGACGATAAATATGCTCGTACCAAAAGTGAATGAGATAAATTACACTCGATACAAATTGGCTTTAGGTTGTCCTCTTCCCCCTAATCCCGGATACCTTAAGCAAGTTCAGGCCACTAATGAAACTTTATATAATGGTAGTGTGCTATTGTCTGATGAGCATGATCCTCCTAGTGTGTATGATTCCGAAGAAACTACTGAACTTGCTGTAGAGACTCGTTTAAGAATGAAAAAGCTTGATAAAGAAGTGATACCCGTTTATTATCTGAAAGTAATCCTCCAACTGTTTTTGTTCGGTCTAAAACGAGTACTGAAATGCTTTTGCTACCAAGTGAGGAATTGTTTGATGACCCTCCTAAACCGACTATCACACGCCGGTTTCTAAACGAGCTTAAAGATAACTTTGTCATCCTTAAACGTGTTGTTAATTCAAAAATAACTAAAGTAATTTTACATCACCTGTTCAGATTGAGGTTCAGAAAAATCTTCAAAACGTTATTAATCCGATTATTAATCAAGTTGAAACTCGGTTAGGAAATTTGGAAAACGCTTTTCTAAAAGAATTAGCCAACTTTGTTGAAGACTTTAAATCTTTGACGAAGGAAGCTGATGAATCTCTTGATAAAATCAAAGTTTTGGAAAACGATCTTGAACGCCTCTCTAAAGCTCTGTATTGATAGTAGCACTGTTGAGTTGGGTACCTCTATGTCGCATAATGAAAACCTCCAAACTGAGCTTGATCTTATGAAAGAGAAAATCGAATCTTATGTCATTAAAAAGGATAAAGAATTCACTGATCTTTGGGATAAATTTGTCAAAAAATGTGATAAATGCAAATATGACAAGATTTCGTATGAAAAAGCTTACAATAAAATGCAACAAACAATCGCACGGTTGCAGGCTCAGTTAGGAGGGGTTTCGGAAACGAATTTGGCTTCGTCAGGGTTAGAGAGTGCTAGTGGTGGTAATGTTCAGAAGCTTAAAGCTAAGATTGCAGATTTAGAATCTGTTGTTGTTTCATATAAGCGGGCTGTTGAACAAAGTAAGTCTGTCTATCAGAAACTTATTGATAAAATCTGTCAGAACTGTAAGTTAAAGGCCTTGTTAAAAGATAAGACTTCTGAACCTAGCTCGATTGTGGATACGATGATCCAGAAATCAGCAACCTCGGGACCCACTCGTATTGCTGTGACACCTTTTCCCAAGGTTGTTGGAACGAAAACTGCTGTGATTGCCCCATGAATGTTTCGTGTTAGTTCTCCCTCTGTGCCTAGCAAACAACATAAAGCAAGCGTTAGGACAAAACCGATCACTATAACTCAACCACAAGTTATTGATTTAAAAAGTGCTAATTCTAATAGACGCGTGTCTTCTTCTATAGGAATAAACAACTACACTAAGAGCAGAAGGCCACAGCCTACGAGCAATACAAGGAATGATAGGGTCCCTTTTTCCTCTAGAAGTAGTCGCCCCAAGATCAATAATGTGGAAGTAGAAGAACACCCTAGGAATTTACCGCTTTTTAATCATAATCAGAAACCTAATTCATCTTAATGTAATGACTTTAAGCTTGCTATTCGGAATGAAAAATCTGAAGTTATTTGTGCTAAATGTAATAAATGTTTCTTTACTTTTAGTCATGATGCTTGTGGTTTGACTATGAATGGGTTGAATTATGGTGGTTACACTCGAATTGACAAGCTGCCAGTCAATGAACAACAACGCACTCCTAAGGCTAAGGTGTATGTTCCAAAAAGTACGCATGTAGGGTCCACAGAAAGTCTTGCTAAGCCTAGTAGCCCTAGATTCACCTCTAAATGGTTGCCTACTAGTAGAAATTTTGACTGTAGTGGCAAAATTATCGACACTAGTAGATCTCATACTGACAGTGAAACATCGGTATGTGATACGGCTTAATTATCATCTAACCCTACAGGAACCTATTTCATCGGTTGCCAAAATATTTTCTTCTCTTATCATTGGCAGGCTGTTGAAATTTGTCTCTGGTGCGTGGACTCGGGCTGTTCCAAACATATGCTGGGAATCAAAGCCTTCTCAAGAACCTTGTATGGCGTTTCATGAGAACTGTTCGATTTGGAAATGATCAAGTTGCGGCAATTCTAGGCTATGGTGATCTTCATTGGGGAAATATAATCATCACCAGAGTCTCTTTTGTTGATGGCTTGGGACATAATTTGTTCTCGGTTGGGCAATTTTGTGACTCGGACTTAGAGGTTGCTTTTAGAAGTCATACATGTTTTGTAAGAGATCTTGAAGGAATTGATTTGTTGAAAGGTAATCGTACCACCAACCTTTACACCATTGATCTTTTTCAAATGTCTGCTGCTTCTCCAATTTGTCTCATGGCCCGGGCCACTTCAACAAAGTCATGGTTATGGCATCAAAGGTTATCTCATCTCAACTTCAATGCCATCACCCAACTTGCGAAAGATGATCTCGTTACCGGTCTTCCAAAGTTTAAATATACAAAAGACCATCTTTGTCCTTCCTGTGAGCAAGGTAAAAGTAAGAAGAAGCCTCACAAACCCAAACCTGTTCCCAACTCATCCAATAGGTTACATCTCCTACATATGGATTTGTGTGGCCCAATGAGAATCAAAAGCATTAATGGAAAGCGGTATGTCCTAGTAATTGTGGATGATTACTCTCGCTACACATGGGTTCATTTTCTTGCATCAAAAGATGAAGCCCCTGATGTAATTATTAACTTCTTGAAAAAACATCAGTACTACTGCAAGCCCCTGTCATTATTGTGAGGACGGATAATGGTAAAGAATTCACCAATTAGAAATTGAAAGCTTATTTTGACGAAGTTGGGATTTCTCATCAAACTTCGGCTATAAGAACTCCAGAGCAGAATGGAGTTATGGAACGGAGGAATCGTACGTTAGTTGAAGCTGCTCGAATGATGCTTCTCTCCTCTAGTGCACCGTTATTCCTTTGGGCCGACGCTATAGCAACTGCATGTTATACTCAAAACCGCTCCATTATTCACACCCGTTTCAACAAAACACCTTGTGAGATCATTAATGGAAGAAAACCGGATATTTCATTTTTACATGTCTTCGGTGCATTATGTTATCCGAAGAATGATCGTGAAGATATCGTTAAACTTGAACCTAAAGGTGATATTGGTTTTTTATTGGTTATTCTTCAACTGCTTGTGCTTACAGGGTTTATAATCGAAGGACAAGAAAGGTAATGGAGACTATGAATGTTACCTTTGATGAACTCTCGGATATGGCCTCTCAACACAGGAGTTCACATCCCGAGCTTCAAGGTCAGACTTCTGGACACGTAAGTTCAGGACTCGCGCTTCAATTTGCATCGTCAGCAATCTCATCGTTACAACCATCGGAACGTGACTTAGAAGTTTTATTTGGGCCAATCTATGATGAATATATGAAGGGTCCTTCGTCATTTGGTGTTCCTCAAAATGCCCCGGCTGCACCTGCTACGGTAGTTCAAGAACCTCCGATTGCATCTACATCATCGGCATCTACTTCTGCACCATCTACGTCAACCTCAACCATATTGCCTCCAAATATTCCAACCAGTTCTCCGACTGCTGACGCAACTCAACAACATTCTCAGCAAATTCCTAATCATGTTCATCTTCAGAATGAAATAATTGCTGAAAATGCAAACAATGCGATGCTCAACGAACATGAGTTTGTTAATCCATTTGCGGCTTCCACAAGTACTACTCAGCCTTCAACATCATATGTGGATCCGTCGAGCTCGCATCAAGTTTCTCATACACTTCCATATGAACACAAATGGACAAAGAATCATCCTTTGGTTCAAGTGACTGGCAATCTCTCACGACCGGTCTCAACACAAAATCAGCTGCGTACCGATGGTGATATGTGTATCTATGCACTATCAGTCAGCACAATGGAACCAGCAAGTGTGAAAGAAGCAATGACCGATGCATCATGGATTGAGTCTATGCAAGAAGAACTCAATCAGTTCATCCGGCTTGATGTATGGGAGTTAGTACCTCGACCGGACAATATCGATCTGCTTACCCTGAAATGGTTATTCAAAAACAAGATGGATGAGGAGCAAACGGTTATTAGGAACAAGACTTGGTTAGTTGTGAGAGGTTATAAATAGCAGGAGGGAATTGATTTCGTTGAATCCTTCGCCCCGGTTGCTCGGATGGAAGCTATTAGGATTTTCTTGGCATATGCTACACACAAATCGTTCACTGTGTATCAAATGGACGTGAAGATGGCTTTCTTGCATGGACCGTTAAAAGAAGATGTGTACGTATGTCAACCTGAAGGTTTCATCAACACCGAACACCCAAGCCATGTCTACAAGTTGAAAAAGGCAATTTATGGTTTGAAACAAGCACCGAGGGCATGGTACGACAAATTATCATCATTTCTTCTACAAAATCACTTCAGCAAAGGAACCATTGATCCAACGTTGTTTATCAAGCACTACAGCAACGACATCTAGGTGGCTCAGGTCTATGTAGATGATATTATATTTGGTTCTACTAACCCAAAATATTCCATATTATTTGCCGACCTTATGAAAAGTCGATTCGAAATGTCCATGATGGGGGAAATGACGTTCTTTCTTGGTCTCCAAGTTCACCAATCCCCCCGTAGTATTTTCATAAATCAGTCCAAGTATGTGCTTGAGATTCTAACGAAATTTGGCATGGAAAACTGTGATCCTATTGGTTCTCCAATGGACACTAAACACAAGCTTGATTTGGATAAGAAAGGGACATTTGTAGATGCTACAAAATACCAAAGCACGATCGGGTCCCTTATGTACTTAACCTCAAGCAGACCAGACATTATGCATGCTACTTGTTTATGTGCTCGGTACCAGGCGAAGGCAACCGAGAAGCACCTCAAGGAGGTTAAAAGGATCTTTCGTTATCTCCGGGGAACCATTAACATGGGTCTCTGGTATACGAAGGATTCTGGTTTTAAACTCACTGGTTTTTCAGATGCCGACCATGAGGGGTGTCATGATACATTCAAGAGCACTTCCGGTGGAGCACAATTCTTAGGCGAGAAGCTAGTGAGCTGGTCTTGAAGAAAACAAGACTGTACGGCGTTGTCTACCGCGGAAGCAGAATATGTGTCTCTATCCGTGTGTAGTGCTCAAGTCCTTTGGATGAGAACACAACTCATGGATTATGGCTTTCACTTTAACAAAGTTCCTATTTATTGTGATTCACAATCAGCCATAGCCATATCCTGCAACCCGGTCCAACACTCCAAGACCAAGCACATAGCTGTCCGATTCCATTTCATTAAGGAGCATGTGGAAAGAGGAACGATCGAACTGTATTTTGTCAAGACGGACTACCAACTAGTCGACATATTCACCAAAGCTCTATCTTAAGACAGATTTGAATTCTTGGTTCGTCGACTTGGTATGCGTAGTTTCACTCCAGATGAACTTGAACGTCTTGCACATTCGCAGTAACCTTGTATATATCTATCCGAAAATCAAAATACAAAAATATAAAACCTATAAAAACAAAATAAAAAATGAGAAAATCTTTCAAAAATATCAAAAATATTCTTCTCCGACATGTCTCTCAGCATCGATAATATGGACGCACTTAGAAATGTCTCTCAATAACGACACGGGTACGTACATAAAGTTCGAATGAGAGTTCAAATGTTTTCAAAACATGTCTTTTCTACTTTCTTCTCATAATGGCTTATAGTCACATGTCAGACTATAACCCGGTCCCCAAAGAAAGGAAGGTCTTTGACTTATCCTCAACAACGAGAAATTAATTTTTCTCGGTCATGGGCTTATATCAAAACATTCAAAGTTTTAAGCTCATGAACACAAGGAAAATGTTCATTTATGTACATTATACCATAACAACAGGAACGTAAGTTTTCTCGGGTTTTTGAGCACAATTTTTCAAAGTATTTCAAAACTGTGTGCTCATATACTCCCCTAATTTTAAATAGAATTTCTTTTCGAGGGGGAGTACAAACTTTCATGCAACATTATTCTCTCCATGTTTCATCACTAGTTTCACAAAAATTTCAATGTCATACAATTTTTGAGGGGGAGAATAGTGATTAAAATGTGTTATCATCGATAAGATCTTTGATAGAAGTGCTTTCTCTTCCTAATATGTGCAAAAACCTTTCCTTTTATGATGCACATATGTAGGGGCGTTTTTGGTGATTAAGAAAGTCTTTTCTGGTTACGATATCTATACCTTCAACACAATTATTCACGATGATATTGGTGTCAAAAGGTGGTTAGGTATTCGTCCTATGATCCAACCAGAACCGGAGACAATCCATTAGAAAATAGAAGTCCTTTGGAAAGATGGAGTAGTTGAGTATACGGGAATAATGCCGACTAATGACTTAAGCTAGCACTGGAACAATCACAACAATGTGCTAGTTATGACGTCTTGGTAAGCATTGAAGGGGTTGAAGAATGAAAAAGAAATGTAAGGATAAAGGGTGTAAAGAAATAGCCCTCCATACAACTTAGGCAGAAATCGGGTCAATACATCTACTATCAAAATCACGTTGATGATTCCTGGTATTGAAGACAAAGCATCATGGACCCAGTGATGCAATGCACAACCCATCCCAGCCTACTCAAGCTTCTCTCAAAAGAAGTTTGTTTTATTGTCACGGAGTTCAACTCATTTCTATCGACTTTCTCACTCCGAGATAGTAGATATTGAATAGGTGGCAATCTGCTCCAGCCTCCGATCACCAAATAAAACGTGCACTTATAGAGTCTAGAGCCAACGAGATTCATCAAAAATCTCATTAGGACACTTATTCCATAGATCAATTGTTGTTCATCATTATAACACAAGCGATGATTTACAGAGTCCTACGCTCTATCCTTGTGGTATTGCTAGAAAATTCAGAGTGATACTCTTTAGTATTCACAGTGATGAATGGAAATCCTTCCAGTGTTAACATCAAACAGCACTACGGTAGGTCATATGTAAGATTCACTTGAATTAAACATATGTTAACTGGAAAGCAACAGTGGTTTGATTCTTAATTGATTCAAAGTCGTTCCAGGTCTCGACGCAATATCTTTATGATCTTGCCAGAACATTCAGAGTAATGCTTTTCAGTATTTACAGTGACGAATGGAAATCCTTCTAGTGTCATCATCAAACAGCACTGCGATAGGTAACTTGTGCGATTCTATATGAATCAAACTTGTGTCAACTGGAAAGCAACGATGGTTTGATTCTTAATTGATTCAAACTTGTTCCAGGAAATTGAATTGATGACTTAATCAGCAGAATGTAACTGCATGATTCACTCCTTACTATGAATTATCTTTCGATATATTCAAGTATTGAGAACGGCTACCACAGCCGGAAACCCTGTCAAGGAAGTTCTTTGAACTTACCTAATCACATGTACAGTATTCTTACTGTATAACGGGAAACCGGAGGAATGCAAACGGTGGCGTCGTAAGTCAAGATCACATGCTCATTTTAAATGAAGAAAGCTCAAGAACATCTGAAGACAAAGACTTTTGCTACTCTGATGATCAAGGGAGATTGTTAACAATCTTTCATGTCAACACAAAACATGAGTATGTGGGGTAAAGACACAAGAACACAAGCTGGCAAAGTTACAAGATCAAGTCAAGGCAAAGATCAAAGATCCAAGATCACAAGTCATGAAAGGAACTATGCAAGAACTCTCAAGACAACGAGCTTCAAAGTCTACAACATCAAAGAAGTGAAGTCACATATTACATGACCACCCCTTAGGGGGAGATTGTTAGCCGTATTTAAAGTGATGGTCATATAATATACTGTTGCGAAGCTCGTGAGAAATGCTATTCAACGGTGTCGAGAGTTCTTAGTTATTTATGTTTATGTAACGGGATTTAGTCCCGAATACACAAATGAGGAAGGCCTCCCTAAACGTTTGGTTTTTAGTATAAAAGGCCTCCTAAGCCTCATTTGTGTGTGTGTTTTCCATTCCATTGTTTGTAGAGAGAGAAACGTATGTGTTTCTCTCACTAGGAATTTACAACCTTTGTTTTTTTCTTTTCCATCATCTAATCTAATATTTCTTTTTTGGTTTAATCTTCATCTTCATTTCTATATCCTATATAGTCGTGTGAATCACTCCAACAATATTACAGGTTCATACAAAATGTGAATGACAACATATTTGCATTCCAAAAAATAATAGATACACCCATCCATGCAGATTAGTGTTTAAAAATGTTTACATAAACTATACCTACACTTAACCGAAATAGTCTAAAGAAGATTCATCAGAAACATCTATAAAACAGAGATAAAAAGTTCTTCCATAGCCTACCCCCTACAGGTTCCTCCATAGCATATCCCCCTCTTCCTTTTTCCTAGCTTTGTTTCATATTCTTCCAATTTTTTTGGACAAGGCAGGAAACATACTGCATTTCTGATAGGTGGGGGCCTTTCTTTTGTAGAAAATGGAGACCAAGAAGATGAATCTACTTTTGGTGTACATCCCTTGCTAACCCTTGGACTGACTATCTGTTTGGATGATCTACTCGCCTTGCCTACAGTCTGACTGGATGAGCCAATAGCTTTGCCTTTCTTCTTGGATGGTGAATTAGTCTCTCCCCAAGTCTCGTCCAAACTACAATCATCTGCAGAGGTGCTGGAATACTTGGAAGGTTCATCCTGGTCATCACGAAATGGGTGCTGGAAGTCTTTAGTGTTCACATGATCAAATCTTTCATCTAATGATAAGAAATCTTCCTCAGAGCTTTCAAAGCTTTCATCTGATGATAGTGTATCTTCTTTAGAGCTTTCAGAGGAATCAATGATGATAACATCTGTAAATTACAAGACAAATTTTAATAAATTCAGATACTAACAGCCACCCAGATACTCAAAACAATAAAACATTCATATACAAAATTATTATAGGTTAAAAGTTAATATACTAACCTCGCTACAACAGTCTCTGTTTGAAATGTTGGAATTCCCTTTCAAGCTTTTCCACCCTATTATGTAGGTTAGAAAGATCAGTTGTGGTATCAATTTCCATTGAACCGTTTCCTTTTTCTTTGTTTTTCAAGTCAGCTCCTGTATTTACATACCATAATATCGCATAAGTTAACTACAAATACATAATCACATGTCTGCTATAAAGTTTAACAGCTGCACATAAACGACATTTTAGGCCCGTTTGCTCTTCGAGGTAGATATCTCCACGATTCCTCTATCTCGTGAACATGTTCATCTTCATGCCCAATATATGAATCCAATATGGACCTACTTTTTTCGTTTATCCTTTTTTTATGTAAGTAGCTCAAAATTTGACATTCACATTCGGTCTTTGATTGATATCAATATCATCAATACCCATGAAAAAGCGAATATGAGTGCCAAAGTAAGAGGTCCTTTACTAAAAAGGCTAAACAAAAAGATGTTAATGCATACTGAATTCACATATTGGGCACGAAGATGATGATTTTCACGAGAAAGAGGAATCATGGCGATATTTACCTCGAAGAGGAAACGGGCTTGAGATGTCGTCTATGTGGAGCTGTAATACTTTATAGCATACATGTGATACCGAAGCTAGTGAATAACTATATTTCTCTAAAGGTTAAAATTTAGTTTACTTACCTCCCTGCAACTGTGTCTGTTTAAGAAGTTTGAATTCTCTTTCAAGCTTTTCCACTCTATTATCTACATTAAAAGGATCAAATGCTTTATTAGCTTCTGTTGATCCCTTGCCTTTTTCTTTATTCTTTAAGTTAGCTCTTGTATCTGCATCAGCATACCAACATATAAACAACATAGTAATTGAACCAATGCAGCTGTGAAAACGTATAGATTTTCCTAGCCAACATTTTTGAATCTAAGATGGCATTGACAGAACAACCTACATATTTTCGTTTACCCTTTTTTTATGTAAGCCCCTCTTACAATGGTCGTCGTATTATCTTTTTCATGGGCATCACTACCATCAACTAAGGTCTTTACTGAGCGACCCTTTTCCTTTTTGTTGATTGGTCGAAGGATTTCCTTCCCATTTGTAATTTTTGGAGCTTATTTCGGCATCAAATTATCCGAGTCATCACTCTAAACACGCTCACTCTCACTTTGAGTTTCAGTATCGAAATATAATCCACACATGGATCAATCCAAATACTAAATGCATGATATAAACCACACAAGTCTGTATCTAGATACTCAACTAGAAAGAGTATTCGGATACTAAAACTGAAACTGAAAAGTGACTCGGATAACTTGCTACCCCATGAAGCCCCAAAAGTGAGAACTGGGAATGAAAACATTCGACCAATCAACAAAAAAATGGTCGTTTATTAAAGACCGTAGTTGATGTTAACAAGGACCGTGAAAAAGGGAAATGACACGGCCATAGTAAGAGGTACTTACATAAAAAAGGGTAAACGAAAATATGTAGGTTGTTTTATCAATGCCATCTTAGATTCAAAAAAGTTGGCCAGGAAGTCTATACGTTTTCACATCAAGATAATCAAACCTAATCTCAACTCAAATGTTTAAGGTTTCAAGTATGACCAACCCCTTTTTTAAAAATTTATAGTGTGTTTTTTTAGCTTATATAATGGGCTTATATAAGCCATTTTTTTCTTTTATAAGCCTATGTTTAAAAAACTTACAAGCCCATGGTTTATATAAACTTAAGTTAACATGAGGGAAAAATGGTAAGTATGTTATATAAGCCCAAACCTTCCTAAAAAAGCCACATTTTTATAGCTTATCATAACACCCATATATAAGTTTATAAGCCCACTTATATAAGCTTAGCCAAACACTTGGTTTGAGCTTATAAGCTTATATAAGCTAATAAGCTTATAAGCCCAATATATAAGCTAAACCAAACACCCCCTTATCTCCTATATCTACATTATCATATAACCAACAGAATACTTGAACCATTTATCATTTTCACTACTCCTAAAACTTTACATAGTAAACACTAACTATTGATCCATCTAACGCCTTTCTAACAAACATATAAACATAAAATGGCACAAAATTGACCTTTAATATGTGCCTTCATAGCTTCATCAACCTTCATAGCTTCATCAACCTTCATAGCTTCATCAACCTTCGTAGCCTCATGTGCCTTGTCATCTATATAACAAATATTAAAACAGAATCAATTATTGGTATTTTCATAACATGCAACATCATTAAAACAGAATTAATTATTGGTATTTTCATAACATGCAACATCATTAAAACAAAAACAAATCATCAAAACTTCAATAATACTGTTGCGAAGTAAAAACCCTAACCTTGTTTTGATTTTCCTTTAGTCTGTTTTTTAAACTCTAACTGCATCAAGTCTTCAATAATAGTGTCAGCAATCGGATCATCATATCTCCAGTTGGTTCCATACTTATCCATCACATAATCAGTCATCTCAGCAGTGATCTTAAAATCAATATCCATCCAGTCACTTAGGTTTGATTTATCAGGTTTTGAAGATTTGTTACTATTTGTGTCTGGGTGGGTGGCTGATTCATTATTTGACCTCCGAATATTGAATGTGTGTGTGCGTGGGTGTGTGTGAGTGAGTTATTAGTGGACGGGGTACTGGTTCAATATATCAAGTTGCATGCAAATAAAAGGCTTCATTTTTTTGACACGTTAGTATAAGTCGAGTTTAGTAATATAAGCTTGTTAATATTTCATGATTTTATTAAATGAACTTTACCTCATGTGCCTTGTCATCTATATAACAAATATTAAAACAGAATCAATTATTGGTATTTTCATAACATGCAACATCATTAAAACAAAAACAACCTTCGTAGCTTCATCAACCTTCATAGCTTCATCAACCTTCGTAGCCTCATGTGCCTTGTCATCTATATAACAAATATTAAAACAGAATCAATTATTGGTATTTTCAATTATTGGTATTCAAACGTGAGGTTGTTACCTTACATGATTATTGGATAATTAAATTAAAGCATGTTATTAATTTAATTAAACCTTGGTTAAAATTAGTATAACATAATTAAGCTACGTTTCTTAATTAATTAAAGGTAACATGAATAATTATTTTAATAATTATTTTAACCTAAAGTTTATTTAAATAAAATGGCCATGTTTAATTATCATGATAATTATATTAATAATTATAACATAAATCTTGTTAATTAATTATATAATAAAGGTTTTATGACTTATTTCAACAAGCTCACGTTTGAATGTAACATAAACGATGATTAATTTGTTATCTGGTTTATTTTAAAACCTTAAAGTTTTTAAAAAATATGAAATGTCAAACCCATCTATCTCGAATGATGCTAACCCTAAATCATAAACCTTAACCAATTAAACCATAAACCCAAATTAAACCATAAACCAATAATAAAACATAAATCCTAAAGCTTAAACCATTTAACCGTAAACCGTAAACCATTAAACCATAAACCTTAATTAAACCATAAATCAGAATCATGCATACCATAAACCATAAACCCTAAACCATAAACCCTATACCCTGAACCTTAAACCAATGAATCCTAAACACTAAATCATAGATCTTAAACCATTTAACCTTAAACTATAAACATTAAACCTTTAATTAACCCTTAAACCACAAACCCTAGCTAATTAAACCAGTCATCCTAAACCTTAAACCATAAACCCAAAAACTTAAACCATAAACCCTAAGCCCTATACCTTAAACCAATGAACCATAAATAATAAATCATAAATCTTAAACCATTTAACCTTATACTATAAACATTAAACCATTAATTAACCATTAAGCCACAAACCCTTGCTAAGTAAACCATCAATCTTAAACCTTAAACCCTAAACCCAAAACCGCAAACCCTAAGCCCTAAACCTTAACCCCAAAAAATCCAAAATACTAAATCATAAACCTTAAACCATTTAACCTTAAACTATAAACATTAAACCATTAATTAAACCTTAAACCACAAACCATAAATCTTAAACCCTAAACCTTAAACCCTGAACCTTAAACCAATGAACCGTAAACACTAGATCATAAATCTTAAACCATCTAACTTTATACTATAAACATTAAACCATTAATTAACCATTAAACCACAAACCCTAGCTAAGTAAACCATTAATCCTAAACCTTAAACCCTAAATCCTAAACCGCAAACCCTAAGCCCTAAACTTTAACCCCAAAAAACCCTAAACACTCAATCATAAACCTTAAACCATTTAACCTTAAACTATAAACATTAAACCATTAATTAACCCTTAAACCACAAACCATAAACCTTAAACCCTAAACCGTAAACCCTAAACCAATGAACCCTAAACACTAAATCATAAATCTTAAACCATTTAACCTTAAACTAAACCACAAACCCTAGCTAATTAAACCATTAATCGTAAAACTTACACCATAAACCCTAGATAATTAAACCATTAACCCTAAACCATAAATCCCAAACCCTAAACCTTATACCTTAAACCATATATAAACCTCAAACTCAACCATAAACCATAAACCGTAATCCAATACCAAAGTAGAATATGCTCACCCTAACCTTATTAAACCGACCATTCAAAATCGACCTTATTCATATTAAATTGCTTGAGATGATTATTCAAGGTGATTGATATAAAGCTCAACTAAATCCCACATACTGCTTAAAAACCAAAAGATATTTATCTCGCGGTTGTCAAGTATTATTATAACCTAATATATTTAAATTATTTAACTATAATTTTATGTTTAAACTTTAAGTAAAATATTAATTTTTGTTTCTTATAAAAATAAAACGTATACGCTTTTTTATTTACTTATTATTTATTTATTATTAACTTTTAAAAATTAAATGTTAATTATAATTTTATTATTAAGTAAATTTAATATTTACATTTTCATTAAACACACATAATATCCGGTAACCATCTTGTAACCACCACCATTTTCACCACCATTTTCATAATCACACAGGAAGAACGAACCCTAAATTAACCACCCAATAAACGATCAAAAAAATCAAACCTCATAAACAATAGTCGCTAATCTACACAATCACTAACAAAATGAAACATCAGGAAAGAGGTAACGCAAAAATCAGTATTGTTTAATTTAATATTAGGGTTCATACGAACAGTGTATGTTTGTTATGATATTAGAGTTTACACTTAGTTTTAATGCATGTATGTGGACCTATGTCATATTTAATTAACGTGATTTAATTTATAGGATTAACCCTTCTTAATGTGTTTATATGGTCTATGTTTCAATCTAGGATATGGGTTTTGTTAATGTGTCTGGATATGGTCCAATGGTATGTTATAGTTTAAGGATATGGTCCCCTATACAAACATATGTATAACCAAATCCAAATGTTATTAGGGCATCCACAACCATGCTAAACATACTACCAAACACTCCATTCATCGACATATAACTAACATTAATATGTACGTGTTTACAGAAGTAATTCATATAGAATCCGACACTTCATCATCTACTTTTGAAAGTGCTAAATTTCGCCCACCCCCTAGCAATACAAGTCCTATTTGTAGTTTGCCAAGAAGTTCTTCAAGTACTCCCTGTTTTCGTCCTCCACTGTTTCAAACTCCTATTGTAGGCATACATAATGTCACAAGTTCTTCATCTATTCGTCCTTCCTTGTTTCAAACTCCTAATGCCACAAGTTCATCCGCTTGAGTTCGTCCTCCCTCTGTTCGTTCTCCCTTGCTTTAAACTCAAATTTTAGGTGTACGTAGTGCCACAACATCTTCAAAAAAAGTTCGTCCTCCCTCTATTCGTCCTTCCTATTTAGAAACTCCTATTCTATTCAAACCTACTGCAGAGGATGAATCAGATTCATCTGATGAGGAGGAAGACACTAATGATGTCGAGGTAGATTCTAGTGATGAGGAGGAAGATACAAGTGATGAGGAGAAAGACACGAGTGATGAGGATTATGAGTTAGAACTTAATAAGAATAACAATTCTAAAGGTAAAGCTGTTTAAACTTAAAGTTTATGGTTGAATGTACAGCAGTGTGAAGTTTTTATTTATTCAACCTAATGTTATGTCAGGTTCAAAGTCAAAGCCGGCTGCTTACTCGAAAGGATATAAGAAAATTTCAAACAAGGTTTAGTTAAGTTGTTATGTGTGTATGCATAAAGTTGTATATGTTTATACCATCGATTAATTGTTTTAAACACATGATGTGGTCAAATATCAGGAGGAAAGGGAAAACATAGATTGGATTAGAAAGAGCCCTTTCTTTGACTCAATGGATGAAGAATTAGTTGCTCAAGCTGATGCTCCAAGACGAAAGCACACTCCCAGATCAAAGCACACTCACAAAGATCAATCTTCTCAAGTGAAAGCTTCAAGACCAAATGTTGTTGTTGGCCTAGCCAATAACAAACTTGGAAAGAAATTGCTGAGAAGAAGGTTCGGTCAAGGAATTCCGCAGAGGGGAGCAACAGCAAAGGCAAAAGGAAGGTTGGATGATGTCAGTTCTCCCTGTTTAATATGAACAATTTTTTGTGTTTTGTTGGTCTGCTATTGCTAGGCACCTGTTGTATTATCAACCTACATGTTGCAACAATTTAATAGATTTGTATGCATCTATCATTATGAAACAAATATCAGTTATCTGTAATCAACAATATGGGTTTGTTAACTAGTTAATATAAGTATTTTAAGTCCATGTACAATTCAATATCTATACTCAAGCAATTATCAGTTATCTATCAAAGGTTTTTGGTTGAATGTTAAAATGTGTAAAATAGTTTAAAATTTTGTTCAGAATTTATTTTTACCCAGAAACTCAAAGGGAAAGTTTACCTAGTTTGAATGTTTAATTTGGAGGCAAATTGGAGTTCAAAATATTTGGTTGTTTAATTTTTGTATTTGGAGCCAAAATTTTCACGAAAAATTTGAATGTCCATGCTAAGTAAATGCATATGCAGTTATGATAATTTCTAACTCCATCTCTATATCGAACCCTGATTTTTCTCCAAAATTACAAAATATACAAAACTCAATTACTTTTTCATTAGTTTCATAACATTTCCACTTATTTTTCTTGTACACATCGATTTGTGGTCAATAATCATGAACACTGTAAACGATGATCAAGATTATATTGTTAATGATGATGATTCTTTGGTTAATAATCATGATGTAGATCACCATAATAAAGGAGATTATGAATCAGAGGATTATGGTGATCAATCAGATGAGGATGAAGACATCATTAAATAGAAGGTTGTTAATAGGAGGGGTATAACTAGGTTATCCAAGTTTCAGATAAAATATGGAAAACCAGGTGTCATGAAGATAAATGTAAACTTTGATGCACTGAATAGAATATCAGGGCTAAACAGATCACTGTTTATCAGTTTTTTAGGAGACACGGTTCGGGAGTAGATAGGATTGAAGATTCTATCATGGAAAGATGTGAAGGAGGAAGCAAGAGAAAAACTTTGGACTGAAACCACGGTACACATACAAAATATTTTACCCAACTATTAGTCTTATTCTAACATTTACTTTAACATTATGTTAATATGTGCAGCAATACTTTGAATTTGATGTGTCCTACAAAAAGTTAGTAATGCATAAGCTAGGTGAACTTCTAAGAAATTTCAGAAGTAAATTGGCAACAAAGCATATAGTTCCCAACCTAGATAAACCTGAAAAACTAAATAAAGTTCCGAATAATTACAGAGCAATCGTCAATGCCGAACAGTGGGTTGATTTTGTAAACCACACGGCCACAGAAGAATTTAAGGTTGTTAATTTCTATTTCGTTTTACATTTATAAACACCGTATGTATGTATTGTTTGGAAACTCCGTATGACAAACACACTCTGTTACGTACTAGCAACTTCTCATCCAGTAATCTCTTTTGTTAGGTGAAATCAGCTGTAAATAAATTGGCGCGTTCTAAGTCTCTTTATCAGCATACAATGGAACGTGGTGGTTATGTATATATAAAAGAGAAAATGGTAAGGTTATATTGGTGTAATATCCTAACACTGTTGTGCATGTTGGTTTAACTTTTCATCTGCATGTATTTGATGTTTGGAAGATCATAAAACAACAAATTAAACCAGATCAAGAACCCCCCCCCCCCCCCCCCCCCCCGTGGTGTATTGTGGTTTAATGGAAGGGTCAGAAAAGAAGGAAAAGAGACAGATGATGAAACAATAAAAGTTGGCACTAAGATTGTAAGTGTTATTGCAAATTTTTGTATATTATGTTTATATTCGTATAGTAAAATATTTACCATTTTTTGTTTGCAGCTGGAAGCAGAGGACCATATCAGAGATGGAACCTTGACGGTTGATAGTGGCACAGATTCATTATCACATGTATTATGAAAGGACAAGGGGGGGTATGCAAGAGGAGTGGGAGGCAGAGTTACGTGCAGGAAGTTCTTTGATCTACCTAGAAGGAAACAAGGAACTGATGTAAGGATTGCGATGCTTGAAACTGAACTTGATAAGGAGAGACAGGCGCGTAAAGAAAAAGAGATTACAGTCACTGAATTAACCACCCAGATGTCACAAACATAGGAAGTTCTTAATAAAATGTTGAAAGTTATGTCTGCACATGGGGTTAATATAGAAGAGTTAACGCCAAGTCAGCCAAATGTAAGACTAGTTTTCTAATTTTGATTTGATGATTTTCAGTCTGTAATACTAATAACAATTAACATACTTATATATTGCAGGTATTACAACTAGAACATAATACATTAAGCATAATACCTAGTAAAGAGAAAAGGACGTCGATCAGTGGTGGTGGACTTCTGAAGGGTGTGTTATTTCCAATGTCTAAGACAACTACAACTCCGAACAAGGATTTGGACACTACAACTGCAGCTGCAACTGCAACTGCGAAGAAGGTAAGTTATAAAAAAACCATGTTTGGTTTCTAAATTGTACTATATATGACTTATTTACTGTGTTATGTATATATGCAGGTACCTGCTAGAACTAGGGGAGCAAAAAATAAGACTAGATCGTTGGAAAAGAAGTCTCCACTTCAAAATTCCCAATCTCTAGAAGATATTTATCCAGCTTCTGGATCACAACAAAATCTGTCTCCCTCGACACAACAAGACGTACCTATTGCATCATTACGAAAGAAGCGTACACCTCTAAATCAAAAGTAAATCAGTCTCTACCATCACTACCAGATGTAAGTGTTTCATCATTATTCATATAATTACTTGTTTAATTTATTCCTCATTAACGCATGTAAACATTTTTTCTTCAGACATTTAAGTGCAAACTGTGGAACATCTCTAGGACAATTATCATTGGTAACGGTACTGTATACAAGTCTAAGGATGGAGACAATGTAATGATTCATAACCAACCACTACCAAAAAATTGGTACAAAGTTTCAGTTGATGAATCCCTAGTGGATGCAGCATTCATACCTAATGACGGAAATAATGGTTTAAAAACTGTTAAGGATGTAAAAGGTAGTTTCGTGGCATGGCCAAAGTAAAAGGTTATTTTTTGGAAGAGGTACATACACTTGATTTATCATCCTACATATACATAGCTTTTCATATTTAGTTCAATGTTTAATCCACGGCTTTTGTTTCCATACAGGAAACAACACCACCAAATACCATAAAAGCTATTGTTGAAAGTGCACCAAAGATAGGAACTAAGCGCTCGATGAACGTTCCAGCAGGCAGTACATTTACGACTATTCCTCATATGAAGAAACAAACTAGGAATAACAAGGCTCAAAAGACTTTACAGTACGGTGATTCAAAGTCTTTACAAGTGTGATTCTTTGTGAAAAGTATGTTACATGTAAATAATACGACATTACAGTTTTTGATTTGCTTATGTACATTAAATTTTATATATTAATGCAATTGAAATTTGATTTCTAGAATTCTGTTTTTTATTTTTATTGAATTCTGAAAGGTTACTAGAAGATGAAATATAGTCACACTTATTATCATTGTTAGTCACATTCCAATGTGTGACTACATATCATAAAAAGTCATACAAACATACAATTCATGTGACTATTGGATGCATATAGTCACAAAAAATACAATTGGCTTGACTTGACAAAGCATACAGTCACACATATTACTACTATTGGTAACTGTTTGGTTAATTGTATGTGACAAACTCAGTACCATTAGCATGATTTGTGTGACTACATGTCATAAAAGCTCACACAAACATACAATTCATGTGACTATTAGATGCATACAGTCACACAAAATAAAATTGGCTTGACTTGACAAAGCATATAGTCACACTTATTTCTACTATTGGTAACTCTTTGGTTAATTGTATGTGACAAACTCAGAGCCATTAGTATAATTTGTGTGACTACATGTCATAAAAGGTCACACAAACATACCCTTCATGTGACTATTTGATACATATAGTCACACAAAATACACTAATCACATAGTAAATGTCACACATATTGTATATTCACGTGACAAACTTATAAAAAATAGTCACTCTTAAACAAAACTCATGTAACTGTAGAGTATTTACCGTCACACATATTCACTAAAACACCAAATATTATACCTACTTCGTCACACATTTTCGAGTATTAGTCACATTTTTTTATTGGTTATCGTCACTTAGATCATTTTGTGACCGTATGGTACCTACGGTCGCGGCACCTTTGGTGACAAAGGATAAAAAACCATGTGTAAATGTAGGCCTACGGTCACTCTTTTTGAGTGTGACGGATACCATTTTTTGTACTAGTGTAAGGATGGAAAGTCAAGAAGAAGTTTTCTAAGAAGCCGTGAGAGAATCATAGCAAATGGAAGACTAGATCAAGACCCGCTGAGAACAAATCTTATTCTTCTAGCTATGAAAAATGCAAGGTTGTATGGACTGGAGGTAGCAACACAATACAACATATGTGCAAGACAAGCGGGCACACAGTTGCGATTACCATCCAAACACATTGCATTTTCCCTAATGATTTTGGTCCAAGGGATCATAAAATCAATAAGATCGCTAGTTAGTAATGCCCAAGGAGTGAGAGTACGAACTTCTCCCTCAAAATTACCAAGAATATGGTGCTCACGAGGTTTAGCAATAGCACAAGAGATGGCCAAAGCCGAGGGTATCTCTGTCACATAATTCACATCAATAGGGACTGATTCTAATGAGTTTAAACTCCAAGCATCGGTGAACCTACATTGACCTTCGTATGTAACTTTGAGAATCTCACCAAATTCTTCAAGAGTATATATAAAGGTTTTCCCCTTGATGGAAAATCTTATAGATAAACCATTATTGATGCAAATTAATGTGTACGAGCTAAAGAATTCCAAGAGGAAGGAAGAAAAGATTGGCTCATTAATATCATGCAAACAATCAAAGCCAATGGAATTGAACATGAATCCAATGAAGTCAAGTCCAAGAAAGTTTGAAGGAAGAATGTGTCCTTCATGAAAACAACGAGATTCAAGACAACGAGAAGTGTTTTGAGTAGAACGAGTTCGACATAAAGACGAAAGATTAGGCATGTATTATCTAGTACGTTGGTGGTCATTTTGATATCTTGAATACATGATAGTACCTAAAAATAACATACAAACATATTTCCCCAATCACTCATATGTTACATATAAACCAAAAATAAAAAAGATGAGAATGTGTTTCATCAATCTCTTGACAAACAAAGGATTAATCCTTATTATTCTCATGTTCTCAATGTACCTAGTTCATCATTGACAATAACATATTAATCATTGAAAATCAACCAATGAACTTGAACATTGGTTTTTCAAAACAAGGTTTTTAGGTAAGCATTTAACAATGCCATTACCAACTTGTTCATGGGTTCATATCAATTCCATCAATTAACCAAAATTATTTAGTCAAAATCCGGATTGTTCTATAAGTGGGTTTTAGTGAAATCTCAATGAATATGAACCTAAGGAATCATAGCAAGATTACTATGTTAACTCTTATTCCTGGTAAGGTTCTAATTCAATATCAATTTAAAAATCCCCAATTATGAATGTATGAACCCTAGAACAGATTAGATGAAATTGAATGAAATGACTTACAGATAATTGATCTTGGATGAGGGTTGAGTGAAACCCATAAATTGGAATCAAATTATCTTGAGTGATTAAAGGTTTTCAAAGATCAACAATGGTGGAAAATGGGGAAATCGTCGCTATGTTGGAGAAGGGAGAGAAGGTTTGTTTACAAAAAGATTTTTATAAAAAGTCTGTCACTTTAGTCGCAAGCACTGGCCGTGGTTCCTTATCGATATGGAACCGCGCATTTGAGCCGCGACAGATAAAGAACCGCCTACAGTGGCGCGTTTTTATCAAAGAAAATCAAAGAATTTTTCAAAACCAATTTTTTCTAAAATCAAATATTTCTTAAGCCTTTAGGAAATCATTGGACCACCACAACACTAGGTAATAATGCCTTAGTGAATAATTACGAGTTGAATCGAGATAGGAAAAGACCGAAACACACAAACGACTACTCGTAGCAAAGAAGCAAAGAGGAGAGAAGTCAAGAGGAGAGAATCAAGACCAAGAACAATGCTCAAGAGACAAATGATAATCTTCAAATCGAGGAGACGAAGAGCTTGTGTCATATATAGTGGTTTAAGACGTGCCTTTCCGGCGAGAGTCTAAACAACTTTAGTAATGAACTCTACCAAGCAATTTTGATACATAGAATAAGATCACTTTCAAAATTAGTCTTACTCTACATCAAAATGTGAGCAAAGTATAAATTCACTTTCTCTCCCACATGATCCGACAATTATTGCTAGGATTAACAGTAACAATATCCTTGGAATATTTCAATTCTAAATGTGTAAAATCCAACTACAACTTATGAAGTAGTTTGGTATATCAAGAGATTAATCAATCATCCTAGAGATGAGCTCAATTGCACAAGTTACACATGATATAGGGCCTACTCACCGTAAAGGTGTAAACCATGGAAATCATGCTTGATACTTTAAGCTTCTACTAACTCACTCTACATCTCCATAGTGAGTCAAGTATCCAAGCAATGAAGGTTTGAGAGGGAAAAAGGAAAGAATCACAAAGCACAAACAATGTCAAGGAAAGGATGCCAAGAACAAGCATATAGTCAATTAATGATCAAAAGAGTAATCAAAAGGGCGTGTGGAAGAACGAAAACGTACCTTGGCCACATAGTGCATTCCAAGCTAACAAGGAATCAATGCAAAGCCCAACCATGACTGAAGTGACTACTAAGTCTTTAAGGACTAGTAACACTCTCATCCATCTTGATATCATCATTCAATGATGTTGGAAATCAAAGAAGATGAGTCTTCTACAAGTGTAAGTAACTCAATCCACAATCAATAGAGTGATTGATCTTCATGAGTACCTACACATAACAAGATGCAAACTAGTAGATACATTTCAAGAGTAAATCTAAAATGCATAAATACTACTAATCTAAAAGGGATGCTATATTACCAATTAAAAGGCCTATTTTCAATAAAAAATAGTTTTGAAAAAAGAAAAACTTTAGTACAACATAACCTTCTAATTTAAGGAGACAATGGATTGATCCAAGTTTTAAAGTACAATATACTTCAAAGATCTTGTGTGACCATCGCTCTGATATAAATTGTAGAAACTAGAAGGGGGGGTTGAAGAGTTTCTCTTCGATTTATCTCCTAATTAAAATTATTTTCAATTAGGTAAGTACCAAAACTATCTTTTACTAGAAAGCTAGTTACATAATTATTAGATTCAATTCTAATGCATTAACAATGACAAGTAGTAAGTGTAATGATGATGAAGGTAAGTAAAGAGTAAAGAAAGAAACAACCTAGTAGGAAGACACCATAATTTATAGTGGTTCAGCAACGAAGCTCTATCCTCGTTCCTACTCCACTCCTCGAGTACACCTACTCGAGATTTCCACTACATCCACAAGCTCCCTTGTTGGCGGAGAAAACCTTACAACATCACTTACATTATTTTCCTACACTAAGCTAAATGTCAAGACTTAATCTTAGCTAGGACCAATCTACACAACGTCGCCCACTTCACCATTTTACGACACAAGGCTAGATGTCGAGTTCTAATTAAAAGATAGAACCAATCTTCACAACGTTCCCTACTTCACCATTTTTCGACACAAGGCTAGATGTCGAGTTATAATCTAAAGCTAGAACCAATCTTTACGACTCTTCACTTTGAAGCTAACTGAGAACTTCACACAACACAACTACACATCACTTTATAGTTTAGTGAGAACTCACAAGACACAACCACATCACTTTATAGTTTAGTGAGAACTTACACAACTTATTACAACTCAACTAAACATATCTAAGTACACACATATAACTTGGATCTACAGAACACAAATCCAAGCACACACATATGCAAAGGATTTACACAACTCTAATCCAAGTATTCACAAATAGCTTGGATGAACACAACTAGTCCAAGTATTCACAAATACATTGGATCTACACAAGACACAAATAAAAAAATGATGAATATGACTAGATCTTTAGGAGAGGATGATCTTCAACAAGGATTCATCTTTAATCACATCACAAGTGTGTGAGTGATCTTCTCTTTGGACAAGGTAAAGAAGGATATCAAGAGGATAATCATAAGTAAACATACATAACACATTAAGTGATCATTTACAAATAATTAGGATTAGAAAGGAGAAATAAGGTTGAAAGAAATGTCCAAAAAGGGTTATGGAAAATGCAGATTTGATCCACTATTTATAGAAGACAAAAACCAAGGGCTAGTTTAGTGTGGTTTCTTATCTCCCTAGGCGGTTCCTTATCGATGGAGAACCGCGTAGGCACTTAAGGAACCGCGGAGGTAGACTCCGCTCCTTTTTGTCTTTTAGTGGATTTGAAATATCTGAGGCTATTTAAACCTTCAAAGGATATTCTTATGGCATCTGGAATATGCCATATTCAAATTTACATTTTCATTTTAATAAAATATTTTCTTAAAAATACAGTTTATTAAAAATCTTTTGTCATATTTGACAAAAGTGAGTTTTAAGGCTAATCACTTTTATGATCACTAAACATGATTAAGATATGTTAGTGTAATGATTATTACCTTGATGATAGTGTTTTTTAGATAATTAGTTTTATGATTATATTTGACAATAAATGTCTTTGTAATTTGTCGTAATCAAAACTAAGAAAGATTAGTTAGAACTAACAATGTTTTTAGGCATTGCTTTGCATTAAAAATCTCCCCCTTTTTTATTGCGACAAACTATAAACTCATTTACATAAAATAAAAAATTATTCAAATTATTAACGAGTTTATCACTATCATTTCTCCCCCTTTGTCGAAGCAAAAAGGTTAGCACAAGTCTTTAAAGAAGAGAAGAACCGGACTTTGCTAGTAGCTCCCCTTGGTGCTTACTCCCCCTTGCTTGGGGCACCAAGAGAGTCAGATAAGGTGACATGCTACACAAAGGTTAGAAGATAGAAAAGAAACACCAATGTACATATGTGCACTACCTACTAACTAACTTGAGAGAGAGGAAGAAAATAAATCCCAAATTAGAAGTAAGTATTTGCTAAGTATGTCCAAATAGTGTGTGTTGACAACATCAAAGTTCAATTGGTGGAATAAAGGAAGAGAAGAAACATCCAAGCCTATCAAAATGATTAAAATGTCAAGGGTTACAAATTTAGAATTTTTGGAATCACCCATAATTAATTTTAAAATTTAACCATGATCAACTCTTTAAAAAATGTGTGAAAAAAATTAGTGAGAAAGAGATAACACACATAAAATTCATATTACACAAATATGAAAGAACATACAAGAGAAATATTCATACACACAGTATGAATATTTAAATCAAAAAATATGGAAAATAAACCACAAAGCATAAACTACTCTAGTAGTGATAATCTTCCAAGATTGCTTAAGTTTTATTGACTCAAACAACTAAAGTACAAATGTGCCTTAGTTGGAAAGAAAGACGACGAGGCATCATTTGAAGTTTTGTTCACGGGAACGAAAACTTTGAGAGGAGGTCGAGTGAGGAGGAATTCAAGGAAATTCATCTTGTCATAAACATGAGCAAGTTCAATTTGTTGAAATCGACAAAAAGCACACGAGGAACCATGATGCAAAACAAAGTCATTAGATGGGGTAGGTCCATCAAAATTAGAGTTTGGTGGAGAGGGAGATATTGGATAAGAGATGTTTTCACAATTCCTAGTAAGTTTTGGGAAAGAAGATGGGTCATTGAGTTGTGGAGAGTTGAAAAGTTTAGGTGGTGGTGGAAGAATTTCATTTTCTCCGGTAATTGGATTTATAGAGTAAGTCTCATTCCAATATTTGATCGGAGAGAAAGAATAATTCTTGGAGGGTTCGGGAGAAGAGGAATCATGAGGATTATTGTTTTTCTTGATCCAAACGGGTCGAACCGAGATTTTCGGTTTCTTTGAAAGCTTAGAAAAAGAAGCTTTAGGTTGAGAAGATTGTGACAAAGATATGTCAAGGTTAGAAATGGAAGAGTTAGGCATTGTAAGGGATGAAGAGAAGAACTCCCAAAATAGAAGAATTTAATGAAAGTAGAAAAGGAAAAGATTGAAATGAAAACAAAAGGTTTTAGGGAATGTTTAGCCAAATTGGGTAAACAAGTAATCTTAACCAAGACAGTGGTCAAAGAAGAAAGACCAAAAATAAGCCAAAAATGGGCTTGCTGTTCGCGGTTCCTTAAAGGAACCTGTGGTTCCATATCGATATGGAGCCGCGCAACTAGCTATGGAAACGCGTACAGTGGAGGTGAAACCATGAGTTTTCAAAGGTTTTGAAGAAAATAAGACTCTTTCAAAATTTTGCAAATCTTGAATTTTTACCTCTTTTAGCACTAGAATATGCTAGGGTTGCATAAAAGCAACACACTCACAAAGAGTGTCTTGACAAAGAGTGACAAAATATTTAGATAACATTTTGATCCAATTAAGTCAAGTTTTAGAGGTTGTGATAGATTTAGGTTCAATTTTAAATAAATTGAAGTTGATTAATGGGACCACATAGATTAAAACACATTAAACTAAATCCATAGAACATATTCATGAAAAACTCATGAAGGAAAGGAAATACAAGAAAAGAAATAACAACTAACTAATACAAAGTTAGCTTAAACTAGTTCTTGATAGCATAGTCTTCCTTGGCCTGACTTTCTTTAAAAACATTTATTTTTGAAAATCATCATTCATCTCCTAGGAGGAGGAGGATTAGCAAATAGGTTCAACAAGAAGCTTTGCAAATTGATATGAGCCCCAATCATCTCCAACCTAAGGATATCAATGAGGTGGAAGTTGTTCAAGCAACAAGGACAAATGGTTCCATTGTGCATGAAAAAGTCAAACAAGTGTGGATCACCCAAGAAGTGGGAAATGGGAACACCCAAAAGTGGAGTGTTTGAGAGAGGAGGAGGTGGTGGGGCATAGTGTCCAAGGGTGATATGGGTGAATATGGTGGAGTGAAAGGAAGAGGCAAAAAAAAGGAAATTCTTTGATGAGGTTGAGGTTAAGGTTGAGGTTTAGTATTCACATCCAAGGGAGGACTAGGAGTGAAAGGTGAGGATAACTCATTCATTCCTGATTGGAATGAAGAGGAGGTAGAACCATGTGAGTGGTTGGTACCATGAGTTGAGTTGGTCTTGCATGGAGCAAGGGGTGGTGAAAGTGATGAAGAGATGAAAATAGGAGAAGTTTCACTCTTGGGTTTGTGAGAAGCTGGAGAACCAAGTTTAGGAAACTAGAATCTCATCTTCAGGTTTCTTTTGGATGAGGAAATTTTGGAAGAATTGGATGTTCTAGTGGACACCATAGTTGTGTGTTTAGGTTAAGAGAGAAGTTGAAGAGGTGAAGAACACAATCAACAAGAGAGGGTTTAAGAAGAGGAAGGGATGATCCAAACTAGTAATGGGTTAAAATCATTTTAGGTGAATAATGAATTAGGTAGCCTAGTTTAGGAAAGTGCAGGTTTTTGCAAAAGTTTTATCAATGTTTACACAGATTGAGGGAAAACAATGTAAATCAAAGATTCTATCGGAACAAACAACGGCGATTCCTTATATATAGGCGCGGTTCTTTATCGCTAAGGAACCGCGGCATAGATAAGGAGCCGCCCCCAGTAGGTTTGATAAAATGCACTTCCTGAACTTTTGCTAGCCCAGATTTTACACAAAGGTTTATCAAGCCAAAGTGGACTATTAATCAAAATCTAGGAAGCTAACTAACACATAAGATGCACAAAGCTATGCAAATCGAAAGATCGATCGCATACACAATTAGGATTAAATTAATAAATAATCTAAACACAAAGTATTAGTTAATAAACACATAACATCCTAAAAATAAAGATAAAGGAAATAATGTTTAACAATCCAAACATGTTAACACACATGTTAACCATTCAAGAGTGGGATGTTTCATTCATCCATGAGCATTTCCATGTTGCCTTGATTCACTTCTTATGCGTTCTTGAAGATGAAGATTAAGACACTATTGATAGTAGGAATTATTGTCTAGAGAAGACAATTGAGAGATAGAGGATGACAAATCATAGCAAGGGTTGAGAGAGTCGTCTTGAGAGACATTTCCATCTTCATTCGAATCATGCGTTAGGTTCAAAAGAGATGTTTCCTTCAATAGAAAGCATGACTCGATCCACGGAGTGAAATGATGAAGCATTTAAGGGTGGAAAGTCAAGAAGAAGTTTTCTAAAAAGTCGTGAGAGAATCATAGCAAGTGGAAGACTAGAGCGAGACCCGCTAAGAACAAATCTTATTCTTCTAGCTATGAAAAATGCAACGTTGTATGGAGTGGAGGTAGCAACACAATACAACATATGTGAAAGACAAGCGGTCCCACGGTTGCGATTACCATCCAAACACATTGCATTTTCCCTAATGATTTCGGCCCAAGCGATCATAAAATCATTAAGATCGCTAGTTAGTAATGCCCAAGGAGTGAGAGTACGAACTTCTCCCCTCAAAATTACCAAGAATATAGTGTTCATGAGGTTTAGCAATAACACAAGAGATGGCCGAAGCCGAGGGTATCTCTGTCACATAATTCACATCAATAGGGACTGATTCTAAAGAGTTTAAACACCAAGCATCGGTGAACCTACATACTTAAAGCTAGCCCGTCCACCAGACGGGGTCTAAAGGCTAGTATATTATATATATATATATATATATATATATATATATATATATATATATATATATATATATATATATATATATATATATATATATATATATATATATATATATATATATATATATATATATATATATATATATATATATATATATATATATATATATATATATATATATATATATATATATATATATATATATATATATATATATACATATATACATATATATATATATATCTTTACATTATATATAAACAGAGGGAAATTGCCACATCATCAAGCTCCTAATCCACGTCAGCAGCCATATTCTCGGAATAGCAAGATTTCGAAATTAGTAAAAAATTAGGCATGCAAGGATTCGAACCAGAGACCTGCTGTTAACAACAAAGAGCCTCAGCCATTGAACCAAGCCAATATTTGTGGTATTCTTCAGCAAAACCAAATTAATATACACAACTTATCAAGGAATTTATACTGAAAACTTATACGGAGTAATGCATATCATTATCATTAACAATACACACGATCGATTAACATAAAATAAAACAACACGTACGCGCACATAAAAAAGATGCGAGTGCGTCTGCTTCTTCTAAAACCCTATAATTAAACCCTAACCCCATAAAATCCAATTGCCCACCCTTTACGATTTGCTCCATCTTATATTAATATGACTTTAGTTGTTCCCGATGCAAGTACACTACCTTCAACTGTGATGTATGTCGCCTGGGAGAATATCGGGAGGACATTAAAGAATAATGAGAAGTACCATTACCTGAAATCAATTTGACGCATTCCCAAGCCCTTACGATATTCGGTAAATTGTTTTCCATATTCTGCTTATTGTAATTTACAGGTATGTTAATATAGGCAGGGACTAATTTATTGAAATCATAGTATTGAAACTGGTGAATCCTAGATCAAAGAAATTTCTATTGAAACTGATGATACACCATTCATAAAAGCACGAGGGAGACCGGGACCAATTGATAATACATATCTAATCGGAGTAACCGCAAATAAAGGTGACCCTGATGAGAGTGATCTAGAGGTTTATCGAAAGTTTCTTGAAGTAAGTGATTATGTTTAGTTCCTCAAGGTGTTTGGGACAAGCTTCATGGATGGTAGATCACTTTTCGTAATATAAACTTAGTATCTAAGCTGGCATAGGTTTACCTAACATGTATACAAATCAATAATCATACACTCGGTGCATAAGCTTACATGAAACTTTCATAAATCAAACATGCATATGGAGAAAATAGAATGATAATGAGAACACTGACACGACCATCTATTTAATTCAGGATCAGACAATTATAGAAGTTACAACAATGAAAAACAATACATTACACACACTTTAAGTATTTGGTCAATAGCTTTGGTTCAGGTTTATTGGTGTCTGATGCTACTTTAGAGAATGGATTATTCTGCGGGTATTGATTTCGTGAGGTATATGGCTTTTGTGTCCAGGAATAATTTTAGTCTCTTATAGAGATCTCAAGGCAGGTAGATTATCTCAAGGCATGTAGGTTTTGATGGAGAATTTTAGAAGGGCTATTGGTTTGCTTATTAAGGAATATAAAGAGGTGTATGAAGGCGAGGTAAGAAGCTTGATGTATGATCATAGTGTCTTTATGTGGTTAGTTGTCTAATGTTCTAACGTTTTGTTATGTTAGGTGACTCAACTAGAAAGCGTGACTGGTATAAAGATCCTAAAATTTGTCAGGTATAAACATGAGTTAGCATTATCCATTTTATGAAAGCTTATATCCTGTCATAGGAATGATCTTATAATATTACTTTTGCTCTAATATAATTTTAGATGGAACTGAGGAGACAAAGAGATTTTGCAGTCACAGGTTGAATATCTAAGTCGTAACTTCACGAAGATATAAGTGTTAAACTTCAACTCCGTCGTACTAAACCGACCCTTGGGGTTTCCTCTCTTTCTGCACACGTTTATTTTTTAAAGTTGACAATTTCGATCCATTTAGCATATGAATGGGTTAACTTTGGTATTGTATTGTATGTTATTGCAAAATGGCTAAAATCAAACAAATTAACTTTAACGTAATCTTGTCAAACTTTTGTACAATACTTTTTGGATTACCCACCCAATTGGACAAATCTAATCTTGAAAGTTGAGATTATTTACTGATTTGATAACCATTACAAATATTGTAGCCTTCAGAATGTCCAACTCCATTAGCCAAGAAATGTCTCATTCTTAGAGACATTATCATTAGTTCTTCAGGGCAAGGAACCTACCCATTTTGAAAAGACAAGAAATACATCGACGACAACAGTATGAGGCAATCCTCAACTGCTCCATTTACATTCATGCATGAAATCTGGAAGCTAGAACACCTCCAAGAACAGTTAGGTGAAGAAGTTGAGACAAGGTAACTAATTAAGATGCTGCAGAAACAACTCTTAAGAATTATATTTTAATTTTGAAACTCATCTCTATCCAACTATCTTATATTAATCGTTCACCAGTGACACTTTCCTTCAGCTCATGATCTTCCTGAGAGGTCGTTGATACAAATGGTGGTATGTCAATAACTTCATTATAGATGTATTTTTAAGTCTCTTGATGCGTATTTTAACTATCCTGACTGGCTTTCAGTACCCTCTTAAGGTCTATTATTTTACGTCTAATAATAGTCCTGCGTTAATGGATTATTATTTAGCACCCTCTTGACCTGTTATGGTCATGGATTAGTTTGTGATTAGTTTGTTATATGCAGCTGATACAGTGTGATAAACTCCTAATTCTATGAGTTATATATTGTTATTATTCGCTTACATGTAATGGCATTGTCATATGCAATTCGCCTTTTGTTTTGCAGGAATTTAATTGGTCGAGTACATCTACCGGTCTATCACCCTTAATTTTCTATTTTCGGCAGAGCACGTTCAATGGGGAATCCAAGCATGATTGATGCATTAGTATGTAGTGAAGTGTATATATAGGATATGATAGAGGGGTGGTTTTCTTTTTAATTTCACCACTTAGTAGCTACAAAAAACCACAATTTCTAAAGGAAATATTTTGCATTTTTAAGTTATTTAGTTCAGCCGCCTTCTATAATAATTTCCTCTTGATGTTAACTGCCATTTTTATTTAAGGCTTTATGGGACCTATATTTATTTATAACCCCTATTCCGGACGGAAGTTTGAACTACAGTGACCTTCTAGGTTCAGTTTTAAAGGTACCTTATTTTCCTCTAATTATTTTGGCTTATTTGTACATAGGGGGTTTTTAGCTGATTATGAACTGAAGCATACAATAACGTTCTTTTCAATTAGCAGGTTGTACTCGAATTGGCAAACTTATGCTGGTGAGGAAACTGGTGAATCCCAGTTCAAAGAGATTTTAATTGAAAACGATGATTCACCATTGACAAAAGCACGAATTGGCAAACTGATGCTGGTGAGGAAACTCGTGAATCCCACTAATCCAAGAAAATTGATTACTCAAAATAAGTTTGTTCTTTTCTATATAGAATTGAAGTTTCTACCTAAATCTGAATATGTTTGGAAAAATGATCAGTTAATACCAGCCAAGTTCTTTGGGAGATCATGTGGATTCGGGCATAGGGGATGCAATGTTTTTTTCTGTGATTCGGCTCCATAATCCTGAGCTCTTTCTAGCAATTATCTATTTTACTTTTCCCCTTTGACCCGTTAGAAAATAAACCTAACCAAATTGACCCTTGCACTCACGAAAAACGGTGGTTGTGCATGTCCACCCGCATACCTCCATTGAAAGGTGGCAAATTATAACTGTAAAGACAAATTGCACAACACATCGCATATTAAAACTAATATCTGAAAACACATTTGCTACCGGAAAACGCTAAGGTGGCATAATAGATTAGTAATTATGTAAGTCATGCTGCCTATTTAGAACTAAACATATAATAAACGTAGTTCATCAGGGTTTTACGAACTTATATGGATTAATCTGTTGATCGTTCCTTTTTTAGAAATGGTATATGCAGGTTTCCAACGGCGAAAAAATGGAAGTTCAAGTCGATTTTCCTTGATCATAAGGTAATTTTTTTATGTCTATAGAAGTTACTGTTGTTTCATATGTTGTTATAAAATATCTTATATACATTAAGGATTATCATAAGTATTGTCAATCTGAACTACTCTTCAGCTCTGTTTCATATGTGTTTTCTTTTACTAAGTCACGATTATAAGGAATAGCATCATGATGATAGGAGGCGGGTGAGTTTGGGGTGGGGGTATGGCTCTTGCTGGACATAGATAAGGATGTGAATTCCCACTTGATGGCCAAATACGTTTAATCAAAATGATGAGATTCAGTTTAGTTTCAAAGTTATGAATGAGATTGTACAAGTCATTAAAGGACTGATAAACAAGACGACGAGGTTAAGAACCATGAATTATGTGCTATTGTTCTTGATCAACAAAGGTTCCAATATGAATATTAGTGATCAGAAGCAAGATGGGCCGGATTTTGACATGTGCAGAATGATCGACCGCACAGGGACTTCATATTCTCAGGTACATATTTCTATGTCATTTACAACTATGGAATCGAAAAGAAGTAATACATGATTTAGAGTAGTAATTCAGACTACCATAATGGAAATGATATTTAGCATCAGCAATATATATGTTAAATGTTCTATTATACAACCAGAAGCCCGCACCACTATTACCCGTTATGCCAAACACTCCAGTTGCAGTGCTTAGCAGTATGTGTCCCGTGTCCAGAATCATCAAGTGGTAATTCTACTTTCATGTTCACATTCAAGGCCATCGCACCGTGTTACATGATCTCGCCTCTAAAGCTAATAGTTGCAGCTCGACGCATTGAACTCACACGTCCCTTTCCACTTAGAAAGCTAATGCGACATTTCAAGGACACTAACACTCCAATTATCATACCTTTTCCAAAGCTCAAATACTTCCACAAACCACATTTTTACCCTAGGAATCTAGCATTATAAGTCGTCTAACTTAACGAGTTTCTTTCTCGCCTAGATGATAGAAAACAATATTTCTTACATAAGAGCACACAATGTGTGTCTTTTTAAACTTATATGTCTAAAAAGAGTTTTGATTTGTTTCTTTGGGTTTGTTTTGGTGTAGGAATCTGATTACAGACTCAATGACATTGGTAGTATCTTTGCTGTAATGAAAAAAGGTATGTTAGATCTAATTAGACGTAGCTCACAACCTGTTTTTGTTTTCCTTTTAATGTTTATTAACCCTTAATGTTTCTAATTGTATGATATGAATCATGTATTAACTGAATGCATGTGTGTCAGCTCTATCACACACCTTTGAGTTGGAGTATAAGCAGAAGAAGATAAATTTTTGGAAGTATTTAAGGTTGTCTCTGTTCCCATTATTAATATATATATCACAGTTTTGTTATGGATGAGGTGGATCAAGCAGCCTTTAAGCTCAAGTTTTTTATACGAAGTAATTGAACGAATGGAGTTGAAAAGATAAAAGTCATAACAACTTCTTTTGACGTCATTGAAAAACATTGGGGAAATTCCACTAATCCTTTTGATTTTACATAAAAGTGCATCTCTGAAATTCGTTATTATGACCAAATAAAACTATGGAGGCCTAAGGAGCTCAGATAGCACGTTGGTGATTCTTCCTGGTGGTAGTCATAGCTTACCAAACAGCGGGGAACCCTCTTCTCAATTGACATATGGAGATCTGGTGTAGACGGGTTTAGCTTTACATGAACAAAATTTTGTAAATAAGATGAATGGTTACAGGGTTGATTGTGAGGTGCCTGTAATGGAGGTTAATGAAACTATTGTGGCAAATTTAATAAATCGATAGATAAGGAGAGCTCAAAAAGTCGGTTCGAGGAGTCTGATGAGCCGGATGTTGATAAAACGGTTGATGAACAAGAGAGTATAGAGATTAATCTCAGTTCGGTGATTCTATTTGGTGCTTCACATCTGTAACTCAGCAATATGTGGGAATCCCAAAAGCTCTGGCTGCAAAGAATGGATATGAATTTGATACAACTCATGAGGTATGTTCCTTTAGCACAAAAATGTTTTTAAGGCGAGGCTTAGAGTGGTCAAGTTAGCTGAAAGCATATCACAGACCTATTATATGTTACACATTAGTAAATATTGAAGTTGGATTGTTAAATTTTAGTTAAATTAAGTAGAGCTGTTATTAAGTGATTACTTTTGAGAAATACATAGTGAGGATTTTACTATGAGATAGCTGCAACAAAAATTGCTTTTTAGTTATGCATTTTCCGGGAAGAGTAGGAAGATCAGACAGATGTTTAAGAAGGTACATTGTCTTCTTTAATGTTTTTACTCAAATAAAACATAGAGTACTTATTACAAATCTAATATGAATATAAAAACTAAATGTTAATTAGCTTTGTTAATGGTCACTCTAAACCACTTGAATATTATTCTTATTAAAAACATTAGCTTTGTTAAGGATAATTAGCTTTGTTCAAGGATAATTAGCTTTGTTAATACTAATTAGTGAATGGAAGTTACAATAAGAATAATGTTTTTATTTACATTATTCATAATATTTGTTATATATTTAGTTTTTTTCCAAAGTGGAAGGTCTTGCGTGTGAGCGAGTGAGTTCTACTTTTATGGTTATTTGATTTCTCTTAAGGGCAGCGACAACTAGCGATTTGTGAGTTGTCAACTTCTGCATTTTCCTAAAAGAAGCAATGACTTCGACAGGAACAACAAGAAACTGTAAGTTAAAAAGATACAGAAGCAAATCGATTCAATTAAGTGCAAAAATACTTCGCAAGATACTTCAACAACAACTTGTGAGTTCTTAAGTTTTAAGCACTCAGATAGTATTCATGAGTCAAGATTTTCACGAGCCTATACCTGATCTCTTTGCTTATTTGAAACTATGACATATACTTCAGACCGTGATAGTATGTTTGAGCTGATTAATACATAAATTAGATTGAGTGACTATAGATGGTGTCTCAGCAGTATCAAAAATAAAATATTGGCCTATGAAAAAACTATTAAATGACAAAGAAAGCAATTAGGTAGAAATATAGAAGTGATGAGTGTTTGGATTGAGTATTAGCTCAAAGTGAGTTCAAGATAAACACGTTTGACCAATTGGAGTTTCAAATGGATCTAAATTGTCCTCTTTGTTGTGTATCTACTAGAAAAGGAAATTTTTATATCTGAATGTAATGTTGCATGGCATAGTTTCAGCATGTTGTATTTGATGAAGTATTGCATGGAAACTGATAATGTACCGAGGCCATAAAACATAATTTTCTAAGGTTACGAAAATGTCAGTACACCTTTAAATTTTGCTTCATGTTTGTCGGAAACTAGAATGGTATGTTAGGAGAATTTTGATGTAAGAGCTACCTGAAAAACATTTCATGATCATCCGTAGTTTGCTTTTTGTAAGAGTGTAGTAGTTTGTAATGTAAATTGATCAAATTGAAAATGAAGGAGCTAAACTGGGCAAGGAGAAAATGAACGATAAGTTACACCAGTAGGATAACGCGTCTATTCAAGTGAGCCAAAGTGTGAAAATAGCTACATTGCAGAACCAAATTGAAGGCCATGGAGTAAGATGAGCATGATGATCGAGTGTGTGCATTTTAGCTTTAAATTTTGGAATTACTATTAATTACAATCCATGAAGAATGATGAGCACGATGAGTGTGTGGCTGGTGAAACAATCCATGTTTAAATTTTAAGGCATAATAAACTTCTACTTTAATGAATGCAGATCTCGGACAACATATATTATTTCATTGGCGGCACTTATCAAGATCTTTTTTCTTCTATGGACCCCTCACTTGCATCACCACTATCTGAAGTGAAATGGAAACTGTATCTGCTAAAAGCTTATCATCCTATATTACTTCAACAACTTTGAGAAAAGATGCACAATGTTATGAAGAATGTTACTGATGCTTTGCCCGTAAGTGACCCAAGTTTCTAACCACTCAAGTTCATGTCTCCTTATCATTGCTTAGTGTTATATTATAATAGGAAAATAAAAGGAGAAGACAACAAATAGGCATTTTCACTCAGAGATAATAAAGTATATAGAATACTTTTCTAATGTTCGTACGGTTGCTTTTTAAGACTGTTTGATTGGTGTAGATTTTACAGGTTTACGATTCATCTGAGGAGTTATTATGTATTTCTAATTTCGTATCATTATATATTATAACTACTAATTTTTTTTGCTATATTGTTCAGGTTAACTTAAGTATTGGAATGCTATCATACACGTTTCGAATGGAAATTGGAAAGCAAGACATTGTCCTATCAATGGTAAGAAATATAAAATATGTTTCTTTCTTTTGGCTATCCTTATAAACTCCGTATGTTGTCACTCAAATGTTTTGTTTGTGCTGAATATAGATTTATTTAGATAAAAGAGAAGAATGGGGAACGATGTTGCGATGTTAAATAATGTCTCGCACCCATTTTGGAGGGTCTGGAATGTTGCTGGAAGTGATGGCCGATGAGTTATAGGTGATTTGGAAGCCAATTTTGTTGAACCGGCTCATGATAAGCAGGCCTTTGAACGCACAACTCTATGAAGTCTGCTCTAGATGCAAAGCCCAAACCTTCGTTCAGAGATATACCTGATGAAGTTATAGTTTCGATCAGAATTAGCACCTATAGTTCTAAAATAGAAGTGCCCGCCCATTGGAAATTTTCCAGCATCAAAACCTGTTATGATGCGATGCCAGAAGCTTATGCATCTACATCAAGAAAAAGTCCATTCAAAACTTCAACCATAAAATAGTTACACGTCAAAGGAACACGCCTTCTTTCACACAACATTACCTTCTAAAATCAAGCACCAATAGCATACTTTTTAAGGTAATCAATCTGATAGAAACCAATTCGAGATGGTCAATCTCCTTCTACTTCTACTGCTAACTAATGAAGGCTAAGACTATAAACTTGCTGCAATTTTCTCTGCTATTCCATTAAAACAAAACAAGACTTTAAATAGGAAAAGATACATATGCATGGCTAAACTTAAGGAATGGAAATAGGAACGTGGGCAGTAGGTTAAACCACTTTCTTATGCATGATACTAAACACTACTATTTTGCATGATAAAACAAAAAACGTGCATGCTAAAGAAATGGAGAAAATGGAGAAGTCTTCCTAAAGACTTGGTCTCTTTATTATGTAACTTAAAACTGACTGGAGATTAAGGTGGTTTGGTGTAGTCCACGAAGTACCGTATCAATACCCCCGTCTTTAAAATAGACCTTGTCCTCAAGGTCCGCCATTTTTGTAGTACTCTATAGTAGATATACCCCACGGAGGGTCAACTGTCGCTGGTTTGGGCTCATGTTCCGACTGAAGAAGTAGAAATTTAGGCGGGTTGCATTTGTGACCCGGGTTGTACTTTTCAGGGCAGTTGAAACATAAGCCTTCAGCACGCCTTTTTTGCATATCAGCTGGGCTTAAACGTTTGATAGGAAGTGTTTCGGTAGAGCGTGATGGAGCCTCTAGCAAGGTTGAACTTGATGGTATTGACACTTGGTCATTTGATTTATCCTCGATCAGTTTAGCAAGGCCAATAGCTTGTGTGATGGTGTGTGGACGGAGAATGGAAAGTTCTTGTTGGATATCTTGACGTAGACCTGAGATAAAACAATTAAGCAACGCCTCCGGTGGAAGGCCAACAACACAATTGCTTAAACGTTCAAACTCCATTTGATACGCCGTAACTGTGGAGGTTTGTTTAAGCTTGAAAAGAGCGGCTTGGTGATTATCTTAGGAGGACGGGCCAAAGCGGATTTCAAGAGCTCGTGTAAATGCTTCCCAAGTGGTAAGAAGGTTGTTGTTATAGAGGTATTTGTGCCAACTAAGGGCATCTCCGCTTAGGTAGAAGGCGATCATATTAAGGCGTTGTGGTGGTGCAATGTTGTAAAAGGAAAAATATTGGTCGACTTGAAATAGCCAATCCAATGGGTTTGTTCCATCGAATGCAGGAAGGTTGAGTTTTGGTGGGCGTATTTGAAGGTCACGGTTGGGTGGCGGGGCTGTAGGTGGTGGCGGTAGGTTAGGTCGTTGCATAGCTTGAGTGATTGTGGCAAAAAGGGTGGCTGTTTGTTCATTTTGGGCACGAGTGATGGTAGCAATAAGGTTGTTTGTTTGTTCATGTTGCGCAACTAACTGTTTTGCTAGGTTCTCAATTTGTAATGAAGAAGCAGCTTGGTTTGCTAGGAGTTTTTCTGTATTTAGGTTGCTGGATGCAACGAGTTTGGAAAGGTTTTCGGACATGGCGGCGATGGATTCTTCGGTGGAGGGTGGATCGCGTTTGGGTGGCATGGTTCGAATTAATGAAAGCACCAATTGATAGAAACCAATTCGAGATGGTCAATCTCCTTCTACTTCTACTGCTAACTAATGAAGGCTAAGACTATAAACTTGTTGCAATTTTCTCTGCTATTCCATTAAAACAAAACAAGACTTTAAATAGGAAAAGATACATATGCATGGCTAAACTTAAGGAATGGAAATAGGAACGTGGGCAGTAGGTTGAACCACTTTCTTATGCATGATACTAAACACTACTATTTTGCATGATAAAACAAAAAACGTGCATGCTAAAGAAATGGAGAAAATGGAGAAGTCTTCCTAAAGACTTGGTCTCTTTATTATGCAACTTAAAACTGACTGGAGATTAAGGTGGTTTGGTGTAGTCCACGTAGTACCGTATCACAATCAGACATAACATTTTATTATTAAAAGGATGTGTGTCAGGTGCTTCATCCATGTTTAATTGTTTTCCAGGTAATTCACTACGGTTTACCTGGAAGCTTGGAGGTATATGTTCAGGTTTGTGAATATGTAAGTATGGAATTCGGATCTCCATTTACAGAAATTGGCTCCTTTCCTATAGTTTCACATGGATCATTAGAATTCAAATCACGATTTTATAAATCTCAACCTTTCTGTAGCTAATTGGGGATTTAATGGAAGTGCTTCCATTCCGGCCAATTGGGATTATTCTCTATAGGCCAAAACAATTACCCTTCTACATTCCAATTGTAGATTTTTAAGATGGTGTATTCTAATGACAATATCTTCTATTGCCTTCTTAACCTGAACCGCTGCATGTGCATAGACTCCCAACATACATCTTACCCTAAATCTAATGTAGGGTTGTAGCGCGTTGCTGCTAGACAAGGATAAAAAACCATAGGTAAAACATTGCTTGTCTCCAAGCATCCCTGATCTTGATGTAGGTTGGTGTTTTTGTCTCCATTACTTCATTATTAGATAAATATGTTAAGATTGACTTATGCTTATGATCTTGACGGTGTTATTAAATTGGAACCGGTTGTAGAAGTTTCTACCTCCAAGACTGGCAAGCACGGTCATGATAATTGTCACTTTGTTGCAATTGACATCTTCAATGGGAGATTATACATACTTCACGCGCTCACAGCCATACCCGACAAATGATTCAAGATCTTAAAAAAACTTGAATTTTTAGCAAAATTTTCAGGTGAGGTTTACCTATTAAGCTGTGGTTATAAATTCATTTGCCCCAAAAATGATTTCTCAACAGACCTGATGTATCAAGTGAAAACACAGGGTATGTGGAGCATATGGTGCAACTACCATAAGATGCGCAAATTTGCCTGGTGCCCATGCTCTTCTTTATCCAAGGCTGAGGTTACAAGACTTTCTACTTATATCTAACATGTTTCAAGAGTTCGTCTTAAAAATTATAGTGCATCTCTGAACCTTTTTAAAATATGAGAAATGGAATGACATGCATTGAACATTTTAATAAAAGCTTACGCTGACAAAATAATATATTTTTTAGAAATATTGCAATGGCAACCACAATGGATCTCATATGTTATAGGACAATGAGGTTTTATAAGTTTTTATTATTTTGCCTGACTGGAACATCATTTCCACCATAGGTTTTTTAGAACCTTTTAAAAATATATTTTTTAGAAATATTGCAATGGCAACCACAATAGAGCTCATATGTTATAGGAAAGTGAGGTCCTAAAAGGTTTTCATAATTTTGCCTGACTGGAACATCATTCGATCATAGGTTTTTTTAGAATTTTCTTCATAAGCGGTCACCATTTTTAGTGTTGAGTAATTCTGTATCAAATATAGATCAAGTGAATGCTATATATCTACTTATAAATTAGCTTAGGGTTATATTTTACCTTCAACATGTCAAACCGACAAGTGATAGCAGGAGATAGATCTTGACCCAAATAGAGAACTTTTGGTCAATAGCTTATAGATAAAAAGGCACATATTTACATGTAGTGCAAGTCACAATCGTCTTCCAATAGTAATCTAAACTAGATGAGTATGGCGTTGATTTGCTGTTTCTATAAAAACTATGGGTCAGTTGGTGGTAAAGTGTTGAATTATCCACTTGGTCCGGAAGAAAGTATTTAGTTGGTAGCAATATTGTTCATCTCAGCTGGCGACATGTCTTGCCTGGTCGAGTGCAATGTTTCGACCTTTTGATTCAATCTTTTATGTTTCAATAAGTATGTTACGTATCTTAGGGACAGTTCCTTTTATTAATTATCAGACTTGATTCAGACAGGTCTTATGTGCTCTTATCTAAAAGCTTAACCAGATGGACTTTGTCACTCAACTTTATTAGGTTGTTTGTTTGAGACTTGATGCTTGCCTATGATGGATTCTCTCAGATATGATAGCACTCCTTTCTTTTTAGTCAATCCAGCCGCTTATTTTCGATAATTAACCTCCTCCAATGCCCCTCTCAGCTCTACTCCCTTAAATCCACACACGGCCTGCAGTGCCCACATTTGACCTCTCGCATCCACTCCCACACATTTGGCTTGCTTCTCTTCTATGGCAGTAAATGTTCAACATAGAGTAGACTTAAATCCTCGGAGCCTGTGACTGTAACAGTGTTGATATTTATTATTAAAATTATTTTTTTCTTACTTTTTGTATTAGATAGTTTGATAGAGTAAACCATATCAAACATGTGTTCAGTAATTGTGTATTACGCAGATTCTAATTTTGTATTTATTGATTATAATATCATGGTTTTGTTGCAGATCATGGTTCTTAGCAAATTAAGCGATCTCAACTTCAAATATGCATATGGATACCGATTATATGTGAGCAAATCCACAAGTGCATAGTTTTCATCTGATCGTATCCAACACAAAAACACGATTTTCTTTTGTTGTAGGCAGTTCCCTTAATGGCTTGAACTATGTTAATTGATATGAGCTAATTATGTGGATGGGAAATGACACCTACCGTTAGAGAGAAAACATAATGTAAATGTGAGTGAATACTAACCATATCATTTAATTTTGTGATTCTTTCTGTAAGAAATTCGTGTGAGCATAATTTATAATCTAAAAGACTTCCACAATGTATGAACATGTCAATAGCATGCATGTCTCCATCAAAGTTTTAGTATGGAGTCTGCGCTATATGAGTCGAAGGAGGTCACGAGCTATATTTTTGGTTTACCTAGGTAACAAGATTGAAACCGTTGGCATTAATATTAGGTACTTAGTGTAATCAACATCACATGCATTTTTTTAGATTATGTATTTATTAGTAGTATATGTTTCTTTCCTTTCTTGACACAGTGAGCTGCATTTGTATTGTTAAGACAATTGGAAGAAACAAACAAATCTGTCAAAAGAGTATTCATGGAATACAACGATACTAAATATGTTAACCGTACCAAAAAGATCCTATAAATAATCCTGAGAGTGCCAAGATTATCTACTTTTAAACCTAGGATTTCTATTTAGTTATCGTTGAGAGGCTAGCACAAAGCAATTACACCAAACTGTTACCAAGCTGACATTGTCATGAGAGTCTAACCCTTAGAAAATAAATGGCTGCATGGATACTATAGATTCTGATATAGCATACATCTCTTTTAGAATAATATATGTAACTTGATAGGGAGTAAGTTGCTACTATTTCACAGCGTTCATGTCTTTATTGTTTCCGGATATGTTACGTGTTACACTATAACATATATAATGGATCTTCAATTCTTCATATTCGCGTGTTGTCATCACCCTTGATTCGAAGTAATTTAGGGAGATAGGTTTTTCTATATATCCTCCTACCTCTTACAACAATATCAAATGTCCCAAAAGGGAATTAAAATAATCTTTTGTCAAAAAAATTAGCGTAGTAGTTGTTTCCACTATTTTGTAACTCAATCTAATATTTATAAGCGTGTATCTTATTTCCTAATTTAGCGTCAAATAACTATACACTTTAAACTCTGATGACAAGCAGGAAACAGGGGTCCAATATGATTTTGACACGTGAGATTAAAATAAATCTAAAAGTTATTATAAATCTTATGAACGGATTCTGGACATTATTTTTTCATCAAAAATATAAATATCCACTTTCACTTAAAAAAATATCTTGCAAATAATAAGCCGTCAAGCGAAAAAAATACGTAATCACGTCGAGAATTAAATCATCTTTCTATAAAAGAGCACATGTGTATAAGTTTGTCGAACTTTTTTTTCTATTTTTTCTTAAATCACTTTTGAGAAAATTATATATAGTTCGTATCATAATCATATATGATTTTCAAAAATTGCGTAACTCACTAACGGTTTGTGAAATAAAAAATAAAACTAATGAGTAAAGAATAAATACTTCAATCACTTTAATTGAACGTAAGATAAGTTATAATATTATACAGTACTACATATTAAATATAAAAAAATATGCACGTATATAGAACCGGGTTGAACCGTCGGTTCAACCGATTGAACCGTGAACTGGTCACTAGATAGGGTAAAAAAATCCGAGTTTTAAAATATTGGTCAGGACAAATGTTGAGGTCTGAATAGTTTGAGTAAAATATTTATTGTCGTGGTAAGTTGTACATGGACAACACATACCATAACGAGTTTGATCCATTATGAATGGCTATTAATTAATTACTCTCTCGTGAGGGTAGTGATGACAAAAATGGTATGGTAACATGCTACCGTTGACTTTTGATATATTGATATAAGCAATCTATTTAAGAGATGGTTAACATTCTTACTTCCGTTTTTTATGTTTACACAAACTCCACTGTTGTAGAAGCATGATGATTAATATGAATGTTTTTTTATGAACGCCAGACTTGCCTTGCAGAGCGCTTCATTTGAATATTTATATGTATTAAATGGCTCTTTCTATAAGTAAGTATGAAGAATGCTTGTTTGTGAGTCTTGCCTAGAAAAGCAAACTCATATTTTAAAAAGATCACGCTTGATAATGCATTAAAAGACAACTAAACTAATAAAAAAATTAAAAACAAATATCTACCAAATAAAAAATCAGAAGTCAAACCTGTCAATCGAACATTATAAAACAAATATAAAAAATTAAAGAAATTAAAAGGACAATCAGAAGTCATACCCGTCCATCGGACGGGTTTTGCCACTAGTATATATATATATATATATATATATATATATATATATATATATATATATATATATATATATATATATATATATATATATATATATATATATATATATATATATATATATATATATATATATATATATATATATATATATATATATATATATATATATATATATATATATATATATATATATATATATATATATATATCTCTACATTATATATAAGAGGAGGGATTTGCCACGTCATCTATCATGGCGCTAATCCCAGTCAGCACATGGGCTTACTTGCTGGGCTTACAAATTCTCGAACACAAAAAACTTAATCGCACCCCTATCCACGTCATCAGTTCGTGTCGGGCTTACGTTTTACTATTTGGGCTTAAATTTACTCCGAAACTCATTCTCAGCCATATATTTATAAAACAGATTCAAGGAACATATAGACCTAATCTCGATCGAATCACGACATACGATCTATCACTAACAAGAAAAATAAAAACCTGCGCTTTTTAATAGGTGATACAATTGATAAATTGCGCTGATATTTTGGACCCTGCCCTCATGTGTTGCGGTCGATTGGAATGTAAGATCGAATTTCCTAATCCTACTGAGGAAGCAAGGTATGGATCTTGCAAGTTTGTCTTTACAGAATTTGTTTGTTATTTTAATTTAATTTTTTTATTATATTACATGTTTATTGAGTTCAATTTTGTCAAGTGACTAAAAAGGCCAAATCTCTGTCCTCTTCAAAACCCTAAAAAGTGAACAGTAACGGATGACACCGTTAACCAATATGGATAACACACAATTACGGTCGGTGGTTGAATCAAAAGAGCTTACGAACCTTAGCGTGCCTTGGCCACCCAAAAGTCGGATTCACATTCAGTCACATAGTTTATAGACAATATCACAGGTACTAGAAATTTAAACATTCCTGCACATCTGACTTATTACAATTATTAAATGATTCTATAGAAGTTTGGTTTGTAACGGACACGTTACTTGCTGAAAAACAAAATATGCGTGTCCCTCAACTTTCATAGTTTTTTTAGAAGAAAATTTCTTAGTTCTCTTATCTGCTTATGCTATATGGTGAACTATTGTTTGGGTCACAGATATTAATGTCTGATTATGAGCTTATGAAGGCAAGCTTATGGACTTAGAGGGTGTTTGGTTAAGCTTATAAGTGGGCTTAGGCTTATTTTATATAAGCAAATTATGGCTTTTATATAATAAGCTTATAAGCCTTTGTTAAGTGTTTGGTTTAGCTTATATAACTAAAATGGTAAAATGACAAAAAATACATAAAAATAAAAAGGATAGTAATTATTAAATAAAGGTATGAAAGTCTTTTTAGGTAATATTTTTATATAAGCCCAATTAACCTTACATAAGCCACAAATTCTACCAAAATCTCCTTATATAAGCTTATAAGCCCACTTATATAAGCTTAACCAAACACTTGGTTTTGGCTTATAAGCTTATATAAGCTAATAAGCTTATAAGCCCACTATATAAGCTAAAACAAACACCCTCCTAAAGAAGTCCATAAGGTTAAGCTGATTAGCAGGATAAAATGAGTTTATGTGATTTTCTATTTTCAAATAAGCTAATCCAAACACTCCTTAAGTAGCTATTATCTTATTAATGTTGTTATTAGGTTTATTTGAATGGTTATTGCATATTTTAATGATTTGCAGACGCTTCATTGAGGGAGAAACTGGCGAAGGTATTCATGTCTTATTACTATAAGATTAAACCAGATATTAAGCGCCTACTTATGTGGTTGTAAAAGATGCTGGTGAGAGTTATGTTTTTATGCAGGCGCCTACGTTCGTTATTACTTTGATTTTGATAGGTTTAGACTTGGTTCTGTTTTTAGTTGCAATAAGGGTCGATGACTTTGTTATGGAAACCAAGCTTCCTGATGGAAGGCTATTGATCAACGTGTGTGATAGATTTGGTTTGTCCCTGATCCCATTTATTATATCTATACCAACAAGAATGCTTTACTCAACAAGTATATGTCGTTACCTTTGAATGAGACTTAAAGCATTCAAAACCTCCAAAGAGGCTCCACGTATGTCATATAGCTTTCTTTTTCTGAGTTTTACCCTTTTTTCTGAGTTTTAGTTTGTTACTCAAAAACTTAGCAACATTAGTGTTTGCTCATTTGGTATGTTTCATAATTTTCTAATTATCTCACTAGCCGATAATGGGCATTAATCTTAAATTTTCTGTACTGCAGTCATGTTCACCTTGCCGCAACATCATTACCTATAATTGAGACCCAAACGACACCGAGGAAAGTTACTGAAAATGAACTTCAAAGCGTAGCAGGAATGACAGCAACTTTAATTGCAACTGAACAACCAAGCTGGTAATGTTCAATGAAAATGATGAAATGAAGATGGAGACTATGTCGTTATGACTTGAGGGAACTCCATCACCATCTGTGAGCCAATCTTTAGAGTAAATATCAATTTGGTAAGTACCTGTTCAGTGGGCTTCAGTTTAGGAGAAATGGAATGAGATTGTACTATTTCTCATGGTGTGGCCCTTCTCTTAAGGACAGACTCTTAGACCACATTGATGTATAGATATAATGGTTGTGAGCGTTGTGGCTTGATCTGCTATAAAAGTTTGCATGATGAGCATGCCAACTGTGGGTTTTTGCAGTTATGCTCCTTTTCACTAACACACATAGTGAAATTTATAAGACGTAATTTTTCTTCAAACATGAAGTTTATAAGACAAATTTTTGTTTCTTCAGTCCCATTGGCTGCCTTTCGTCCCACTTACTGTAACAGTAAGTACTTTTTTTATGTTACTAATTCAGCCAACCATTTATATTGTTTTGTGGATCGGATTGAATAGCCAAATATTTTTGTTTGGAGATCTCAACTGCATGTGAAAAAGTCATGTTATATTAAAGCTTTTAATATTGCTGATCTTTAAAGTAATCGAGTTTTCTGATTAGATTGTTCTTCGAAAATATGCTTTTATTGGAAATTTCAATCTGGCAAAACCTTCTTATATTGACATCAATGTTTTATGGCTTCATGATTAAGAAAATTTACAGGTTACATGAAAAGAATCGCAAAGATATGGCGGGTATCGTGAGTTCAGGTGAAAAAAAGGCACGCAAGAGTGCACTACTGCTGCTAAAGTTGGACCACCAAAGCTTGAGCTGGTAATCGGCCGCGAGTGAGTATATTCATTTTATTCGCTTTTGTTAGTTAAGAGTTTTATCTTGATTGGAGATATCTATAAAAGCACACGTATTTCATAAGCTAGAAACAAAGTAGATCTCAACTGAATTTATTGGCCAAAGATTTTTGGCTCACTGAGTTGTTTTTCTACTGAATTTTCTATTGATGGAAGCACTCTTAGTTTCATGGTCTCTGATATCAAAAGTCGTATCCAAGATCTGTAAGTGGCTTGCCGGTCGCAACCTTTCATGTTTAGTACTAACCATTTACAGGTTTCGCAATGCCAAAGACTGCATTAGGGTTGTTCCCAGATGTAGACGCCTCTTATTACTAATCAAGAACGCCTGGATTCTTTGGTATTTCTCAAAAGATCTCTTTATTTCTTAATCACAAAATAATACTGTAGTATGCATGGGACATGAAAGGTAGAGTACATCATGGAGCTCTCACATATTTCATGATATGTTACCCTAGATGAAACAACCGTCAAAGTTTGTTCTATGACATGATTTGCTACAAAATCCAGAAATTGCATTAGATTCATTGGCGCGATGTGTACAACAACTATTCTTGGATGGTTGATGATTATTTCAGTCGGGTTTAGAGTAGCCGGTTGGCAGTGGGTCAAAACGAAAAATGTTGGTCGAGGTTGTGTCAGAACTTAGGCTACCTTTCAAGGGTGAAGACCTTTATCTACCTTTTGGTTTGTCCATTTCTTCTGTCTTCTACTGATGTGTGTGCTTTTTGTTAATTACTTTCTCATAATCCAATGACCCCGAATCACATTATGAAAGTGGAACTTTTGGAGGTTCTTATAGATATGAAGTCCATGCATAGTGTGACCAAAACCGGTGCATACAGAGCTTGTGAGTTTCTCACCTTGCAATGTCTCTCTTATGGCAAATAGAGCGTCTTTGATGAGGTCATCACAATAGGAGCTTGTGAAGTTTTTAAACTTGCGTTCCAAGTAGGTTTTTGCAGCTTGTGAGTGGGACCTGATAGCAAAAGCTAGGTATTCAAAGTAGTTTCCACTAGGGCAGTTGTTGTAGAGATGTGTCTTAGATTCGTCAAATCCAACAGCCAGTAGATCAACACCATAGGCTCGATAATTCCTAGGTACAAATTGCTTAAGTTGATCCTTGATGAGGTATTAGCTTGGCTTGATAAGTTACTGTTTTGGAAAACATAATCATATAAAAGATTTTCAGCCCAAAAATATAATTATATCTCATTTTCTGTACATAACACCCATTAGTGGGTAAATGAAAGCTGAGCCAATCCATGTTCATCTTTTGTGCCTATTTTTCTTGAATCAATCTTCTGCATTTGTTTAACTGTCAATAGTATTTGTTCTTTGACTTCATCCAGGGTATGTTGCAAAGCCTAACAGCTCAAGGAGCTAAAATAGTCCCAAAATATGTCGTCATCGTTGGACCACAACATAAAGACCCACACAAAAATGTTCAGTAATCAACTTACAAGACTCAGGTTCTAAAAACAAGCGAAAGCAACAAAAGTCAGGCATCAAACAAGTAAAGGGAGTTGCAGGACCAGTTTTTGGTCTCTCATTATCGTCGTCTTTTAAAAATGGTAAAGATAATAGCATTGGAATGTCTCAAGAGAATCCATTTTGGAACTGTGAACTGAGAGAAAATGAAAATGAAAATTGACAATTGTGATGGTCAAGAGCTACTTACATTGGCAATGTCTTAACGCAAAAGCTGAAGCCGAGATGTTTGACGCCAAGGGCGGTGAGGCTAGACAAGAAGCCGAGAAGCTGCAGTGAATTGCCTTTAGCTAAAAAGACGAATATATGCGACCCTCACAATTAGATCGTCAAGCAAGTGATATTTGCTCACTTGGTTCCATTTAAGTAAGTTTGTCATTACCTCAGTTTTAGGTTTCTAATTTTGCGTAGGTGGTTGTTCTATTCAAATTTGGAATCTTTTCTTTATAAATTATTGATATAACACTGATATATGGTGGTTGTAGCAACTTTATATAGTGTTATGTATTGTTATTATTGCGAGACAGAAGTGGAACACTACATATGTTATAGTGGAATTCAAGAATTGCAATGTTACTGACTTAACTTTAAAAGGTTGTGGTGGTGTTTGAATAGTTTGGTTGATTATGAACGATGTGAGTCATAGGATGGTAAGAACTAGCATAAAATCTTAAAGCGAGATAAGAGAAGACAAATTCAGAAAATAAGTCGCTTAATTCTTATCCACCTTTATTATGCCATTAGGCTAATGTGAAAAAAATAACCAGAATGTTATGTTATGGATCTCTATGCCCTTCATATTATGTAACGTTTTTATTCCTTTTTATGACACGTCAATAGTGTAAAAATAATATTATTTTATAAAAGTCATGTATTAATTATACCATTATTAATTTACAAGTCTCTTAATATTATATCCATGTAACTAAAACACGTGCTAAGACGTGAGGCGCGACCTTCATGTTACGCTACACGCTAAGGCGTTAACTTAAAGCATCGTTTTCATCTATATATGAAAATATGATTTTTATCGAAGTTGAATTAAGAAAAGGTGTCATACGCATCTTATTTTATCGCGTCTTATGACGTTTTAACTAATTATTTCACACTAAGCCTTAACCGCAACCTTGGTTTATAGCGTGGCGTGGAGGTCAAGCCTCACGCATTGCGAGGCTTTAGAGAAACATGGCGAGCCTTTTATAATCAGGCCCATAACTAGAGGCGGACTCAAGATCTATAATAGTGTGTTGCATAATTTTTTTATGATTATTTGTACTAAAGTTGTCTCATATTAGGTAAAAATAAATGTTTCACATGTCGATAAAAACCCATTTTATACAAAATTCACCTTTAGTGACTTAAAATAAAATGTAACCCGTCCATACCTGACTCCCATGTAGATCCGCCCATACCCATGACTATATTATATACATAAAAAAACATATAAAAAAAATAGCAATCACCTCTATACTCACAATGACATGTATCCAAAGTGTTTTCTTATCAAAATTATATGTAATTCTAAGTAGCATAAATCTTTAAACAACAAAATTTTCAAACATAAATTAAATATTGTAGCTCTTATTACCTTCATTATCAAACTTCTCTTATTTGATTACCTTCATTATCAAAATAAACACTTTCTAAAATAATGAACATTTACATTTCATACAATGGATCCAAACGTTTGTTTGACAAAACAGTTAAACTTTGATTCAAAAACTCGAAAAAATAACAAATTATACAAAATAAAAAATATAGAGAAAGAAACTTACGATTTAAAGAGAAAACAACCTATGATCGACGACCCTTAGTAGAATTTAGAAAAACGAAACGAGTAGGTATAACATATCCTTTCAGACATGGGCTAATGTGTTTAGGTAAACTAAAAAAACACATAAAAACTACTGTATAAAAAGCCTAAATTATTATCTACAACTAAAACTAACATTTATTAAGAGCATTATATTTAGTTCAAAAGTTTATATTAAGAATAATAAAACAACTACACTTTGGTAAACAAAGTCTTGCAGAATAATAAAAAATATACATCTTTGTGATAACCATAACCTGTAAATAAAAAAAACTACATCTAACAAAATAAATTAAAAACAAAAATTTAGAAACAACAACAAAAAAATCAGAACCAGAAGCTATACATGTCCACCGGTCATAACGATTAAACATAACCCGTACTTATCATGTATCCGCGTAAAAAATAATATGTTTCATCCAACACATGAATTAAATTGTCAAAAGGTATGAGATTTAGGACATGTTCATACAAACCTTTTGAAACTTTTGAACTTATTTTTAAACCTCTTAGAATCTTTATAAGTTTAAAATGTAAAAATAAATTTGAATTAATGTTGACTAACCATGCATTTAAAAAAATTACTCCAATAAAGCATTTAATAACCAACACTATACATAATAAAACTAACAAATACTAACACAGAATAAATAAATTACAAACAACTAATTTCATAAATGAAAAAATTAAAGAACAAATGCACGTCATGCCGATTGATAATGCATTAAAATACAACTATAATAAAATATAAACTTACAACCAAATATTTGCCAGATAAATAAAGGTAAACGAGAATCATAAGTCATACCCGTCCATCGGACGGGTTTTGAAACTAGTATATATATATATATATATATATATATATATATATATATATATATATATATATATATATATATATATATATATATATATATATATATATATATATATATATATATAGGGTGTGGTATGACTTGATACCACACCCTTATTCCATGTCATATGTGACAAGGCACCTCTAAACCAATAGAATTTCTTTGTTAGCTAAAAAACTCAAAAACCTTCCTAAAATAATGTACGAAAACGCACTTTTGAAAATCGGGCAGCAATTTGCCTAAACCTGGGTTTTCATACCACATGTATATATATTAGGTTTAACCCATTTTCAACCATTTTTTTCTCTCTTCCTAACAACCCCACCCACGGGAAAACCACACATACCACCGACGGAACATCCAAAAACCCTAATTAAAAAAAAACAGTCACCAGCATTCTATCTTTTGATGATTAACCCACTGTTTGATTATCCATATACCCTAATTAAAAAAACATCCACCAGCATCCTATCTTTTGATGATTAACCCACTGTTTGATTATCCATAAACCCTAATAAAAAAACAGCCATCAACATCCTACCTTTTGATTATCCATAAACCCGAGAAATCGTTGGAAACATGGAGTATTAAGCGTATGTCATTGTCTCTTGAAATATTTATTCTGATATTCTTTTTTGGTTTCATCTTTCCAGCCGATACTCTCCCTCATTTGAATTGAGTCACTTTTATACCGGAATCTTCGTCGGTAATCAGTTTTTTTTATCAAAAACATCAGTGGATACTCTGTTCTTCTCAGGTTACCCTTGTTTTTTTAGATAAGGTTTAGCTCGTGATGTTTATTCGATTTTCATCAATTATAGCTATAACCTAATCTTATTTAAATTTGTTGTAGATCAGTTGTTACTATTTTGTGATTACATTTTATACGATTTGTGTTGAATTGGCGATAAATTGAAATAGGAGAATTAATTGTTGTTATTACATGATTTGAAAGGAGTTGTTGTTGGATGATTTGATTTACTTTCCACGGTGAGTCGTTCATATACCGATTAGTTTTATCATTTATAGCATGAATTTTAAATAAATAAATTTAAGTTTTATTGATCGAATGGCAGTTGGAACGAAGAGCCAAAAATCTTGGATTAGAAATTACTATTGTTATTGTATCTTCATTTATTACGTGTTTTATAGGTTTTTTGCTTCCGATAAATGTGTGGATGTAGGTGAATCATCTTATACCAGTTTGGGATGTGAAAAATTATATAACCATGTTACTTCCTAAATGTATGAGGATACTGAGAATAAGGATATTGAGAACAAGGATGTTGGCTTTACAAATTCCCCTCAAACAGGTTGTTTGGATTTCACAAAAATAATTCAGACTCACCCTTTGGCTATTGTTTTTTGCTATTAAGTAGTGCTGATTTTTTTTATTGTCTAATACAGATTTTGTTCCTTCCTATTCTACTGCACATAAGAGATGACGATCTGAAACCTTCCGACAACGTGAGACAAGTCATGTTACAGACAGTGGGTTGCTAGCTCATGGAGTGCCGACGCGTAATACCTGATCTAGCGGCAGTTGAGTGAAGGTATGTACAAAATTTTGAATTCTAATTCTTCTTAATTGTTTTCTCTAACAGTGTGTTCTGTTGTGTTGTGTTTTCATCTCTAATCTCTTTCTTTTTCTCTGTAGTTGATGAACATGCTATTCTCCTTCATTGAACCAGAACATCCTCATAGTGCTTTACTGGCCAGTTATTTCAATAAAGTAAGTACATCTAATTCTGATTTTGGATGGTACATTATTTTGAAATAAATTAATACTTAATCTGATCTATTTTTTGTTTTTTCTTCTCATGTATGTATTATTATTTGATTCCTTATATTCAGATTGCTGATGCTTTGTTTTTTATTTGCAAGTTGTTGTATGCCTGTTGTTGCCGAAGACGGTTCCACTAATGAACTTTATAAACTTAATTCACCAATAGCTAATAAATAAGCTCATAAACCCTATATTGTTGATACATTCAGTTCCACGGTAAGTCATATCTCTAGATCCTGTTGGTTAAATGCATGGTTCTACCATTTTGGCCTTACTTTGTCTCTACTACTTTTTTCTACAATCAGCTACATGACTAGATTTCCAGTTTGGATGAACATGTCATCTGAATTGAAATCAACAACTTCATCAGAAAATGCAGATTTCCCACGTGGAGATTTTGATACCCGTTTGTATCTTTGGGGCCCACTCGCATTGTGATTTTCCTCTTCAGAATCGTAATTAACATCAAAACCTAATGGAAGAAGTGATCCATAAGCTCCTTTTTGCTTGACATAAGGCTTCTGTTTTGAAAACCAATTTCGAATTGGGTTCCATGATTATTTATTTCAAAACTCGCGAGAGTTACCCATCATCAGACCAAAGCCAATTAAGTAACTAATAAGCGGGAGAAAATGAGCTTATGAACTTTTCTATATTCAAATAAGCTGATCCAAACACCCCTTAAGTTATTAGTATGTGATTATTATTGTTATTAAGTTTATTTGAATGGTTATTGTATCAGTTAATGATATACATATGCTTCATTGAGAGAGAAACTATATATGCTTCATTGAGAGAGAAACTAACGAAGATAGTCGGTCTTATTATTATAAGATTAAGCCAGAGACGAAAGCGCCTGCTGACGTGCCTATAGAAGCTGTTGGTGAGAGTTCTGTTTTTTGTGCAGGCGAAGAGTGAAGTTGAGCAAAAGACAAGATTATGCTGGTAACTATCCGAATCACACTATGATGTAACTTTTGGGTAAGAAAAAACTTAGAGAGATTATATTCTTATAAAATTAAAAAAACAGGGATCATGCAGGTTGATGGTCATGTTAGCACACTGTGATTTGTTTCCTGGTTCTTATGATCAGTAATTTACTTGCGTGTTGCGTCTGATTTTTTTTTTGCAGAAATTATCTTGCATAGCCAAATAGTAGATGAATTCAAGCATAGCTTCGTCTCATTTACTATCTATACTTGCGTATACCATCGAGGTAAGGTTCCTTCTCATTTGTTCAACATAACGTGTTGGGGAAACTAATTTCACTAGGAACATACATATTCGATTTTAATAAAATTTGTGCATTAAGTAATCTTCTAATCAATAGGATTCAACCTTAGTCATCTCAGTTCTTAGCAACGCAGAGTTTTCAGTAAGAGAAACAGAAAACTCTTCCCTTAATCATATGGACGTCAATAGATTTTTTTATTTGCTTACACCAACTATTGTTAAAGCTGCCATCTTTGAAAATTTTGCAAGATAAAACGTCACAGAATCTGAATGTGACGTCACACCGAGTCTTTAAAAGGTTATTAAAGATGCATATGGTTTCTCAACTGGTAAGGAAGCAGGACTTATATATTTAGACGGTTTGATTGCTATTTTTAGCAAATTAGTCTAATGTTGCACTCTAGAAGGCGGTAAAGATGCATATGGTTTCTCAACTGGTAAGGACGCAGGACTAATGTTGCACTTAGACGGTTTGATTGCTATTTTTAGCAAATTAGTCTAATGTTGCACTTAGAAGGAGGTAGTGTGTGTTGCAAACAGAAGTTTTTTATGGGCCTCTACATTTGTGAATGCAAATATTATGCAAGTCCCTACATTGTCCGAAAAAGGTTTCAAGCTAACCGAAAGCTACTCAATGGTGTACTGTAGACCACTTAACCATGGGTTTATATATCAGGTCCCATGCTAAACCTTGTTGGCTTGCTTTACAACAATGAAGAGATGGAAAATTTACTGAGAGTGTGTGCCAAGAAGGTCACCATTCATACCTCATTCTCCGGGGTTGGAGTTTAACTGGAAGGGATCGAACGAGTGGAATTTAGAGGTTAATTTAGTAAAGTTAGCTTCTGTAAAACCGGCTTTCTGTGTTTGTCTGCTTGGAGGGTTGTTCTTCAAGATGCTAACAAGACGACTTAAATATGGATTTTTGGTTAATAACGAGAGGTTTTTGGTTGATGAAATTAGCATTGCTTCAGGGCTATACAAACCTCATAGTACTATTAGGCATGCTAAAAAGAAGTTACTAGATCTTAGAGAGCATAAATCAGGAGATCTGTTTGCTGCTACTAAAGGAAAAGAGAACAGCTAAATGATTAATTTAATGGTTAAAAGAGGTAACTATTTAATTTAGCTCACTTTTTTTTTTGAAAGGCAGCAATAAATTAAAGGAAGAAAAAGATACACAAAAAGGCATCTCAAATCCTTAACAAGCTGATAAGGAAAAGAGACAAAAAAAAAATACAAGAACTACAAGGAAAGGCGAGGCAACAAGGAAGCAAAAGCGCGACCCCGAACAAAACTCAAGACACAGGACGTACTCGAACTCAAGAAAACGACCACAATCCCAACTATCTAAACCAAAGCAAAAATAGCCAACCACCACAAAAACAACCAAATAAGAAAACACCTGCTATGACAAAGGCAGCAACCTGCACCTAGCAACATGAACATCCCACGATCTGCAGACAAAGACTAAAGGCAGAACCAAAAACTTGTAGACTCGAACAAAAGCTGGAAGCACTACTGAAAAAATGATGGTTGCACGATCCACGAAACACACGAACTAATAGAATGCAAACTTGCCAAGCAAACCCATCACAGCACTCGAGCTTGCAGCCAAGAAAAGGAAAGTCGACCCACATAATTACGAAGCTAGACTGCATATCTTTGGATCATATAACTAAACCTGCTAGTCAATCGTTTTTTTCCCCGAACGACGAACAATCCACTCAAAGCTTTTTAATTGAATTTCTTGAACAACTTTGTTGACACTTGCCAACTTACCTTTAAAAGCACGAGCATTTCTTTCCTTCCAAATAAAGTATCCAGTAGACCAAATCACAGCTTGCCACAAACCACTCGAACGGTTAGGGATACTAACATTTCCACTAGAAGCGAAAAGTTCGCTAATAGTAAAAGCATTAAAATTCCCAACCCTCCACCAATTAAAAATTTTCTCCCAAACTCCCATGGCCATAGAACACAAGATTAAGCTATGATCCCACGATTCCACGACATCATTACAGTTCGGACAAAGTAAAGAGTCCAAATCAATCCCCCTTTTATCGAGCTCTACCCGCACCGGCAACCTTCCCTTCAAAGCTCTCCACACGAAGATATTTACCTTTTTTGGAATAACATTATTCCATAAAGTCTCTTGCCGAGAATTCTCTACAGTTAAAGTATTTTCTTCAACCATCCTTGATAACGTCTTAACTGTAAAATTTCCGCTATCATGAAGACTCCATCTCCAAATATCCCTACAATGATTAGAAATCACAATATTATGTAAGATACCTACTAATTCATCCGCGTCCCCACACGCTCTCCCTCTAGGCTCCCTAACCCAATCCCATTCCCACTTCCAAACACCCTCAACCCACCTCCCTTTATCGGCCACCCTACCCCCTTAAACCTATCTATGTGAAATAAACGAGGAAACTTATCACACAATCTCGAGTTATCTACCCATCTATCTTCTCAAAAGGAAATGTCACACCCATTACCTAACTTACACACAAAGAAAGAAGCAAAATCAACTCCCGCTCCATCAATATCACTGCCTACCTTTACTATTTCACACCAAACTCCCTTACCCCCTGATCTAACCCCCTCCCATTCCTGTAATTCAAACCACCATTAGCACCATATAAACTTTTAATAACTCTAACCCAAAGATTACCCCCTCTTTCTTAAATCTCCACCACCATTTAGCTCACTTTTATATGCCCATTGCTTAGTGCACCCTTACTTATTCCTGTCACACTTGGTATTAGAGGGTGTTTGGTACTTCTAAATAGTTATAAAAAATTACATTTAGACCCGAAAAAGAATTACTGGGAAGTATTTAATAAACCTTGAGGTTTTTCTTTTGGAACTCATAACAGGACTGAAGCCTATTGAAATACGAAAAGGAGCAGGAGAAAAGAATTTTGTTTTATGGGCGAGTCATTGCTAACATTCTTCTTTTTAGTATAAGTTTTTTAAACGAACAGGACCATCATTTTCAACACTGGAGTGAGTTTTTTTATTTTTTAGGGTAAAAAGAATAGCTAATGGGAAACTAATTATAGAGATAGATTTAGTTTAAGCAACTTGAATAATTTGAAAGATAGATTTATGCTTTAAACAACTATTACAAGTTTACAACAAGGCTCTATAGAGAAACTACTTGACCCCAAATCGAATTCACTGAAAGATGAGAAGACATTATTGTTTTATGACAGTTCATTAAAGTGAAGAGCATCGCATTGAATTGTTAATAAACTAAGAATATACATATAAAGAAGTTTATGCATGTTATTGTGGTAGAAAACGTGTTCATTTGGCGAGAGTGGATTTACCCAAAATGAATTTTAAGAAGTAATCCATGAGAATTGTATTTCACGTATACACAAACGATCCACAAGGTCCACTTCTAACTTATCTGTCAAATAGTTCAAAGTCAGTTAGTCCAGGCTCTGGAGGGGAGATTAGGCAGAAAATGTAATTGGCTACTAATTAAATTTGGGATTAAGTCACTCTTTTTTTAACAAGGATTAAGTCACTCTCTCAGATGACAAAAAGATGGTGGTGTGTGGTGATTCTGCTTGCGTGAAGGAAGCCTGCAATGATAGCTTGAAACAACTTGGCGTTAACTGTATTGATTTTTTATGTTCATCAGAAAGACACAAGCATCCCCTATTGAACTAAAAGTAATCCTGATTATTAAATTAATAGATACCCAAATAAAATTATTGGGTGTGTACTAACCAAACAACCTTTTATTTGACATTTTGTTGCTCGGTGAGAGCATTGAAGGAACTCACTATAAATAGGGCAAGCTAAAATACATCAGTCTCTCTGAAGCTTCGGCACAAGCCATCAGACGGGCACGCGCAGTTCACCCAATAACAGCTGTCGAGTTGGAATGGTCCTTCTGGACAAGAGGCGTTGATGAAGAAGTGATTCCTACTTTAAGTCATCTTATCTTACTCTTTAGTTGCGCCGTTATGCTCACATGTTTTATACTTTGGTGTTCTCGAAAATAAACAGTGAATGGGAATTCAAGAAGTATGGTCACTAGAATGTTTCTAGATGTTTAGTTTAAGGTGGTGTTGGTTTGTTCTTGCTGTTGTTTGAATAGAACCAGAGAAAACAAGTTGTAAAGTTTTAGTAAATAAATGCAGAGAGATAACTCTTGGGTTTATATAAGCACTTGGTTGCTTTGGGATGTTCTTCGTGACCTGGTAAAAGGGTATGCCAAGAAAAGATTGGGTTTTCTTGTATAACCAAAAAAAGAACATGAACATGTATGTTGTGTTGGCCATTGTCGACAGTAAGTAGAAGAAAAAAAGAAAAGAAAATGTGGGATTGGGGCTTGGGATTTGCTTGGAGGAGTCTTAAGTATTCAATGGGTAAAGCTCTATGCATTTGGATCGTTAGACCAAATATATTGTCATTATAGTTAAACAAACTGGAGTAAGGTATTGTTTATGAAGAGCGAGAGGCCCAGATACTAGGCGATGTGTATATGTCAACATATATATGTGGTTCCCTCTTCTGCCTACAATGACACCAACATATAGATGCAAATTTGGACTAATCTTTGTCTGCGACTCTTGGGAATTTGGTTGGGAGTCTTTGGCAAAAACTATTTATGATATGACTAACAAGCTAACTAATAAAAAGGGTCTTTTAAGCTAATGACCAACTGAACAACATTAACACGCTAAATAAAAAGTAAGTTTTTTTGGTTTTGTGCAGTTCAAGAGCTTTTGGTGGGAAACTAGTGGACATAAAGTTGGATGATCGACCTCCTGTGCACTTGATTGTAGGACTGAACACTCCTAAAAGCGCAGAGACTTCAGGTACAGGTATAGAAAGGTATTGATATATTGATAAGCTTGCTGTCGCGGTTAATAATTATTTCCTTGCAAGATCTTGCTGTATGTTGATGGACAACCAGGTGCTGCTACTAAATTTTTTCAAACGTTCAAAAATATTGCAACTAAGCTAATTTCTTCCATTCATATAATTATCTACTACAGGGAAACTCTATACAGGCCAATATGGACGTCAAGGATACAGAATACTTCGACGACCTTCATCTTCACAAACCATACATGATCTCGGGATTTAGTTGCAAAGAGACGAAGAAATGGGAACAGACTCTAACCAACCGTACATCTCATATATTTGGAAAGTGTATTCAAGTGAAGGAAATACCGAGCATAGACTTTCCTGAGCACTACTTTAACTTCGCGCTTATAATGAACTTGCAGCTAGAGCTGATGTAAGAAATGCGGTCCTTAAAGGTACAACAAACTTATTCCTTTTCTTTTGTACATAATTTATCTTTAATCAACCATCTACCATATTAATAGATTACATTGGACGCATCCAAGGAGTAGGAGAACTAAATGTATCAGCTGATGCTACAGGGACCCGCTGGACCTATGACACACGCTTGAACATAGAAGGTTCTGTTAAATTTGAAAACAGTTGAACCTCAAACTAACTCTCGATAAATAAAAAAATAATAACTAAGTCACTGCATTTTCAAACCAAATATATCTGGGACTTAATCATGTGGTTGTGAGTTTGCATCTTCATTGTATTTTCACTGAATAACAGCACGAGAGATGGTTCATTACACAGATTGTGTTACATAGAAGATCAACGCATCATTACACAGATATTAGTTAAAAAAGTGTGGCACTAAATATTTATGTATGATCATATATTCATATTACATAATAAACAATAACAAAATTTGATTTAACAGATGCATTAGGTATACATAATACCTTGGCTGTAAAATGTAGCAAAGAAACATCATTGTGTAAATGAAGAAACATCTTGCTTTCTTTTACAGCTAAACAAGTACTATGGCGTATATCAGAAAGCTATATCCAAGAATAAAGTTGATCTTAAAAATCCTGAATATAAGGATATTGACAAAGGGAATATCGACCAACTACTCAAGTTAAAGGGTTCCATACATGTCTACACATATAAGCTATTGTAACTACACAATGCGCTACGATATGTTCTCGGTAATTAGTCTGACGACATCATCAATAAAATCACAGTGTATATTCTTCACCAACTTTTTCCATTACTTTTTGTCTTGCACCAGTTGTTGGATATCTTATTCAAGTGTTCTTTGAACACTTGGGATCCTTAGGTTTCGATAATACCCAGATCGTTTAGTACGTCCAGTGGTGCTTTGGCTATATTATCTGGTGCCAAGACAGGACGATCACCAAGAGACAAACGTGACAACTGAAGATGAACTTTGGTGGTGAAAGTAAGTTCACCCAGCCACTTTACATATTTATAGATATCGATTACTTGTGCTTGCTTTCAGTGAGAAACCCAACAGGTAATTAGAACCTTTCTGTATATGTTTCTCTGCACATAAACATTCAATTCAAAGGGCTGATTATTTAGAACCCTTTTTGCTCATAGATAATGTTCCATAGCACTTATGGTTTCTTGTAAGTCCGTATAGTGTTACGGTGGTGAAGAAGGAAAATGGGGATAGGTGTATCATATACGTATGTGAGGAGCAATTTGGTGAGGAGTGTGATGTATTTTGCACTAATTTTCTCAAATTAAATGTTGTCAGCAAGAAAAAATACAATTACCAAATGTTGTTTTATGACAGTTTAATACAGGGGTTGAGGGTTTCTTTTTTCTTGTAAATTGTATAAGTCTCCATACTTCAAATGTATGTGTCTATGTTTAGTAATTGCTATTTTATTCACCAATGACAAAAAAATTTACACGTTTTACTTTTTTGTTTTTAATTTGTTTTGCTTTTTAAAAATCTTGTTTAAATGTCATCTCTTGTAACCGTAAAAAATATTGTAACAATAGTACTCCATTATCTTCGTTATAAAATTAATATTTTTTATAAAAAATGTATTTTACAATTTTATTTTTCTCATTTTGTAGCACAATAATAATTTTACTTTCAGTTAATTAATTAATTTTTTTAAACTTTAAATTAACAATTTCAAGAAATAACAATATACTCCCTGTCCCAATTTATTTGTCCAATATTTACTTTTAAAAAAATCATTCAACTTTGACTTTTAAATTAATATCATTATGTTATACTATAATATTTGATGCAAAATATATGTATGGATTGAGTTTTAAAGGTATCTTTATTTGTTATAATTTTTCTATCAAGTATTATATAAAACAAAAATAATAATTTAACGTCAAAATTTAGTAGAAAAAATTTAAAAAATCAATTGGAAACTAATAAATTAAGACAGAAAGAGTAGTATAATTGATCAAAATTCTCTATCATATTAAGTAATATTGAATTAAATTGAAACATCTGAAAAAAGTAAAGACAACTATAAATTTAAAACAAAATGAATAAATACTTTTGTCATGTGTTACCAAATAAATACTTATATACAATTACAGGGCTTTGATATAAAACTTACTAAATGAGATAGTTATTATATATCAAACATAAAAGTTTTATACATGTTTATATGTTTTTAACCTTTTTCAATTATTTACTTTTTATACTATTAATTAGAATTAAATAATATATATTTTTATAATGCTTTGTTTTTAAAATAAAAAAACTAATAATTAATAATCAATGATTAGCTAATTAATAATTAATAATTAGTTAATTAATAATTATATTCAAATGATAGGGTGGGCATCCTAAGTAGGGTGGGTATGAACCCTTAAACTCTTTGTCAACTATAGGATGGCATGGGAAAAGAAGAAAATTTTTGTCAAATGTATCCAATCGATGAAATAAGCTGAGCGTTTTACAGCAAATCTACTGTTGTACGTCATTTATAGCATTACATGTTGAGCACTTATTTATTATTTTTTCTATTTAACCTAAGGCTGGTGGGAGTGGGCATGAACCCACGGGTGATTTTGGCAAAGTAGTTCGTGACTTCCATTCCTCCCCTACAAACTCGCGCGTGACTTAGTAGCACCAACCAAAACAACAAGGGCAAACTCACCTTGGGTGAGTTTATTTTTGTGGGCCCAGACGGTTTTATTTTTTTGTTAGGTTTATTATTGGGTTTTTTTAGTGAGGTGTGTTTAAATAATAAAAAAATAGGTATGAAAGGTGAGTTGTAGTGAGTTTGAATGAGTGTCATTATCTCCTGCGGGGAGTTTGGGTGAGTTGTAGAAAAGCTGATATGACGCTGACCTAGCGGTGAGTAGGTTTCTTACCACTCCCACCAGCCTAAAAGTAAATTGTTGGATGTAAAAACCGCATGAATATTTGTTTCATTTTGAGCATACTTATTTATTATTTGTGTTGCGCTCATTCTTTAATATTATTTATTTATTAGAAATAAAGTTAGTTTCTTCTTTAGACATAAACAGGTTTGACCTGACGGTTCAACCGGTCGAATCGATGACCCGTTAAACCGGTGACATAGCCGGGTCAACTAAAAACTAGTTTTAAAACATTGCATTTAACCACAAATATTCTCTTTTTGACGGAAAACTAGGCTTTGAAACAAGTTTTGAAGACATGTTATCATTTTGATTTTCGGTGTCACCATATCAAGTTTATAAGTTGGACCCTATTATCCAAGACAATATTGGCTACCATAAGTAACCCTCACGAGCACCTGGGTATTCAGTGGCATTTTTGCTGCATCTTTGTATGAAATATGATGATTTTAGTCTAAAATAAAATATACCTTCTAAAAAACATGGAGATTCCCTATTGGCACCAACAAGTCCTGAACTTATAGTACCCCAAATATTAAAAACTAATCATTTAGTGAACTATTCGTACTCTAACAATGCGGAGTATGTTTTAATAAATCATATGTCTTCCTTTCAAAAGTTACCTCATAATTAAAATATATTATTCAAATAGTATTATACTAAAAATATAACCATTAATAATTATTAAATAAATAATATAATATTATCAACACATATAATATTAACTGTTTTTATAAATATAAAGAGTGATTGGCATATAAATATAAATATGAACTATTTTTATATATTCATATATTTATATTTTTCTATTTTTAATAAATTATAGTCGTTGGATGTACCAAGACATTACATTATCAATGGTTGATTTACGTTTAACCAACAAAAAAAAGACACAAACAAATATTTATACCAAGGTTTTTAAGATCGGGATTTTACTTAGGATCGTTTTCGTTTTTGCAAGATCGAGATCGAAAAGTAGGATCGGGATCGTAAGATCCTACTACATGTAATTTTCTTAGTAGTCTTTGCAAATTTTTATAAATTTACAAATTAATATACATCATAAACATAAAACTATACCAATATTTCACAAAATGTTGTCCTAAATTATGATTATAAAATGTATAAGAAGATTTACATGTTGTTTTTTAGATTATACAAAATAGAACCTATAAATTTGTAGTTTTTTAGTTTGTCGCTCGAAAAAAAGTAAGATCGGATCGTAGTAGATCTTAAGATCTTATGATCAAGATCGGGATCCTATAAGATCTTAAGCATGCAAAGATCCTACGTAAGATCCGGATTGTTTTTGCGTTGCAGTATCGTAAAATCGTAAGATCCTAAGATCAAAATCGGGATCTTGACAACCTTGATTTATACAACCAAAGATTAACATCGGATAAAACACAATCATTAGGTAGGTCAAAGCTTAAAAATATTAGTTGTCTTTTAACAAAAACAGGTCACACTCACAACATATATAATTAATACACAAACGTACTTTTAGAAAACATTTACGAAACGACCCCGCCCGTTGGGCGGATTACGATGCTAGTATATATATATATATATATATATATATATATATATGAAACTCTTATATAGGAAGGATGGTGAAACATTACCTTAACTCCAAAATTCTATTAAAATGCCACGTATAATTCAATAAAGAATTTACATAATTAGTTCATCATTTTCCTGGCTAACATACTCAATGTTCATTATTGACTCTTCCAAAAGTAAAACCGTTCTTTATTTTTCTCAAGCAAATCCCCAAAACAATAAACTTAATTAAAAGTCCTAGAATTAAAACTCCCCAATTCAATATCACATCCATAAATCACCTACAAAACTAAACCCCAATCATAAACCCCTAAATAAATGTCAGATGCACAATCAACTGATAAGTCAATCGAAATATATGTTTTAACAAAATATGCAAACCATAGCTAACACATCTGTCATCCACGGATCTGCATAAAATCCAACCTGTAAAAGTAATGGATGATTTCGTTATTTTGGTCAATTTTATTATGAATTATATTTAAGATAACTCAGTTGAATGCTTAAAAGTAATGGACAATTCGTTATTTTGGTCCATTGGTGATTTTGATAGTATCTTAATTTGAGGTAATTCTTCTTCTTTGATTCCACCTTATTTTTATTACATTAATCATTTTGTAACTATATTGATTCATAATTATTTGCGGGTGACTATTGTGATTAAAAAAAGTCGTGTGATTAAATATTATGCATATCAAGTGTTTGATAAGATGTTCATGAACCTAAATTCACAAGGAATTGAAATTGGGACTTTATTCACAATAATATAATACTTTCAATCATCATATGTGTAAACATGCAAGTTTTTAGCTAAAGTGGTAGATGGTAGAAGGATTTTGTTAGGTTGGTTGAATATTATGGTGAATCTTTGCGATACCACGTATTTCGAGAACTATACTCGGATTTGGCATGTGAGAAATCATTTCACTTCGTTGAATCCCCTTAAAAAACTTTAGCAATGTCAAAGAAGTAGTCCTATCTCAGTAATAATCTTGAAATGGCATTTTAACTAACATGACAGTATGGAAGACATTAGTGGAGCCGATGATTACTACTTGTGTGCTATAATTACAGGTCCTAAAGAAGGTGAAGTTATGATGTAGAATGAAAAGTTAGTATGAGAACTTCATTGTGGCCAAGATAAAGCCTTAACTCACTTTCAGAAAGTTGTGTCTACTGCTCCCTACAATAGGTATGCACATGACTTTTAGAGGTCAAAACATATTATCATTATCAAATGGAAAGATAAAAGCTTTAGCTTATACGATTTTATTTGTTATTAAGCGAACAGGAAAATGGAAGTGTGTTTTGTATATATAAAGTGACTTCCCACCTTCAAAATTATTCAGATGATCCGCTTGCGAGAGATTGAAAATAAGATTGACGAGATGAATCTAGATAGGAGGTTGAGGAATAGAATAACACCTGCTCAAATGCCTTACACTTTGTTGTAAATTTACAAGTTTTAATCTTATTTTTCTTTCATATTGCATAAATGATGAAGTTGATGTCGTATGTCGTTTTTTTATAATAAAGAATAGGTTCTAAAATTTTAGTAACCATTGGAATATGGTCATCGTATAATGTGATCTTATCTTATGAGTTTGGACGTGTTGTACTTCATATTTGGTAAAATACCTGGTAATGCACCTAGATCGCATGTATGTGACACTATAAAGAAACTTGTGGAGCTATAAAGTAAATATATATCATAGAGGTTGTTTAAGTATACTAATTTGCTTTAAGTTGAATAACATTAAAAAAAATAGGTAATGATTTTTGACCAAGTTGTATAATCTTTTTGTTTTTTTAGGTTATTATATACAGTGGTATGGAGTAGTTGGGTCATTGTCAACTAAAAATGGTGTTTTTACTTGGTATGTAGCTGATAATGGGTGCGTAAGGAGTGTTTAGGTTGTGATTTTTTGGGCACTTTCATGTGCACACCAATAATGATACTCATTACTCAACAAATTAACTATAACCGAAACCAACAAATCAGTCCATCACTACTTTCATAATGAGGGGGTGGTTTTGGGTATTCTACCAAGTATTTAATCGACACCTACTCATTATTCAGATTCAATACGAAGAATGTAGAAATTTGCTCATATGTATCCATGTATACAATATAGCATTTATGTGATGACAAGATCGCTAAAAAATCAAAAATAGAATATGTGAAATTACACAAAAACATATTTAAGTGGATGCTCCGTTTCATATTATCCCAGTAAAAAAAATTTTGTTTTCTGAAATAAGTACCAGATTAATCGGAGACATATCTTTATTTTGCTTTGAACATAATTTTTTTTAACTTACTATACGTATTATGGTTACTAAGGATCTTATTCACTTGATGAAAACTTCTGCAGATTGTTTCAGAACTTCTAACCGGGACCAAGTGGAACTTCCGGGGGTTATGTCGCCATCCTCTTTCGATGGAAAAACAGTATTCATTAACACATTTATTTATTTAAGCACTGAAATAATCAATCCCATACACACCCTATAAGATCTTATACAACAAGTAGCCAATGTTAATACGCCTTTGAAAACAGTTTTTATGCACAAAAATCAGCAACTAAAATGCTAATTTTCTGCATATAAAGTTTAGTACCAAACAACCCTTTAGAGTTTTTTTTACGCAAATTGAGCCTTGAAAAAATCCGCACAATATAACTGGATGTGTTTATGATGCTTTTGCTAATTATCGGTTTCTAGAAATACTAAGACACCTTTTGCAGTCATTATACCTTCAAATTAAAAGTTTAAAACTCGGAAGTATTTTAGAATCCTTTTCTAAAGGCTATACAGTCCCTCGGTCCCTCGAATCAGTAATCGTCAACCTCACATTTCAACAAATTAACATGATATTTGCTTTTCTCAATCTCACAAAACTGTTTGATTATTGCTCATTCAGAGGTTTAAAACGCTCCCATATATCAAGACCATTTGGTGCATAAGACGAGAGTAAAAACTTAACTGTATTGGTATGGTGATTTTTATTTACTCTGTTTTGATATAATAATTGTGATTACACTTGATCGTAATTATACATTGTATATGCACCTTTGATAACTCATTAACAATGCTTTTAAAAGAGGCTATATATGAAAAAATTCTTAAACTTGGTGCAGATCTTAATTGCCCAAACCTGGTACTTATCGTTGTTGCTGGTCTTTGTGTGAGAGATACCTTTAGACAAAAAGGATGTATGAAGATGTATTAAGTTTACTTGAAAATTCTTATTATTCTTTTTAGAAAGCACGAAGTTTCGTTTCTTGATTTAATGGTGGTCTAATTGTGTTTACAGTTGGCAGAGCCCATACGATTACACGACATCATATCAATATAATATGGCCGCCTTCAGTGTTTACCTTGTGACACCTCCACTAATATGCGTTTGCTTGAGTGCATGACAATTTGTTTCTTATATTAGATAAAAATATAAATATTCAATAATTCATGTAGATGGAAGGTCAGATCATTTGTATGTTTCTAGCATTTACTTTTAAACAATTAAATTTTTTGGCATTTGTTGATATTTGATTTTGTTAAGTTTACTTTTTCATAAAAATGTTTTCATTTCAGTATTATTGTATCAAGAATTTTACAATTCTTTTCATGTTTTAAAAATCTCTTAAAGCTAGCCCGTCCATCGGACGGGCCTTAAGGCTAGTATATATATATATATATATATATATATATATATATATATATATATATATATATATATATATATATATATATATATATATATATATATGTATGTATATATATATGTATGTATATATATATATATATATATATATATATATATATATATATATATATATATATATATATATATATATATATATATATATATATATATATATATATATATATATATATATATATATATATATATATATATATATATATATATATATATATATATATATATATATATATATATATATATATATATATATATATATATATATATATTGGCATGTTCATGTGAGAAGACTATTTTTTGTAAAATAGTGAGATGAAATCCTAGTTATTCATTTCTCCCTCCTTTTTTTAGATCTAGTGTCTTAGATATTAAATATATATAACGTGTTAACATGTGTCTTTCAATAAAAAGTTAACAAATTTCAAAAGTTTTCGAAAAACAATTCGGAATTTTTTTTTCTAAAAACTTTTTGAATATTTTTTTTTAAACCCTAAACCCTGAAACCCTATAACTCTAAACCGTAAACCATAAAACCTAAACCCTAAAACCCTAAACCCTAAAACCTAAACCCTAAACCCTAAACCCTAAACCCTAAAATCCTAAAACCCTAAACCCTAAACCCTAAAACCCTAAACCCTAAACGCCTAAGCCCTAAACGCCTAAACCTTAAACCCTAACCCCTAACCCTAAACCATATCTCTAAACCCCTAGACGCTAAACCCTAAACCCTAAACCCTAACCCCTAAACCCTAAACCCTAAACCCTAAACCCTAAACCCTAAACCCTAAACCCTAAACCCTAAACCCTAAACCTTAACCCCTTAAACCCTAAACCCTACAAAAAAATTCGAAATTTATTTTTGAAAAAAATCGAAAACATTTTCTGAAAAAATCAAAAAAATCAAAAAAAATTTCGAAAAAAAATTCTAAATTTTTTTTGTAAAAATAATTTTCGAAAAATTTCTACGTAAAAAAATTTCTGGAATTATTTTTAAATTACACATGTTACCAATTTATGTATATAAACATAACATAAGCCACTAGATCTCAAAAAGGAGGGAATAAATGAGTAGCCAGAATTTCATCTCATCATTTCACAAAAAATAATTTTCTCATATTAACGCTTATATATATATATATATATATATATATATATATATATATATATATATATATATATATATATATATATATATATATATATATATATATATATATATATATATATATATATATATATATATATATATATATATATATATATATATATATATATATATATATATATATATATATATATATATATATATATATATATATATATGATCCCAAACTTAGATCGATTTAGCTTGTGTAAACGAGATTAGATCAAGTTAAACACATAGAGAAACTTTGTTGTGTATAAAACAATTTAAGTGTTATGCGGAATTAACACTCAAACAAGAACACACAAAGAATGTAAAACAAACTTTCACTTGATTGATTAGAAAAAACTTGCTTACAATGAAAGTGTTAAACGTATGAAAACTTATTATGAAAACATAACCTAAAGGTCTTCTTTTATAGACATAAGAAGCCTTGTACAAGAGTCTACGTATCAGCTATTCTAGGTAAAGATAATTATAGAAAATACATTGTTGATCCTATCTTTACTAGAAACAAACTAGAAACATAATACGCGTAGACCATATCTTTCCATCAGTGCTTGTCTTCAACCTATCAACGCTTGACTTCTTCCTGTCAACGCTTTGATCTGTCAACATTTGTTTTCTTCTCATCAACGCTTGTTTTCTTCTTGTCAGCGTTCAAGTGTACTGGCTACATTTTATTCCCAACAATCCTCCCTTAAACTTGATATCTACTCTAGTAACAAGTTTCTTAATAAAAATTAAGAACTAGGAGGAATCTTACAAATCTTATCATATTGGTAATAAACATGCCTAATCAAATCTTTGGCCACATCACTTGAATAATCAGTCTCCAGCTGTGTTGTCTTCATCTTGTCCAAAACTTCTTTGGACATGGGATACTCAGCATCTACAAGAAGATACTCAGCAAACTTTGTAGAGCTCAAATAATACACACCAACAGCTGAATATAAATGCCATTGAAGACCACTGATATCATCCTCAAGATCCTTCCAAACAGGATCTTCTTCTTCTGGTGCACACATTCTCTTGAATGTTGACCAAATCTTTATTCCATTGACTGAAGTAGGTGCTTCAGTCTCATACTTGGCCATCAACAACCTCCAAAGGTCTGCCAAGTCTTCCCTATCCATACTTGCAAAGAGAGACATAAGAGTAGTAAATATGTGTACCTCTTTCCCATATCTGCCAATCTTCCAAAACCCACTTGCATCTTCTTTATAGCTAATGATAGGGTTTCTGGCATCAAGAGGTAACACGTGTACCATATCTGAAGCTTCCATGGGTGAGAGCTTAATGCTCCTTCTAAGATCAGCTTCACTGGGAATCACTTTATTTAGATCTTTAGGAAACTCAAGTGAGACTCCCTTCTTCAAAGGCCTTGGAACAATCATTGCCTTCTGAATCTCCATCTCTTCTGCAAGCTCTTCTTTCCTCTCATCTGAAAGAAGTCTAAGAGTGTTCATTTCCTTCACTCTTGCCCAAATGAGATAAGCCTTATACTCCAATTCTTCAAAGGACAATCCCTGCAATTTCTTGAAGGTCCATCCAGTTCCATGACATCTGAGTAACATGTAATAAAGCTCCCTTCTATCCCTCTTCAGCAGTGAGAAAACATTGCTAGCCTTATGCTTCAGAATTACCTTGCAGTCTTTTTGAACTCTTAGAAGAATCTCCAATCCCCAAATTTGGTCTAAAACTGTCAAATCTGGATTCTCCATAATCCTATTCTCCCAAGCATGGTACATCTGATCAACTTCTGGCATATCATAGTCTATTTGCAATTTTAAATCTCTAAGCTTCTCTCTTGCCAAGTCATCACCATATTCAAGTCTTTCTGGTTGTTCAATTATCATCACACTTGAATCTGAACTTCCTTCATCACTTCCTTCTTGTTCCTCAGAAGTGACAACAAATGGTGATTCATCAACATTCTTCATCTCTTGTTCCACAAGTTGTGCAACCAACCTTGAATCAAACTCTACTTGGGTTGCATCCTTTGGAACTTCTACTTCTACCATGATTCATTTACCCTTATCTAATGGATCAATGATAGGTAAAGATGATAATGGTACATGTGAAGACACTTCTTTGATGATAGCTGATGACTGGAATACATCAACCATATCTGTAGGTCTGTCAACGCTAAAATTCCTTGTGTCAGCGCCCAATTTACTCTTTTCAGCGCTTGGGGTGTCAGCGTTCAAATTTTGCTTGTCAACGCCCAACTTACTTGTCTCGGCGCCTCTTGTGAACTGCTCCATCATAGCTGTAAAAGACAAGTTCAAATTTGTAGGAGTAACCAGAGATGTATCAAAAACTGGTTGCTTCTTCAATTCAGTGAGGGCTTCAGCAACACCCAAAGATTCTCCATCATGTGAGCCTTTGTCACTCACATGGATCTGCTCATCCTCCCCTTTGGAAGATTCCTCCATTCCACGCCTAGTGTTAGCATCCTCCAAAATAAAAATCCTCTCCCTCAATTGCTTGAGTTCAAGGCCTTGTGTACTGACAATTTATACCAGGTCTGCATTTTGCTTTTGCAAGCTAATGCAGACAGCCGTCAATTCCATCAATGTGTATGGTTCCAATATGCCCTCCTCTAGAATGGGTATTTGGCCTCCCAAAGTAGAGTCATGGGGCATGGATGAGGTCTTAAAGATGTTAGGACTGTCTTGGCCTGCATCTAAGCGAGTACCAATAGTCCCAGCCTTATCCATAGCACCAACCACACTCGTGGTGGTGGTTCTCTCTGCAACATGGCTAGGACCACTAGAGGAGAACACTCCAGTAGTCCTTGGGCGTTTAATCAACCTATATTCAGGGGGTGTAGAAGATGATGTGGATTGGGTGGTAGTTTGAAGGTTAAGGGGTGTTTGGGTCTGTGAAGGAAAGGTGTCAACGTTTGGATTACTTGTGTCAACGCCAACATTTAACGTGTCAGCGTTGAAGGATTCTTGGTCAATTTCCATGTGTTGAGGGGAAGGCAAAGGTGCTGGTATTGGGTCAAGTTGTGGTTGTGGGTCTGGTTGGGGTTGTGCTGCTACAATAACAGCAAGCATAGCTTGGGTAAGGGGTAAGTCACGGTGAGGGGGTGAGTTCATCTTGCTAAAAATAGCTTTCTTTTGCACAGGGATATCATAAAAATCATCATGATCCCTTGTGCAGTAATTTTGCACATCAAAAACCATTTGAAAAAATCTGGGATAAGCCAAAGTCATCTTATTCCCTTTGTTTTTACACATGCCATCAAAAACCAGTTTTGAAAAATTAAACTTTTGCCCATTTGTAATACACACAATTGCACTAGCAATTGATCTGTTAATTCCATTATGTGCAGTACATTTGGGACTCAAACATTGAAGGATGACATGTATGAGGTTCTTCCAGGCTGGGGGAAACTCTTGTTTATGATATTTGTTTAAAGTACCCTCATCAGGGAAAGGATACCCCAAAGCCCTAAGTCCTTGTTCTATTTCATTGATGGGGAGGGTGGTTATACCATCTGCATCATTAAGATGCAAAGCCTGGCGAACCAAGGCTTCAGTAACCACCCAAGGACGCCCATGAACAATAGCTGTTAATGTAGTCACATTATTAATTATTGAGGAACTAACAGTGTTCCAAAACTGTTTAATATGAGTGACAGGGATGAGAGGAGCATGAATATATGTTGCCCAATAATATGCATGTATATAAAAATTTATGTCAAGATAGGAATATAAATATTCCAACCATCATCCATAAATTGAAACATGCTCCAATGATTCTCCAAGGATCCATAAGCAACTCTGTATCCAATGGTACAATGCTAATCACCACCTGCACACTTAGATCAAAAACCACAAAACTAACATGTTGCTGACAACGTCACGATAACACTTATCAGCGTTAAGATAACCTTTGTCAGCGTTAGACAAATATAGTGGAAAATCTAACTTCTCAAAAAGACCAATAACAATGCATATCCTGTACATACTTTTACAATAAGACCCCAAAACACATATTTAGTGAGATTGATCATTCCAATACTTGTTACCAAGTATTGAAACCTTCCAGTATCAAAAGGTTTAGTTAATAAATCAGACACATTTTCTTCTGTGTCAACCCTATCTGGTTGTATTAAACCCTTTTCAAAACAATCTCTTATAAATTGATGTCTAATTTCTATGTGTTTTGTTTTAGAATGATGTACCGGATTTTTAATAATGCATAATGTACTGTTATTGTCTACAAAAATATTGGTATGCATGAAATTATACCCATAATCCAACAGCTGGTTCTGAATCCACAAGACTTGTCCACAACAAGCAGCTGCAGCAACATACTCTGCTTTAGTTGTAGAATTGGCCATCACAGTTTGTTTCTTGCATTGCCAAGATATCAACCTACTCCCAAGAAACTGACATCCACCAGTTGTGGATTTTCTATCAAATTTATCACCACCATAGTCACTGTCTGAATATGCAATAAGCTCCAATGGTGAATCTTTTGGATACCATAATCCCAAATCTGGATAACATCTAAGGTACCTAAAGATTCTCTTGACAGCATGAAGGTGACACTCTTTGGGAGTCACTTGATGGCGTGCACATGCACACACAGCAAACATAATGTCAGGTCTTGAAGCTGTGAGATACATCAATGAACCAATCATTGATCTATAGTGCCTGGCATCCACATCGTTTCCATCTCCAACTTTTCCCCAAGGATGTTCTCTATCCATATGAGTACTAGCCCTTTTCTCATGTGAAGAAAAGCTAAACTTCTTCAAGATTTCTGCTACATATTTATCCTGAGAGATGAAGATACCATCTTCTTTCTGCTGAACTTGTAACCCTAGAAAGAAGTTCATCTCCCCCATTGCACTCATCTTGAACTTGTCTGTCATAAGCTTGGAAAAGTCTTCACTCATCTTTGGGTTAGTTGAGCCAAAGATGATATCATCCACATAAACCTGAACAAGTAAGACATCCTTACCAGTCTTCTTTGTAAATAAGGTCTAGTCTATGGTGCCCCTTCTGAATCCATTTTCCACTAGATAGGTGGACAATGTGCCATACCATGCTCTTGGGGCTTGATGAAGTCCATACATAGCTTTCTTAACTCTATACACCTTGTCTGGATGATTTGGATCTTCAAAACCAGGAGGTTGCATTACATAAACCTCCTCAACAATTATGCCATAAAGGAAAGCACTCTTCACATCCATTTGAGAGACAGTAAAGCCCATGCAGGAAGCATAGGCTAGAAATATCCTTATAGCCTCAATCCTTACAACTGGTGCAAAGACCTCCTCATAATCTATCCCTTTCTCTTGTGTATATCCTTGAGCCACTAAACGTGCCTTGTTTCAGACCACAATACCTCTTTCATCTTTCTTGTTTCTAAGAACCTATCTTGTCCCAATAGGTCTTACATATCTGGGACAATCAACCAATTCCCAAACATCCTGTATAGCAAATTGGTGAAGCTCATCCTGCATTGCTTCCACCCAACTTGGTTCTTTGAGAGCATCAAAAATCTTCTTGGGTTCCTGTTGTGACAGAAAACAAGCAAACAGACATGCTTGAACAAGAAGGGTATCAACCTTCTTGTGTATATTGGCAATAAATCCTCCAAGATTCTGATGAGATCTTCTAGTTTGAACAGGAGACATCACATCACCAATAATTAGAGAAGATGGGTGATCCTTCATTGTAGAAGTAAGAACTCCCCCCTCAAAAAGTCTGTTGTCTTCAATCTCATCTTCCAAGTTAACAATATCTTCTTCAGACTCTCTTCCATTAATATCTGTATGAACCTCTCCATTTCTGCTTGAAGGTTCACCTTATTCAAAATTGGAAGAGAAAATATGGTCAAAAGAGTTGTCAACGCCTGAACCAAGGTTTTCAGCGTTTGGGCCATCAACGCCTGAACTAGAGTTGTCAATGTTTGAGACATCAACGCCTGAATTTGTCTTGTCAGCGCCAGATTTTCCTTTGTCAGCGCTTGAAAGACCATGCATGTTGTTAACTGGTGATACTTGGGGACCACCATTTTCCTTTCCAGCAGCAGCAGCAGCAGCAAAAGCATCTGTCCATATGGGAATAGTGACATACTCAAGTATGGGAGATGACTTGTCTGCTTGTGATCCAACCTCTTCATTAACCTGTGTACCTGAAACATCAACAACTGGTTCTTCCACAACACTTGAAGTTACCTTCATAATGTTTAGATTAGTAACAGGCATATAATTCAAAGTCCTAGATAGAGGTTCCAAGTCAAATAACCAGTGGACCACTTTCAGGATCACTAGGTTTACTTTCTAACAACCTAACATGTACTTTTTCAAGTATACGTTTTTCCTTCTTAATGTAAACCCTATATCCTTTACTCTGCACTGAATAACCCATGAAGAAGTCTTCATTACCTTTAGCACTAAATTTACCTAAGGCATCACTAGTGTCCAACACAACTACATGACAACCAAAAGGTTTAAGAAAACCAATATTAGGTTTCCTTCCCCAAAGTAACTCATAAGGTTTTTTGTTATGTATCTTGTTGACCAATGCTCTATTTTGAACATAACAAGCTGTATTCACAGCCTCAGCCCAAAAAGCAATGGGAAAGTGAGCATCAGCCAACATAGTCCTGGCAGCTTCAATTAGGGTTCTATTCTTTCTCTCAGCAACCCCATTTTGCTGTGAGGTTCTGGCTACACTAAACTGTCTAGTAATCCCTTTCTTGGCACAAAAATCATCCAGCATCTTATTTCTAAACTCACCACCATTATCACTTCTAAGCATTTTAACTTCATTACTAGTCTTCTTTTCAATTTGGTTAATAAAGTTAATTAAAGTATCAGCAGTGTTACTTTTCATGGCTAAAAAGAAAGTCCAAGTAAACCTAGAAAAGTCATTAGGGATGAAAAAGCAGTAAGATTTACCATTCAAGCTTTCTATATTAGTTGGACCAAAAAGGTCCATATGCAGCAAGTGAAGTGGTTTAGAACAAGAGTGCACCTGTTTAGACTTAAATGAGACCTTGTGTTGTTTGCCTTTAAGGCATGCAACACAAGAGTGGTCATTGTGGAAAGCCTTTTCAGGTAAACCATTAACCAAGCCATGTCTTACAAGTCTGTTTATATTTTTAAAGTTAATGTGCCCTAGTCTCATGTGCCATAGATTACTCTCATCAACTGAAGCTTTAGCATAAAGACAACAAGTTATTATTCATCCTAATACCATTAAGATTCACATTATAAATGTCCTTATGCCTAGGTGTCCTATAATCAATAAATTTCTCATCTGGTATTTTAAAATCCTTGCTCAACACCAAGCATTCAGTATCAGTGAAAAGAACCTTATTTTTGTTATCACAAACTTGTGATACACTAAAAAGATTATAGTCAAGTTCTTTTACCAGAAACACGTTTTCAAAGCGCAAATTGTTGGTGAGAAGAGTTCCTTTGCATGTGATAGTTCCATATCCGCCTCCAAAGTAAACTTTATCACCATCCTTAATGGGAGTGAAGTTTGTGAGATAATCTTCCTTCCCAGTCATGTGCCTAGAGCATCCACTATCCCAATAACCATAATCATTAACCTGCTTTTAATTACCCTACACATAAAGAAAAAAAATTAGTTTTCTTTGGGAACCCAAGCCTGAGCATACTTGGATTCATTTGGTTGTTCAACAAGAACAGACTTAGTCCTCATAACAACCCCTTGTTCATCCCTTTTTGGATTAAATACCCAGTGAACCCCAATTTGTTTTGTGATGACCTTTGAAATATAATTAAATCTGTTATAGGTCATAGAAATTCTATTAGAATTAGGGTTTTGATCTTGCTTAGGTCTCCATGTCAAGCTAGAAGAAGCTTTAGAACCCTTTCCCTGTGGTTGCAAATATTTACCATTGTTTGGTCTGGCAACGTTTCTGTCAGCGTTTGATTTGGTCTTGTCAACGCTGAAATTACCCTTATCAGCGTTGAACCTAGGGTTTGCTACAGGAACCTATTGCCTATACGACCATGTATTGGTATTCTGAAAAGGTCTTTGCCCATAATTGTTAGACCCTTTTGAAAAGAATGGGGTTGGTCTAACAACTTGTGGACTTTGCTCCACAAAAGTTTTGGGTCTGACAGTGTTTAACCTTTTGTCACCGTTGACATTGGAAGCGTTGACACACTTATAGGCTAAGTGTGAAAAGCTACCACAAGTATAACAGGCTTTTCTAGACATAACTCTAGGTCTAGAAGAAAAGAAACCTGTTCCATTATCACTAACTTGGCTTTTTGGTGACCTAGTATTTCTATACATTTCTGCATACTTAATGCTAGGTTTTCTAACAACGTTTGAGCCAAGGTCAACAGTCTTGCCAGTGATTGGGTTTGTTACTTTGATATGGGTAGGCTCCTTTGGACTATCACTAAGCATGCCACCCTTGACAAACAAGGTAGGGTTGGATTTCTTCCATTGGTCCAAATCAGTCAACTTCTGCCTATATTCTTCTACTGGGGTAAGGACTCTTGGTGGAGGAATAAATTCCTCTTCTTGGAGTTCTGGAAAACCAGACCAAGATAAGTCCTTTCTTTGGACACCATAGAAGTCCTTAGCTGGTGGTGGAACACCAGCATACTCTTTCATTCCAATCCCAGTCATATCCCTAGAATCCCTTTGTTTACTAACACATTCTCCTAGGGTTTGTGAGGCTTTATCAAATCTCTGACTTTTAAGATCTACATTATCCTTATTCTTGATAGCCTCATCTAACTTAACCTGTAGTTCAGCATTGACCCTCTCCATGATATTTCTAATATTAGTACTAGCATTTAAATCATGTTTTAAGATATTTATTTTATCTTTTAGGTCAAGCTCCATTTTCTTATACTCAGCTACAGTCTTTTCAGTTTGAGTAAGAGCAAGTTGATAGTTAGACAACTTGCATCTTTCATTACCTAGATCTGTTGACAATCTTAAAACTTCTTTGTTAAGTCTTTCAGTATTTAAACGACAACCCTTAATACAAAAAGCATCATCATATACCTCATTGTCTGATGAAGATGAGGAGTGTGCCATGAGAGCATAGTGAACATGCTCTTCTTCCTCCATCTCAGCAACCAAAGCTTTATTCTCTTCCTCATCCTTAGCCAAATAGCTCCAATCCCATCCAACACCATCAATTTCTTTCATTGCAACCATGGCCTTGGGATCCCGAGCCTTAACAATTTGGCTTGAGGGTTTTCCAGCATCAGATCTTCTTGGAGATCTGCATTCTCTCATAAAGTGCCCCATATGATGACAATTATAGCACTCAACCTTGGATATCAAATCCAGCAGTGTCTTTAGCATTAAAAGTCATCCTCTTTTTGAATCTTCTATTCCATCTGTTTGCTCTTATACTTGAAAGAGCCATATTCCATTTTATGTCCATCTCCTCCAAATGCTCATCACTTATTTGCTCAAGGTCCTCATAAGTAATCACTGAACCATTGGGCAATGAAGCAATGTATGCACACACAGTATCCAGATCAATGCCAACAGGCTTTACTCTTGGAGAGTCAATTTTGTATGTGTCAGCGTCTGACTGTGAGGCGTTGACAGGATATGATCCAGCGTTGACACATGTTGATCCAGTAACTGGGTGCATGTATGAATCCTTCTGATCAAATTGACCTTCACTATGTGAGAAGAAGGCCATGTTTCCATTGGTAGTCTTGCTTCCATGATCCAAAAGAGTTTCATTCTCCAGCAGCCTCAGTTTGTTGTAAACATCATCAAAAGTAGAACTTTTGTGAGTGTTATTGGCAATTATAGATTCTGCCTCAATCTTCCAAGCATCACCAAGGCTTTTAAGAAAAGTGGCAATAATGTCAACGTCACCAATCACTGTCCCCATGAAGGACAGCTTGCTTGTAATGTCAAGAAGTCTGCTTCTCACACTACTTAGCTTCTCATTAGGTTGAGCCTTAAAAACAGTATACTCATGCAAGAGTTGCTTCTTTTTCTCTTCCACAGTATCTGCATTACCACCATGGGCAACTTCAAGGGCTGTCCGAAGATCTTTTCGCAGACTCATAACCTCTGTATTTGTGCTGATTTTCTTGACCCAAAGAGAGTTTCAGAATTCTTAGGGTTTTCATATCAACCCTTCTCTTTGCTATGTCCTCAACAAACACAGCTCTACCATCTTTAGGTTTTTCTTTTCTATCTTCTTCAGTAGAGCCTTGAACAGCTGTTCTTGTAGCTATGGCAGCTGCAATCTTTTGAGCTTTATCGAATGTGTTTCCATATTCAATGATTTCCTATAGGGTGTAATCATGGATTTGTAGATATTGCTCAAAGTTGAACTTCCACAGCTCAAAATTGTCTGCATCTAGCATGGGAATCTTAATGTTGTGGTTTGAGGAGGAGGAGGAGTTTGTTTCTGGGGTAGACATGGTGTTTTTAGGGTTTTGTGAAAATTAGGGTTTTTGGCAGTTTAGGGTTCTTGTGTTCTTTAGATCAAAGTTTCTCAACAAGCTCTGATACCACTTGTTGATCCCAAACTTAGATCGATTTAGCTTGTGTAAACGAGATTAGATCAAGTTAAACACGTAGAGAAACTTTGTTTGTGTATAAAACAATTTAAGTGTTGTGCGGAATTAACACTCAAACAAGAACACACAAAGAATGTAAAACAAACTTTCACTTGATTGATTAGAACAAAATTGCTTACAATGAATGTGTTAAACGTATGAAAACTTATTATGAAAACATAACCTAAAGGTCTTCTTTTATAGACATAAGAAGCCTTGTACAAGAGTCTATGTATCAGCTATTCTAGGTAAAGATAATTATAGAAAATACATTGTTGATCCTATCTTTACTAGAAACAAACTAGAAACATTATACGCGTAGACCATATCTTTCCATCAGTGCTTGTCTTCAACCTATCAACGCTTGACTTCTTCCTGTCAACGCTTTGATCTGTCAACGTTTGTTTTCTTCTTATCAACGCTTGTTTTCTTCTTGTCAACGTTCAAGTGTACTGGCTAAATTTTATTCCCAACAATATATATATATATATATATATATATATATATATATATATATATATATATATATATATATATATATATATATATATATAGGGTGAGGTCTTTTTCAGAACCAAATAAATGTACAGAACTGCGAGAACCAATATCAACGAATCATATTTTTTTGAAAGTTTATTTTTATTAATTAATTCAGAAGGGTATAATAGTAAACTTATATTTCTATTTTCTTGTTGAATTTTTTTACATTTTTTCAATTCCTGAATTATAGTTCATTTTTATCAAATACTATTATTTTATAACGTGCATCATTTCAAAACGTTAAGATGCCTATTGTTTTTTTCTTCGTATAATGCAAATTAACATGTATTTTTAGTGTTTAATAGCAAAAAACATTTGAACTTTAATATATTGTACACATGTTCCTTAACAGTATTAGTTGTAACAAAATCATGACATAACATCATTAATTATTAATTCTTTTCATTAATTTTAAACTTTATAGTATGATACAATTTATCCTATTAGCAAATACAAAACAAGAGAATGTAGATGATCATTATGCAGTATGCACTTGTGCACATGATATTTCTTTAACGATAGACTTGCTTATCATGCGTGCACATGTATCAATAAAAAAATTAATGTCATCAAACGTTCACAGCGGTGGCTTAATATATTTTGTGCAAACATATATTGTTCAGCTCTGTACATGTATTTTCTTCGAAGTGAGTTTTGTTGTAGTCTGTCATTGTTTTCCTTTCCACAAGTTTACTTGATCTTTTCTGAAATATATAAAATTGATATAAGACATAAGACTTGCTTTATTTGAAAGACACTTTCAATTTAACTAAACCGAACCAGTAGGACAAGACTCCACGAGGAACACACCAAAACTACCTTGGGTCTCTAACTAGCACAAACCAAATATAAAAATCTACAAAGAAAAGTCATCAGATATGTGAAATGAAAATGCCCAATTCGATGATAACCATACCATCATATACAAATATACACAAGACAATAAATACTTCCATAGTTCCACGCGTGCTTCAGCATACAAAAAAATAATATACTTCACACATACATGCACACTTTAATTTTACAAGAGACGAGTTCCTGTGCACATGTATTCTCCAAGTATGCATATGTATTTTCTACGACTTGATAAATTAACTATACTTTTCATATACATATGCACACTTACATCCGTTTTTTATAATTGAGCATTCATATATAAAACTACTCACACACACAAAGCCACGAGATTAATCATGATGAAAATTCCAGCAGAAATCACAAACTTTGTTAAACGAACAATACATATATATCATTCATTAGATATGATCCATGTGCACATGTATATTAGTTTTAAAATAATAGTGATAGGTGTGAAAACACCCATCCTTTTACCACTTATTTCTGGCTAAAATGAGACCAAAACACGTATTTAATATCATTTATTTGGAATTATGCGTGGTTTTTGTGTTTATTGTGTTTTCAGAGTCAACCGGATGAATATTGAGGAAAACATGGGATTGCACGGGTTTTATCGAAGAAAAAGACTCAAGACGAAGTCTATTTTCCAAGAGATGCAAAAGATTTGAAGTCATTGTGCCTATTTGAAAATTTATCGAAGAAAAGGGCCAAAGATGGAAGATTCATATATGTCGAAGAACTCGAGTCTATTAAACAAAAAAATTAAAAGACGAGTTGGAATTATTCACCGGCACTTCTCAAAATCAAAAGTCGGAAACGTTTATTTAAAGAAACGAAAAGACTAAAGAAGAAAGAAGAAGAGAAGCCCATGAACAAAGCCCATTCACAAGCCCACAAAGCAAACGCCTATAAATAGGACTTCTCCTCACAATTTTGGAGGGGAGTTAGTTTTTTAGTCATTTTCTTTCATTCGTAGCTTGTAGGTTCTAGAGAGAGAAAGCTTAACTTTCTCTCACTAGAAAACTTTTATCTTCCTTTCTTGTTTTTAATTAATACTTTACCTTTTAAGCTTAATCTTGTTTTCATCTTCATCTTTTTCAAGTTTCTTGTTATTCGTAATCTTGTTTTCTTCATCTTTTCGTCTTTGATTTCTTCATACGACATAAAAAGTTTATACCTTTTATGTTTTGTGATTCATGTGTTAAAGATTGACAAGGGTTATCATTTGCTTATTAGGTGTCTAGCTTATTTCATTTTTAATCTTCTCAAAAGTTTAATCTTTCAAAAGTTACTTCACAAAATTTGCGTATTCGGTGTTTTGGAAGTTTTTCCATTCGCAGTTTATTTTGTTCCCTTTGATATTGATCTTGTTGAGTTTTGGATAAGTGCTTATTGGTTTTTAGCTTATTTCATTTCATAGTATCAAATGACATCCATCGCAAAAGGTAAGGGTTTTGTTATTGCGACAGAACATTCAGATAGGTATTTGGTGATCGCAATAAACCTTAGGGTTTCTACTTTGCGATCAACATTGCGACAGCCCACCTTATTCCGATCGTGATTTCGATCGCTTATTGCGATCAATATTGCGACGGGGTTAAGGGTATATTGCGACAGAACTCTGCCCAATTTTTGTTAGCCATATTGCGACAGGTCTCTCATTGCGACAGAGGTGTTTGGATTTCATACATTCCGATCGGATACATTCCGATCTAGAACTTTCCGATAAGACAACATTGCGACAGAATGGACTTTGGTATTCCGATGACCATTAAGATGAATTATTCCGATGGCTTGGTTTTAATCACATTCCGATGGATTTGAATTTAGTACATTCCGATAGAATTCAGTTTTGCATTTCGATTATTTAAGTTTTATAGTTTCTCTCATTGCGACAGAGGTGTTTGGATTTCATACATTCCGATCGGATACATTCCGATCTAGAACTTTCCGATAAGACAACATTGCGACAGAATGGACTTTGGTATTCCGATGACCATTAAGATGAATTATTACGATGGCTTGGTTTTAATCACATTCCGATAGAATTCAGTTTTGCATTTCGATTATTTAAGTTTTATAGTTTGCAAAGTTTTAAGTTTTAAGTTCATTTCGTTTTTAATTCAATCTTGCCTCGCTTAGTTTCATATTAATTACTCTTCGACTCTTTACCTTTTAGTAGAATAGAAAACCAAACCCCCTATTTGTCATCAAGAACAATCATTCCACTTTGAGCTGCGATCAATTCGAGAAGATACCGAGAACTAATAACCATAGTATCAAATGGCGCCGTTGTCGGCTCTTCTCGTTAAGATTAACAATTTTTTGTGAGAACTTGGATTTTGGGATCCGTTCGTCGTGAACGTTACTTTTTCATAAAATTTTCAATAACCCTTAAAAATATAAAATTTTCAAAAATACAAAAAAATTTAAAAACCATAAAAACCAAAAATATTTCTTTTTTTGCTTTGTTAGTTCTTTTGCAGGTGCATGCGTACACGATCAACGTCTTATCAAGAGCCCGAGCCTCTCGAAGACTTAGACATGGCCGGTGTACACAACAACAACAATAACCCACCTCAAAACAATAACAACAATAACAATCCACCTCTCAACAACAATAATAACAACAACAATGAGCCTCTACCGGATAATCGCCCAATGATTGAACTTTTGCAAGCACATGTAGATGGCAACAATGATCCAATTGTCATACCCGCGATTGCAACCACATCAAAAGGTTCTTGCAACTCACGAATACGGTCAAATTCAATGGTGTTCCACAAGAGGTAATCCGTTTACAACTTTTTCCTTTCTCCTTAGAGGGACAAGCCCGGCATTGGCTTGCAAAGGAACCGCCACAAAGTATTCTGACGTGGACAGATTTGGAGACCAAATTTATCAACTACTTTTTCCCACCCTCTCGTACTACCGCTTTGCGGAATGAAATCATTAATTTTGAACAAAAGTACGATGAGTCTTTTAGTGAATCTTGGGACCGTTTTAAAGATCTTTTAAGAAAGTGCCCACAACATGGTTTTACCAAAGTGCACCAAATTAATACTTTTTATAATGGTTTAAGCATGAATGACCAAGATTCACTAAATAGTGCCTCGGGGGGGGGGGGGGGGGGGGGTAATATTTTGGTTAAGACTTCTAATGCCGCTTGGGATATTATCGAGAATAAGTCTCGTGTGCAAACCAAGAGTGTTCGGACCAATGCCGCTAGTGCTAGTACTAGTGACAACGACAAACGACTTGACAAAATTACTACGCTTCTTGAATCGCTTGTTACCCACACCGCTAACAATACCAACAGCATCAATGCTAAAAACGGTCACAACGCTCAAGTCAATGCTGTTAGCCAACCATGTGAAATATGCGGGGGTCCTCACTCTTACACCACTTGTACCACCACCCAAGACTATCCTTCTGAGAATGTTAATGCAGCATACGGTACCTATCCTCCGGCTGCTTTTCAAGCTCGTCCTCAAGGAGACCGCAACTTGCTTAGCTACCGCTAAAACAACTTTCTTTCCCCGCCCGGTTTTCCTCCTAACAACCCAAACCAACAACAAAACCTCAATCGACCTCCTCAACAACAACCTCGTGAACCATACCAACCACCTCACAAACAACCATATCCACCTCAAAGAAACAACCAAGTTTACCAACAACCTGCTTATCAAACACCCGCCTACAATGCTCCTCCCAACCAACCCACCGCATTACACCAAGATATTGGAACCTATATGAGGACCAATGATGTGATCGTGGACAATCTCCAGCGGGAAGTGCTCAACTTGAACGCAAACATGGTGAAACAAGGGAACGATCTTCGAGCTGATATGAGAAACACTTTGGCAAGTCAAACGAATGACTTAAGAAACATGATGGCTAGTTTCTTCCAAGGTAATCAACCATCTTCTTCGGGTACTCTTCCGAGTAACACCATTGCGAATCCAAGAGGGGAGATAAAAGCAATCACCACTCGCAGTGGCAAAGGTACCAAGGAACCCAAGCTTCCTATACCTCCACCGGTGATTGTGACTAAGGAAAACGAGTCACCTGCTCCTATCCCCCAACCCTCTACTTCCCCAATTTCTCCACCTCTTACTTCTACCCCTCCTCCACCCAAGGATGTGAGTGATCCTACTATTCCAAAGCCTTCCTCTTCTTCCGACATACCTAATCCCTCAAGGTTGAGGAAAGAGAAGCTCAAAAGCAAGGACGATATTCAGGTTTCGAACTTTCTCAAAATGTTTAAACAATTGAATTTTAACATCTCCTTCGCTGAGGCTCACGCTCACATGCCTAAATACGCAAAAATGTTCAAAGATCTTCTTAGCGACAAGGAGAAGCTTCTTGATATTGCTAACACCCAACTTAATGAGAATTGCTCTGCAATGCTCTTAAGGAAATTGCCAACCAAGCTTGGTGATCCGGGTCGTTTCTTAATCCCTTGCAACTTCCCGGGAGTAGAGAATTGCATGGCCCTAGCCGATCTAGGTGACAATATTAATCTAATGCCTCTAAGCGTTTGGAAGCAATTATCTCTCCCCGAGCTAGTCCCCACCAAAATGACTTTGGAATTAGCTAACCGTACGGTTGCTTATCCAGTGGGGATAGCCGAAGACGTTTTTGTAAGAGTCGACAAATTCACTTTTCCTGCCGATTTCGTCGTCGTCGACTATGATATGGACCCTCGTGTGCCATTAATTGTTGGTCGTCCATTCTTGAGGACCGGTCGCACTCTCATCGATGTTGAAGCCGGTGAGCTTATCATGAGAGTGGGTGACGATAAAATCGTCTTCAACATGGGAAAGCTTTCTAAACAGCCTTATTCATGCGAGAGTGTTAATTGTATTGACGTTCTTGATGAGGCTTGTGAAGAACACTTCAAAGATGCTTCTAAAAGTATTCCTACCTCTCTTCCCAATGTTGAGACCGTTTCCTCTATTGACTCATCACTATCTCTATTTGGAGAAAGTGATTTCCTTTGGAAATATTTGGAAGCCACCATGGGAGATGTGAACTTAGAACATGACAATTCTCCCACCGATTGGGATGAAGATCTTCACCTTATTGAGAACCTTCTTAAAGAAGACAATATTTCTCCACCATCTCCCAAGGATATTGCTATCGATGAACCGACTTTGAATACGCCTCCCATCGAAAATCCTCCTGATTTAGAACTTAAGGAGTTGCCGTCCCATCTCGAGTACGTTTTCCTTGAAGAAAAGAAGAAGTCGCCCGTCATCATTGCTAAGGACTTGAAAGAAAAAGAGAAATCTCGCCTCATCGCCGTGCTTAAAGCTCATAAGAAGGCAATTGCTTGGAAAATTTCCGATATCCGCGAAATTGATCCAAACTTTTGTACTCACAAGATTCTCATGGAAGATGACTTTAAACCCGCAATCCAGAGCCAAAGAAGGGTTAATCCTCGCATTCACGACGTCATCAAACAAGAGGTTATCAAACTTCTTGATGCCGGCTTGATTTACCCTATCTCGGATTCGCCTTGGGTAAGTCCCGTCTATTGTGTGCCCAAGAAGGGCGAAATAACCGTTGTTCCCAATGAACACAACGAGTTGATTCCCACTCGTCTCGTTACTGGGTGGAGAGTTTGTATCGACTATCGCAAGCTCAATGATGCCACGAGAAAAATCACTTTCCTCTTCCTTTCATGGATCAAATGCTCGAGCGTCTAGCTGGTAATGACTATTACTGCTTTTTAGACGGTTTCTCCGGGTATTTTCAAATTCCCATCGATCCCAAAGACCAAGAAAGACCACATTCACTTGTTCCTATGGAACATTTGCTTACAAACGCATGCCTTTCGGTTTATGCAATGCTCCTGGGACGTTCCAAAGGTGTATGATGGCTATCTTCCATGACATGGTTGAAGAAACTATGGAAGTATTCAAGGATGATTTCTCGGTTTATGGTGATTCTTTCTCTACTTGCCTTGCCAATTTAGAACGTATACTTAAGCGGTGTGAAGACACTCGCCTTGTTCTTAATTGGGAAAAATGCCATTTCATGGTAAAAGAGGGCATCGTGCTAGGACACAAGATCTCCAAAGCCGGTCTTGAAGTAGACCATGCTAAAGTCGATGTTATTTTTAAGTTGCCTCCACCTTCAACCGTGAAGGGTGTGAGAAGTTTCCTCAGTCATGCGGGCTTCTACCGTCGTTTCATCAAAAAAATTTCTAAAATCGCTCGCCCGATGACCCACCTCTTGGAAAAAGATACTCCTTTTATCTTTTCCAACGAGTGTATTGAAGCCTTCAACCTGCTTAAGGATAAGCTAACTAAGGCCCCGGTCTTGGTTACCCCTAATTGGGAGCTTCCCTTTGAGTTGATGTGCGATGCTAGCGACTTTGCTATTCGAGCGGTTTTGGGCCAAAGAGTGAACAAACACTTCCAACCGATCCATTACGCTAGCAAGACAATGACGGGGGCTCAATTGCATTACACGACAACCGAAAAAGAGCTTTTAGCTGTTGTCTATGCTTTTGAAAATTTCCGCCCCTATCTTGTCCTTTCCACCACAATCGTTTATACCGATCATTCCGCGTTGAAGTACTTGTTGACTAAGCAAGATTCCAAACCAAGACTTCTTCGCTGGGTTTTGCTACTCCAAGAATTTAAAATAGAAATTCGTGATAAGAAGGGAGCTGAAAACCTAGCCGCGGATCATCTCAGTAGACTTTAGGATCCTTTACAAGGGGATCATCCGAACAAAGAAATCAATGATTCTTTTCCCCTGGAGACCTTAATGTCTATCAACTCAAATTCTGATGAAACCCCGTGGTTTGCGGACATTGCAAACTACTTGGCGGGTGGAATTCTCGTTGACGGGTTAACATCCCAACAAAAGAAGAAGTTCTTCAAAGACATTAAGACTTACTTTTGGGATGACCCATATCTATTCAAACAATGTGCTGATTTGATTATTCGCCGATGTGTTGATGGACCGGCAGCTTTAGAAATCCTTGACGCTTGCCACAAAGGACCCACCGGTGGTCACTTTGGTCCCAACTACACCGCCAAAAAAGTGTTTGACTCGGGATTTTATTGGCTCACCATTTATCGTGATGCTCACGAGATGGTTAAACGTTGTGATGCTTGCCAAAAACAAGGCAAGATCACACATAAAGATGATATGCCTCAAAATTTCATACAAGAATGTGAAATCTTTGATGTTTGGGGTATCGACTTTATGGGGCCATTCCCTGCTCTAAAGGAAACAAATACATCCTTGTAGCCATTGACTACGTTTCTAAATGGGTTGAAGCCAAAGCTTTACCCACTAATGATGCAAGGGTGGTTTGTAACATTTTGAAGTCGCTATTCGCTAGATTCGGTGTGCCTCGTGCCATTATTAGTGATCGCGGGACTCATTTTTGCAATGACCAATTCGCAAGAGTCATGGCTAAGTATGGTGTAAATCATCGTCTTTCCACCGCATACCACCCACAAACTAATGGCCAGGCTGAAATATCTAACCGAGGATTAAAGCGAATTCTTGAAAGAACCGTGGGAGAGCATCGTGCCTCATGGGCCGACAAACTTGATGATGCTCTGTGGGCTTTTCGTACCGCTTACAAGACTCCGATTGGTTGTACACCAAATCGTCTCGTGTACGGGAAAGTATGCCACCTCCCTATTAAGTTGGAGCACAAGGCTTACTAGGCCTTGAAGTGGGCTAATTTTGATATCAACCAAGCCGGTGACCTACGCAAGATCCAACTCAATGAGCTCAATGAACTCCGTAATGAGGCTTATGAAAATTCTTTGATCTATAAGGAAAAGACTAAGCTCATTCACGATTCTAAGATTTAAAACTGAGAGTTCCAAGTTGGAGACAAAGTTTTGCTCTTTAACTCTCGGTTGAAAATCTTTTCGGGCAAGCTGAAGTCTCGTTGGTCCGGCCCATTCACCATTGCCCAAATTTTTCCATATGGTACTCTCGAGCTCGCTCAACCTAATGGACCTAATTTTAAGGTGAATGGCTAACGAGTGAAGTTGTACTTTGGTGAGGACATCTCTCAAGAGATGATTCCATCCCTCACCACGTTTCCCATGAACTAATTTTGGGTCGAGTCAGGCTCGTGACTCGGTTATAAAAAACAAGCGCTCCTCGAGAGGCAGCCCGAGTATCTATCCTTTTCTGTTTTAACCTCCTAAGTGTAGGGGGACCTATATAGGTGTTTGTGTTTGTGTGGTGATGTGATTACAGGGATGAATGCACTTTTAGAATCTTTGACGAACCGTGCTCCCGTGTTATCCGAAATCCGGTTCTATCTCTCGACTATCGTGATTCATATTTCTTCATACTCACATTTGAAGTTGATCACGTTAGTCGTCTCTTCCTTAACTTGATTTAACCAACGTGCGCAATGTCATAAGTGTAGGGGAGACTTTTCCCACATGCTTAAACATTGAGGACAATGTTTATCTTAAGTGTAGGGGGGACTTCTATCGAAGTTTTAAGTGGATTTTTCCATGAAAATGCCTTCATTTAACCGGAAAATCATCTTTTTCAACATTTTTCAAATTTTTTTATTAACTTTGGCCATTTAGTCGTAATTTTTAAATTTTTATCGTTGCTTTCATATGTATATATCCCGCAATAAAGTCAAAAATATTAATAAAGTGGTGTAGCTAGTTTTGAAATCTTTGACATATTAGGCCCGTTGCGATTATTTTGACTCAACACAAATAGACTTATCCAAGTTTATTCTAGCTAGTATCCTTAACCATGTAGACCTTAATTGGTTTATTAGGCCAAGCATCCACGAGTCTCATTACTTGAGATTTTAAATTGTGGAGAACGAGAAATGATAGAGTCAATTATAAGTCGGTATTCTTGCACAAGCTCACTTGGTGTAATTATTTGCCTATTCTCCCATCACTTGCTAATAATTTATCTGCAGTAAGTAAGGTCGTACGATTTGAAAAGTTACTTAGCCTCTAGCCCAAGATCGTTTAAAATTTGCTCGGTAATGATAAGAGTTCATAGCCAAGGCATAACTTATGAAGCGGGGCGCGAAGATTGGCGAGTCCGAGAAGGCCCTAACAAGGCATGAGGATTCAATCTTATTGCTAAAGATCCAAGGTGATGTGAAAATCATTATTCCCAAATCAATATGAAGGATCAAGACTCACGACGAAAAGCAATCAACTCCCATAAAGATCATGGAGAAGTCTATCCGAAAAGACCCTAACAAGGTATGAGGATGAATTGATCCAAGTCCGAAAAGGAGGCGGATCGTTGTATCTCAAAATCCCAATTAGCGATTGAAGAAATAATCATGAAGTCGTGGTCAACAAAGTTGGAGTACCCCTCAAAAGTCTCCAAGTGAAGAAACTCTATTAACGATGAGAAGACCATTATCTCATGCACGTCTCTCAAGATATGAAGTATGAAGTACATGCCAAATATCGGCCCGAGAAAGGTCTCAAATCGTGAACCGAGTTATGCCAAGATATGAACTTTTTGATATCCCAAGAAGCAGTTTTAAGAGATTTTGTCCTTTAGCTAACTATTGATCAAATCGTCCTACTTTGCTTTCATCCTAAATAAACTATCGAAATAAGTCCAAAAATGCATCTTCATGATCATTCTAAGACAAAAATAAAATATAAGAGATACACCTAGGAATAAGGGAGTTTAAGCATATAATTAAGCCATGTGTGTAAGTGTTTGATTTGCTAACTTATAATAACAATGATCTCGTTTTTAAGCTTAGTTAGGGGAACGTAAAACTTGAGGGTGATAAGTCTTTGCAGCACCAAAGCCCTAATGTATGTCCTTGATCTCTTTGCAAGTTATTTCCATATAACTATTTTCAAGTGAAAATGGTTTTCTATCCTTTTGTTTACTTAAAGATTTTAATGTCTCTTAGTACATTAATATTTGTTTAGTAGTATTTTAATAAGGCCAAGGTTGATTGATTATGAGAAAAGTGTAAATTTGCTTTATCACTAAGCATTGCATGAGGGGTATGGCAATGGTTAAGTGTAGGGGATTTGATAGGTGTGGAAACACCCATCCTTTTACCACTTATTTCTGGCTAAAACGAGACCAAAACACGTATTTAATATCATTTGTTTGGATTATGCGTGGTTTTTGTGTTTATTGTGTTTTCAGAGTCAACCAGATGAATATTGAGGAAAACATGCGATTGCACGGGTTTTATCGAAGAAAAAGACTCAAGACGAAGTCTATTTTCCAAGAGATGCAAAAGATTTGAAATCATTGTGCCTATTTGAAGATTTATCGAGAAAAGGGCCAAAGATGGAAGATTCATATATGTCAAAGAACTCGAGTCTATTAAACAAAAAATTAAAGACGAGTTGGAATTATTCACCGGCACTTCTCAAAATCAAAAGTCGGAAACATTTATTTAAAGAAACGTAAAGACTAAAGAAGAAAGAAGAAGAGAAGCCCATGAACAAAGCCTATTCACAAGCCCACAAGAAAAACACCTATAAATAGGACTTCTCCTCACAATTTTGGAGGGGAGTTAGTTTTTTAGTCATTTTCTTTCATTCGTAGCTTGTAGGTTCTAGAGAGAGAAAGCTTAACTTTCTCTCACTAGAAAACTTTTATCTTCTTTTCTTGTTTTTAATCAATACTTTAACTTTTAAGCTTAATCTTGTTTTCATCTTCATCTTTTTCAAGTTTCTTGTTATTCGTAATCTTGTTTTCTTCATATTTTCGTCTTTTATTTCTTCATACGACATAAAAGTTTATACCTTTTTGTGTTTTGTGATTCGTGTGTTGAAGATTGACAAGGGTTTATCATTTGCTTATTAGTGTCTAGCTTATTTCATTTTTAATCTTCTCAAAAGTTTAATCTTTCAAAAGTTACTTTACAAAATTTGCGTATTCGGTGTTTTGGAATTTTTTCCATTCGCAGTTTATTTTGTTCCCTTGATATTGATCTTGTTGAGTTTTGGATAAGTGCTTATTGGGAGTGCTTATTGGTTTTTAGCTTATTTCATTTCATAGTATCAAATGACATCCATCGCAAAAGGTAAGGGTTTTGTTATTGCGACAGAACATTCAGATAGGTATTTGGTGATCGCAATAAACCTTAGGGTTTCTACTTTGCGATCAACATTGCGACAGCCCACCTTATTCCGACCGTGATTTCGATCGCTTATTGCGATCAATATTGCGACGGGGTTAAGGGTATATTGTGACAGAACTCTGCCCAATTTTTTTTAGCCATATTGCGAAAGGTCTCTCATTGCGACAGAGGTGTTGGATTTCTACATTCCGATCGGATACATTCCGATCTAGAACTTTCCGATAAGACAACATTGCGACAGAATGGACTTTGGTATTCCGATGACCATTAAGATGAATTATTCCGATGGCTTGGTTTTAATCACATTCCGATAGAATTCAGTTTTGCATTTCGATTATTTAAGTTTTATAGTTTGCAAAGTTTTAAGTTTTAAGTTCATTTCGGTTTTAGTTCAATCTTGCCTCGCTTAGTTCATATTAATTACTCTTCGACTCTTTACCTTTTAGTAGAATAGAAAACCAAACCCCCTATTTGTCACCAAGAACAATCATTCCACTTTGAGGTGCGATCAATTCGAGAAGATACCGAGAACTAATCTGAACCCAATGAAAACCATAGTATCAAATAGAAAGTGAGCTATTTGAGCACTTTGTAAAGATTTTAGGTTGGAATACTAGTAAAAGTAAAACACTATCCATATCAATAAGTGTACTAGCATCATCTTCACCTACTACTACCTTCACTCATTTTTATATGTTTCTTACGATTTATAGATCGGCATTTGATCTTTGACGAATAACAAAACAATAATCAACTATCCACCTCGGTATTTTTGAGTCGATAAAAAGTAAAACACTATCTGTAGCAATTAAACAAAAAAAAACAATACCACCATTGACCCACTGTCATACAACGACATAGAAAACAAGGCTTGTAACTAAATTTTAACCACAATAATTAATCAACATAATTAAAATTTCAAAAAGTTTTACTACTAATCTTTTTTCATGAAAAAGATCTTGCTCAGAGACGTGAACGAATATCGAAAATAATCAACAGGTATCAAATTCACGTAACTATTAACGAAATTTATAAATTAAATAAAAACTTACACATATACAACAAGAAACTTGTTTAATTATCACACTCGAGTCACTCCTTATTTATAAACTCATCATCGTCATTATGCTATGCACAATAAAAAAGATTAATTAACCCATACAATACAACTAGTAGAATTAAAAAACAACAACTTGACAAGTAACTTAAATTTTGTGATGGCAAAATCAGTGACGTCTTTTGTTGATGTTTGTTATTAAAATTAAATAAGACAACAAACCATCATGATTATACCTTAGACCACTAAACATCTTTTGGTCCATGATTCGAATTTATAAACAAATGTCATACTTGAATCGATGTATAAACTGGAATTTGGTGGTGACTGCTGATATACATAAAGTGGCGGCAACCCTAATTTACCTATTAAATTACGTGACTTTGGATATGATCCTGATTGTTAGGGGGCAGTTTGAGTAGATAGACAAAATTACATTAGTGCCCTTTCACCTGTTAAATAATAAGAACCGACTTGCAGTTTCATTACATTAATGCCACAGATAATATCAGCCATTGATCAAATTATAAAGGGTTTAGATCGGTTCTCGTAGTTCTTGTATATTTATTTAGTTCTGAAAGTAACCACACACACACACACACACACACACACACACACACACATATATATATATATATATATATATATATATATATATATATATATATATATATATATATATATATATATATATATATATATATATATATATTATATATATTTATATATATATATATATATATATATAATATATATATATATATATATATATTATATATATATATATATATATATATATATATATATATATATATATATATATATATATATATATATATATATATATATATATATATATAAATATATATATATATATATATATATATATATATATATATATATATATATATATATATATATATATATATATATATATATATATATATATATTATATATATATTTATATATATATATTTTTTATATTTATATATATATATTATTTATATATATATATATTATATATATATATATATATATA